>JASKMD010000012.1:979365-1382877 GCA_030144725.1 Haematococcus lacustris | reverse complement strand
CCCAGGTCCTTCTGTCCTCGGGCTCACCTCATGCTGGTCCATTCATCCTTGGCTGTGCTCACTCTTGTCAACATCAGAAGATGTAGTGTCACAGTCACCAGTTCCACTGCTGCTTGTGTTCCCCAGCGCCCTGTCTAGCAGCTGCTCCCAGGTCCTCGCTCAGTCTGTGCTTGGCTGGCTGGTCCTGCTCAGCTGTTGCTGCTCCAAACACACACATGGCAACCCGGCTGGCCCCCAGTCAATCAAGGTGGCTGCTGCGCACACCACTCATGGCAGCACCACCTTTTGCTTGCCCTGATGACTCCTCGGCTGCCCCCTGTGCCACTCCCACTGCTGCCCACCGATGTCTATGTTAAGCGCTTTGATGGCATTCGCTATAAACAGCCATGTTTCAGTATTGTGAGCTTCCTGAGCTTTGGAGCCAGGATAGACGTGTTGTGAAACAATGGACATGACCTGAGCCATGTCAAAGCTTGTATTTTTATAAGGCTTGTTGAAAACCAAAAGCAATGGTGCCCCCTCTGTTGCCCCCATGCTACTTCCCCTGCTGCCCTCCCTGCTGCCCACGCTACTGCTTCCCCCACTGCCCCCTTGCTGCCCTTCCTGCTGCCCACGCTACTGCCCCCTTGCTGCCCCCCCTCCAGGCACGGCTGATGGAGGTGCAGGTGGGGTCCCCCCCTCCAGCCTCTGCCAGCACCGGCATGCACCTGCAGTACGAGCTGGTGCTGCGGATCAGGCTACGTACACACATGTGTGACAATGTGACCGCCCTGGTGGAGGCCCTGGCTCATGTGGCTGTCAAGGTAGGGCCCATGTCGCCTCCTGGGCCATTGGCAGGGCCAGCTGGGTAGCAGGCAGCAGCCGGCCATCTGTCCAGCATCGGCAAGGTGAGAGAGAGCAGCTGGGAAGCAGGCATGGCAACGATGGTGCAGGCGTCAGAGTGTATTGGATGAGGGCAGCAGGCAGCAGGTGACCTCCAAGGGGTACTGTGGCAAGACAGTAGAGCCTCTTAGGGAGTAGAGACGGTGAGGTCAGGGTGAGGAGAAAGTAGGGCAAAGTAGAGATGAGAGCTGAGGGCAGGCCGTCAGAGGTGCAGGTGGCTGCAGTCCCCGGGCACCTCCTCCTCGCCCTGACTGTGCCCTGGTGAAGTGGAGTCTGCGCCGCAATATAGCTGAGATCAGGGCCTCCAGCGGAGCAGGGGGCTGCACTCTTCTCCCACACTGCTGGGTTGTGAGTTCGTGTTCTTGTGTGAGGTGTGAGGTGTGGCCAGGCTCTGCCGGGTGCAGGTGCTGTTTGGCGTGCTGCTCAGCCGTGACAAGCTGGACACAGTGGCCATGCGCGTCATCCTCATCCCTGCCTGGTGAGCTGGCTGCTACCCCTGGCAGAGCAGCGCTCCAGGGCGAGCTGGGCACCTGCGAGTCATGGAGCAACACCGGCTAACACTGACCAGTGCGCTGTGCACCGTTTGCAAGCACTGTACGTATCTGGCAGGCATGTCAGCAAGCTCGGCCCACCTTGGGGTCAGTCATACCTACACCTGTTCGTACAATCGTAGATGCAGACATATCAGCTAAACACCTGAGTCGGCACTGGGCCCATCAGCCTACTGTGTGCAGCCTACTGCGTTACATGGTGCATGTGCATATTGCATAGGTGCATGGTTCAAAGCAGTGGCATGCAGGTATGTGTCGCATGCATGTGTCGCATTGCATAGCCACAGGCCTGTTAGCTCACAGGTTGGCCAGTGATGGTGGCGGCAGGGCAGCCAGTCAAGGCATTGCACAGCAGTGGCATGCAGGCATCCTGTTGCCGGCAGTGGAAGGTTGCTGCAGTGCAGGCCTCTCATATCAGGCCTCATCAATGAGCAGTGCCCAACAATAGGCATAAAGTGCAGCAGCGTGGGTGGTGGTCGACAACCCTCATGGCTGCTGCTGCGGCTTCTGTTGGGTCCGTGGCTTAGGCTGCTGGCTCTGTGTGGACGCCTAAATGCCTGACCACCATTCTGTGGCATATCGCTGCATGGACAGCTCCTTGTCTGCTTGTTCATATCGCTCCCCACATGCGTGGTTGGATGGCTGCAACATGATGGCCACCACATGCGTGGCTGGATGGCTGCAACATCACCCACCCATCTTTTCAAGCCCACCGTCATCTCCTCACTCGTAGTAAGGCAGGCTATCAAAGAGCAGGGGTGGCTCTGCCAGCTGGCCCTACTGTTGCCCCACCTCCTGGCACTGTGCCCGAGATGTAGACATATCAGAAAGGCTGCTGCTGTGGCTTTGGATTGGGCAACCGACTCTGGCTGCTGGCTCTTTGTGCGCAAGATTTAGACATCGCTCCCTTGTGCCACCTGCTGGCCCTGCCCTTGCCACAGCCTCTGCCCGCCCCGTGCACTCGTGTCAGTGGTGCAGCCTACGCTCACTACCACCAGTGTCAGCACCAGCGCCACTGCCGTCCCAGGCCATGCTGCCCTGCCACTGTTTGCAGGTGCGCCTGGGCCACGTCAGTGCTGCTGAACTGCAACAAGGACGCGTCTGAGCGTAGCCTCATAAGCCTTAGGGACGTGGCATACATCTTCTGGTAAGCGCCTGATCGCCTGCCTCCCCACCCGACGACCCGCCTGCCCACCCACTTGCCCACCTGCCTGTCCACCAGCCTGCCCACCCGCCTGACCACCCGCCTGTCCACCAACCTGACCACCAACCTGACCACCCGCCTGACCACCTCTCCAGCGCCTGCCCAACTGCCTGCCCTCTTACCCAGCAGCACAAAGCTGGCATGACATGCTACGTAAGCTCGTGGCGTCACATTGACATCCACCCCAGTGTTTGTTTTTCGTCTCGCCCTGATGCATAAGTTACAGCTAAAAGTGACATGGCCCAGGTTCATTCCCTTAGAGTTATAGCTCGACCTTAGTTGGACATACCGCTCAGGGCATTTTTCACTTGTGAAACCGCTTAGCCTGCATTGGCAATTCATAGCGACACACAGGCACACAGGCATCCACACAGCACCAGGCAGCCAGTGGCAGTCACGTGGTACCATGCATGTTCCGTCATCAGCAGTGGGAGCATCTTTGCCTGGATGTGTTTGCCCTGGTGCTACCCTGATGTAACCACCATGTGCTTGCTGTATGCCTGCTGCCTGTGCCCCTGAGTGCCTGTGTGCCTGCTGCCTGTGACACCCTGATGTGACCACCATGTGCTTGCTGTGTGGCTGCGTTGCCTGCTGCGAGCAGGTTGATGGTGGCCTGGAAGGTGGACGGCATGGCTGGGTACGAGTGGCGCCTGGTGTTCGTCATCCCCTGGTTCTGGTTCGCTGTCGTGTTCCTCTTTGGCGCAGTGGTGAGAGGCGGAGGCACCATGTGTCACCCTGACCGTGTCACACTTCTCACACCACGTTCACCCCTCACACATCTCACATCTCACATCTCACACACCTCTCACACACTGCGTTTCCTTGTACAACTCCCTGTTTACAAGCATGGACTTGACCCCTGACCCCAGCGCTCTGACCTAGCCTCGGGCTGCTGCTGCAGCTGGTGATCACACTAATACTGGCCAAGGCCTGGGCACGCGTGCAGCAGCTGCTGCTGCCCATGGGCTTCGCTGCCTTCCTGTCCGCCCATGTACCCCTCTTCGTGGCGGTTGGAGAGCTGACCAGTCTGTTGGACGGCGACACTTCTGTGGAGTACAAGGCAAGGCTGCAGGACAAGGGATGGGGTGGAGCCGGGTCGAGCAGCAGCAGCTGGGTCAGAGCACTCTTGGAGTTCCAGCGTGGGGTCAAAGGCGGGGTTTGGGTTAGGCCGCCTGCACTAGCCACCACCACTTCCCAAACCTAAACAGCACAGCCAGACCTCAAGCACCGGTACTCTAGTGCGCTCCAGCGGTGAGTGGCCCCCATGGCATGCCAACCAACACGCCAACTGACGTCGTCATGCAAGGGAGCTGAGGCCATCTGGTTTAACCCCATGCACAGCAAAGGCTACACGCCATGTCACCCCAGTCGCACCTCAGAGTCATGTAGACCCCTGCCACCTCCTCCACAACACCACGGCTTGCCTTTCACTCACAGCTTGCAGGCCACCGCACTAACACCACTAACACCAACACTACCAACTAGCTACTTCCGGATACTCACTAGGTTTTGCTCGCACCACTGGCACTAGCACCACCAGCTCCTCAGCGTCTCGACCCCTGCCACCCTCCACACAGCACCACGGCCTATGGCTATCATACACAGCTTGCAGAGACCTGCCCGCACCAAGGCTGGCAAGCTGGCACAGCCAGAACCACAACCGTAGCCATCGTTACAACTGCCCAACAGGGTCTTACTAATGCCACAGCCCCTCCATCACCCCAGCCCCTGGACCCCTTGGCAGCACTCATGACCTGACTTCGATATCTGGCACTCACCCACATCGTCTCACATGCATGACATCATGCCTTCCCCATTGCTGCTACCACTTCTGGATGTTGTGGAACTGCTCCTGCACCCACTGATCAATGCCATTGTTGTTGGCCATGGCTTCCACTGTGACTGCTGGCCTGTGGTGCCATCATCATCATCTGCCTCTCTGACCGCCTGGCCCCACTGCCAGGGCACCTGCAGCTGCACTAAGTGCCTGGTTAAGGTCAGTGGGCAGCACCCACCTGCCACCACACCATCACAGGTGGACAGCCCAGCATCAGATTGTCATCATCATCATCATCATCATCATCATCATCATCATCATCATCATCATCATCATTAGCGTCATCATAACCACCATCATCAGTAGCGTCATCATCACCACTGTCATAGTAATCATCATCAAATGGCGTTCACCTGTTGGCGTTCAACATGCTGGTGTTAAACATCACGCATACACAGTACTACCAGGCAAACAAAACTTGCTCAACAAGGAACAACATGCTTCTTATTGAGACTGTGGGTAATCTCACTCCGCTACAATCACATTGAAGCATCCCCAATAGAAGGCCTTAAGGGGTCCCGAGGACCTTGCAGGCTTATCCACACCGGGTTGACAGCTTCCAGGGTCCAAGCCGATAATCGTCGCAGACAGGTATGCCTGCGCCGTGTAAGAGGCCGAAGCGAGGCAAACTGAGCTATTCACAGTGTCCGCTGTCACACTGTCCTTTGCCAGCTGTCCTTTGACAGCCGTTGCATTTGATGACGCGTCCTTAGCTGCTGGCTAGCCCCTGACAGATGAGACCTGCAGCGGAGACCTCTGCGGAAGCTGCTGCGGAGTTCGCGGTCTGATAGGGAAAGCCAGTACTACCAGACTCAGCCGGACCTGTGGTGTAGACTGTCCCCAGGGATCCTGCCCCGACCTGACCTGACCTGTGTGTAGACCCAGCCTGACCTGTGGTATGTGGTGGCAGGACGTGCTGACCCCCATGGCCGTGGCGCTGCTGACCATGGGCCTTAGCCTAGGAGTGATGGCCTGGGCCCTGAGGGAAAAAGAGCGGCTGCGCCTGCGGCTGCTGGCCAGCGGGGCAGTGTGGACCGCACATGAAGGCATCGCCCGCCGCATGTTCCCAGACAGGGAGGCAGCGCAGCAGCAGGTGGACGAAATGAGTGGTGAGCGGCAGGGTGCGTGGCGCCCTCGAGGCTTGTAATGCTCAACTCTGTGCAGTCCAGGGTTGGTTGGGTTGTGTGCTGGCTGATGTGTGAGAAGTGTGGGTTTGGTGCTGGCAATGAAGGGGGTAGACTGGTTACAGGCGAGAGGGAGAGAGGCGAAGTCAGGTTTCCCACCTCCTACCCCTCCTCCTACCTCCCCTCCTACCTCCCCTCCTACCCAACCCACCAACCCACCATCCATCCCTTGCCAGCCACACCCTCATTGTCCACACGAGTGTGATATTTTGTTGTTTCATGTGCCTGCTGATGCGGCCATGCCCTGCTGCTGTGCCTTCCTGTCTGCAGAGGAGCAGGTGGCCCTGCTAGTGCAGCAGCGCATGGCGGAGAAGGCCAAGCCGCAGGTGCTGTTGAGGGTGGGCACCACCCTGTACCGCTGCCTCCCCAACAGCAGCAGCGCAGCGACAGTGCAGCAGCTGGCTGGCAGGGGGCCCACGGGCAATGCCGGCAGTCCTGGCTCAAGCCAAGGAGGGGCTCTGGAGCAGCAGCAGGGGCAGCAGCAGGGGCAGGGGTGGCAGCAGCAGGGGCAGCAGGGGCAGGGCATAGAGGCAGGGGAGGGGGGAGGAACACAGCAGGCAGGGCAGCCAGGCGGCCTACAGAGGCTGCCTGAGGGTCATGCTCAGCTGCAACCACCAGGGCAGCAGTGTGTGCAAGGGCAGCAGCAAGTGCAGCAAGGGCCAGCAGACCAGCAAGAAGCAAGGCTCTCGCCCCAGGCATCTGAGGGCCAGGAGGAGGGTCCCATCAGGGCAGGGCAGGGGCAGGCTCATCTTGCGACGTCGACCAACCTGCCTCTACTGCATGGTGGCCAGAGCAGCACCTGCCAGCTGCCCCCCCCCCAGCAACAGCCAGACATCCCAATGCCAACGAGCTCACCAACCGCAACCCAGCCCCTGCTGCCTGCTGTTGGGGCAGCCCCATCCCTCCCAGACCGCCAGAGTCTGAGCACCCTCCCCCCTGCCCCCCTCCGCTCCCTCTCTCAAAGTGCCCAGGCCTCCACCCCCTCCCAGGCCCAGGCCCTGAACTGGCTGCTGGCTGGCCCCCACCTCCCGCACCACCCCTCCCCCTCCCTCCTGAACAGCAACCAGGGCGCACAGCTACCCTGGGGCAGCAGCCTGGTCAGAGGAGCTGAACCCCAGACTGCCGCCCTGGGCGCAAGGCCTCAGTGCCTGGAGAGGGGGCCCGGATCTATGCGAGCCGCCATGGGCATGGGGGCTGGGGGGTTGGGGGTGGGGGGTGTCACCCAGGGCCTGGCCACTAGCACCCTTACTGGCCTGTTTGACGGTCGCCTGCTGGGGCTGTCCACGCCAAACCAAGTCAGTGCTCCCCCTGCTGCTGCGGCGGCGGCTGGCACTGCTGCTGTTACTGGTGTTGCTGGTGTTGCGGCCACCGCGGCTCCATTGCTGCTGCCGCTACAACTGCCCTGATGCTGCACCTGTCAATGCTACAACAGCCCCTGCTGCTGGTGGTACTCTTAAGCCCCCTGACGCAGCTACCGCTGCTGTGACCTTTTGTGAGCTACTGTGAACTTTGTGGGCTGGTGGCCTGGCCATGTAGGTGGTGCCGGTTGTTGCTACAACAGCTGCTGCTGGTGGCTGGTGGCTCCTTGGGATGCTGTTTCATTTTGCTCCTTGGGTGCTGTTTCTTAAGTTTCCTTGGGTCGGGTGCGGCTGGTGTATTGGGCTACTTGGGCCCCCTGACTCACCTACCGCCGCTGTGGGCACATGAAGGAGAAGACACTCACCAAAGTGCATCTTGGGAGGAGCTATTGCCTGGGGCGCGGCCTTCTCCCACCATATATGGGCACATGCTGTGGTTCATCACTCTTTTGCTGGTGTGGTACCGTTTGCAAGCTACATGGCAACAGCTGCACGGCACATGCAGGTAGTGCCTGAGGAGGGTGTTGATGACGGGCTGTGTGTGATCTGCTACGACAAGCCCTCCTCCTGCGTCTTCCTGGACTGCGGCCACGGAGGCTTCTGCAAGGCCTGCGCCTACCGCATCTTTGTCAGGCCACCCAACGAGTGCCCCACATGCAGGCAGCACATAGAACAGGTGAGACGGCTGACAGCTGGGGGGAGGGGGAGGGGAGGAGGGGGAGGGGAGGGGGAGGGGCGTATAGTTCGTCAGGGCAAGGGGATAGGTGCGAGGCCTGGCCCTGGCCTTGAGGCAGCGCCGCCCGTTGTATGCTTGCCTAACTCGCCACGCTGCGGCTGGGGCAGTGCTTAAGTGGGGGAGCCAGAGGGGGCCAGCACTGAGGCTCGGGAGGAGGCTCAGGGAGGAGGCACAGCCAGGCATGTGTGCAGGCAGGGCAGGAGGTGTGTGCAGTCAAGAAGGGGCGTGTTGCAAGGGCTGTCCCTCTTGACCCGCCAATAAGCAACCCATGCTGCCACTGAATGTGCCACGCCTTGTCGTATGCTTTCCTTCTCATCGCCTTCAACCCTTACCAGCAACAGTACATACAGGTTCGGCAATGAAGTGGCTGCAACACTGCACACATCGCGACCCTGGACATTCACATCCTATGCGGCTGCCTCACATGTAGGTAGTCGAGCTGGAGGAGGTGCGGCCCACGGGCCAGGTCTCCAAGGTGCGGCAGTAGCGCAAGCGCGGCCTAGGGCAGTAGGGCGAGGAGGTGTGTCCGCCTTCCCGCAAGCTGGAAGACTTGAGCTGGACACTAAATTGCGTGGACTGATTTGCATCAAGGAGCCTCGTGATTGGCGGCTCAAGAGGCGGAGACCCATCATCAGCCCTCAGCAGCTTGACGGGCAACAAGTACAACACAAATGCATAATAAGGTCCTAGTACACCAGGGGTGGTGTTTTGTCTACATGGACTTATGTTTCCATGCACATGGCATAGGCACCTTCCACCTACACTATTGCCTGACCCCTGTGACAAGGCTATAGCCTAGAGTTGGCACGACAAGCATGCGCTGATGTAAGCTGATGGGGCCGGGTCTCGCAGCCGCTTATAACTCAGGCCAGCGTACTCCTTGCCCTTGGCTGGCAGCTCCGGCCACCAAGACAGGTCCAACCAAGACAGCGCCAACTGCTCTCCCCAATGCGCTGCATGTTCAACGCTGCAATGCAGTCCCTGTCCATCCACCTGCTGGTGTTAGTTTGGCTTTGGCAGCCTTGCCCTTGCCTTGGCCTGTGCCCCTGGATGCTGGGTAACCTCAATGGCCTGCTCAACCTTGGTCCGATTGGCTGTGTGGCTTCATGGTTGCATGAAGGCTGTGGCAGGATGGCGGTGGGCCACTACCAGGCACCACATCGGGCCCCACACTGACCTGTCACGCTGCTGGCTCCATGCTGGGCACAGCAGGCGATGGCCCACCTGCCTTGCTGGGGACTGCCAGCCTGCATGCCTGGTGGGTTTCTACTCACAGGGCTGCTGGCCACTCGTTGCTAAGCTGACCCAGCTGTTGCGGAACTTGTCCACGAGCACCCTGGTTTGTGCCCCTGAGTCAGCACACCACCGTGCAGCAGGCTCGCGGCACTGCGTCAGCACCCCACCCTCCCCGAGTGTCAACATGCAAGCACATGCCACATTTCCACTACCATGCTCATGTCTTGCTAAGGCATGGATTGGGAGTAGGTTTCAAACATCTCCCATTCTTAGCAACTTGAAGTGGCAGCCCAGCAGGCCTCTGCCCTCCCACTTCTGCGGTGTCAGGCTCACTGTCATGGCCTGCTGCGCCCGCAGAATGTCCACTTGCAGCACCTTGCCCTCAGATGCAGCCAGGGCCTGGGCAGCAAGGAGCAGGCAGAGAGCAGGCTTGCATCTGCATACTGACATGTTCTCAGCTCCATCTCCATGACAACAAAGATGCAACACCTGCAATGGTTGAGGCCACCCCACCACCCTTTGCAGAACAATGCTCCCAACAAGCTGTAGTAGCTGTGCCTGACAGCTTGGTCTGGCAGTGACAAGGCCTAGCCCAGCCCCTGCCCCCTGATCCGGGTAAGACCCCCACCCTATCATGGCCTTCAAGGACAGCATGGCAGGTGCGAGAGCTACTCCCTCCTGGCATGCCTCTTCAAATCGTAGTATGCTCCTGCTTCTGCTCCTTCCCCACCATCACCCCTTGTGTCCCCCACCCCTCATTTCCCAGCTCACCCTCACTAGCCCCGCACCAGGGCCCGGACCTCACCTGCGCCACCCGCTGCAGCACAGCTGGGCCTGTGGTCACCCCTGCAAAGGCGCACACCTGGTCCCCCAGCCTCAGCCCCCCTGCATGGGCAGGGGACCCCTCCATGATCTCATCAACCTCTGCAAAGGCAGGGTCGCCTGGGGTTTGCTGCTGCGGGCCATCCGCTAGGCTGCGCTGCGGCGCCTGTGGCTGGGGTGGGGCTGGAGGCGCCGGGCTGGAGGTGTGGAGAGCAGCCTGCTGCCGCTCCTCTCTGATGGCAGCGTGCAGGGCGACCAGCGCCGCGTCCACCTAGCAGGCAAGCAGGCAGGCACGTGGGTGACATGCAGACACTTTGCTACGTCGGTATGAAGACATGGAATCACATGGTGAAGACATGCCCAGCATGTAGGAGTTCCGCAAATCGAGCAAGCATCCCGTGTGTACGTGTAGACAGTGCTCGCACCTCTTTCATGAGCGCTTTGTCCTCTGCGCTGCATCACCTTCCATGCACCTTCCATACACAGTATAGCTGCTTGAGGGACATGACCTTTTGAGGCTGCCTCTATGCGAAGCTGGTGCTGAGATGGCGTGAGCACAAGCAAAATGAATCCAGGCTGCAATGTGACTACAAGGGACTCAGGCAGCAACATTGAGTTCTGGGGCAGCACAGGGCGACATATGGTCACCCCGGCCGTTGGTCCCGCCAATCCGTGACAGGCCTGACGCTCACACCACGCGCTAGTGAAGGGTAGCTGAGGCTATCGCGGTAAGTCACGCGCGCTGAAACTCGCGTTTTGGACTGAAGCCTCCCAGATCACTCCGCCCGCCATCAGGTCGAAACTTGAGATAGCGCAAACAAGCAGCGACCCACCTACAAGAGCAGGGTGGCGAGTCGCTCCGTGGCCACCGTAGCAAAGTTCGCACTAAAGAGGCAGCCTCTCAGTACTGGCTACATGTGTCCGTCCTCCCCGAGCTGGTCCCAAGGCCCCCGCAGAAATAGCATTAGGTGCGCGCCTACATCAAGGAAACCTTGTCGGGTTACTCGAGCTGGGAGAAATTCGGATCGCCGGCTGTACTTGCCCTTAAAGCGTGCGGAGGCCACCACGTCAATGCGAAGCATCTCCACAATGCACTTGCGCTGCGCGATGTTGTGAGCCATGAGGGGTCCCGACCCAACCCAGGGAATCTTGCGCGCCGACTTGTGACCCACGTACGTTCGCACCCAGTTGAGCCCCAGGCTGCAGCGAGCGACCATGTTCACAGTTCGCGGAAATGGCGGGCGGAGTGATCTGGGAGGCTTCAGTCCAAAACGCGAGTTTCAGCGCGCGAGACTTACCGCGATAGCCTCAGCTACCCTTCACTAGCGCGTGGTGTGAGCGTCAGGCCTGGCACGGATTGGCGGGACCAACGGCCGGGGTGACCATATGCATCAGAGGTGTCAGCGGTGAGGTTTTACCCACCCACCGGCTTCATCAACCCGCTCCAGCCTAGCCGGGCCCTGGCTGCCTTGGCGTACAAAGTTGAGAAATCGCTCTGCATGCGCAAGAGACATGAAGGTGAGGCTATGAGGGTTGAGTCACGTAAGGTCAGGGCCTGGTGGCCATGCTGACCGCCAGCTGATGGTGTTGTTCTTCAACAGCAGAAGAAGGGTGTCAGGTAGGGCAGACAAACGCTAGGGTGTGTAAGTAGTGGCCAACAGCATGATATTGAGATGGAGGTCATGTAAACACGCATGGTGTTGCTGATTGCATTCTTTCGCCGACCACATGGCTGCGTCGCAACAGTGCTGTGACGGCTTCCCCATCATACCCCAGCTGGCATGCTGCATGCCCACCCGACCTTTGCTCAGGAGCTCACGATGACAGCTTGTACAAGCCAACTGCTCCTGGACAATGACTCGCAGGACTTGACAAAAACACGATCCTAGCAGTGCACAATGTGCTGTAAGAGTTTGTTACAGTCCTGCTTTGAACCTAGAATGCATGTGTGTCGAAATGCGCATGCAGATCTTTCCAGCCCTGCATGCGAGATTTGGATTTGTCATGTCATACTTTGTCATGACGGTTGTTAGTTGTTCTGGGCTTACTTAAGCCTGAGCGCTGCTTAGTGTCGGGGATTTCAAGGCTTTCGGCGGGACTCTGGATCGGATGACTGGTTCAGTGACGTAGGAATGCGATGAGAAGTGTTTTACTGATGCCATCTTCTTGACGATGTAAGTACAAAGCACTGCCACGCTAGTCGGAAGCTGTCTACGAGTACGTAGTCAGCCACAGCGGCAACATGTATCTGGCGGCTGCAGCCGGAGTTTAGTTCGCAGCCAGCCATGCATCCTGACCGCGCAGCAGCACTGTAACATTTGGTTTCCTCGCATCGATCATCGGCCTGTGCTCTTGCCTCACGCAACGCAGTAATCGAGCTTTTGAGGTACTTTTGGGCAGTACCTCCGGTGCAAGAACGCCGAAGGCTCAAGCTGACCCATTAACACCATCGCAACGTAAGCTTGCCCAGCTGCTCTAACCGCTGACCTGCAGTGTTTGTACCTGCAGTGTTTCGAATGCCTACCCGCGAAAGCGGTGCCCACCTGCGAAAGCAGTGACTACCCGCGAGAGCGGTGACTACCTGCGCAAGCAGTGCTTTACCTGCTGCATGCAGTGCTACCTGCTCTTTGCAGTGAACTCTGGACTCCGTACCCCGCGGGACTTCGCAGCCGAGTTGACATGCAGCTCACAGCGACGCACACCACCATCAACCCCACCACCATCCTCATCCTCGTTGACATTGTAAAGCCAGCCATGTTTCATTGGTTGTGTCTCAGCTTCTACCAGTCCATTAAGGCACACAAGTAGGCCAAAGCACCAAGCACGGTGCCTCCAGCTACAAAGCCATCAACACTAACACTAACACAAAGCTACAAATCATTACCTACATTCCACTGACTCAATCTACCATCATGAGCCTCACCCCCCAAACACCCGAATAGCACACATTACCACCAGTTGTTGAGCTGGGAGCACGTCCCTATGCTCACATGACGCTGACACCACCTGACCCACTGACGCCAACTGACACCAGCCGCTGAGCTGTGCGCATACACAAGACACATACTCCAGCTACCCACAATCCACACCAAGGACAACCTGCGGCAACAGGTCAGCACATCATTGGCATGGCAAGCAGAGCTAGACCAGCTCAGCAGCCAGCCACAGCTCTCAAGCCGCTAGCGGCACAGCTAGTGCACACTCTGGCAACCCAGGCAACACCTAGGGAAGCACACAATGGCACATGGCAGGGCAGACGCACCTTCCCGGGCGACCACACACATTGAGTGTAAAGGCTTCAGCCTCAGCACAGCAACAACCAAAGCACATTCCGCAGTTGCACAACGAGATAACGAGAAGATAAGAACAAGCAATCACACACACACAGGAGGGCGCGACGACCGCCAACGAAAACACAACGCAGGGGAAAGAAAACCCGAACACACACAGCAAGGGGCGTGTCTAACGTCCTGGGCAATGAGATCCCTAACAAATACAACACAACGCAGGGGAAAGAAAACCCGAACACACACAGCAAGGGGCGCGTCTAACGTCCTGGGCAATGAGATCCCGAACAAATACAACACAACGCAGGGGAAAGAAAACTCGAACACACACAAACACGAAGAAGTAACTCTCCACACGCAGATGTACAGTACCAGCGCCACCGAGCGGCTGCACTGGCTGGCAAGAAGGCCGGGTCACGTCGAGAATACCACATGTGTCGCACAATGGTGTCTTCCATGTGCACAACAGTTCGGTTCACCCAACTGTTCACGTTTACCACCACCTCTATCAATCACAACATCTACCAACTTCTCTTGCTACCACCTTCTCTTGCTTTCTTATGCATCACTCGGCTACTGATTTCACGTCCGGACATGTCATCACCGCGAGCTGAAGCCAGCTCTAGAGTGGAGAACAAGACAACATCGAGACACTTAGCTCGTGCTCTCTTGCACCTGGTGTGCATGTAGCGTGGTGCATGACTGCTTGTTTGCATGTAGCATGTGCATGTTTGCTTTTACCTGCCTGCCTGCTTTTAACTGCCTGCCTGCTTGGTGTTCGAATGACTGTCTCACCCAGACGATGCAAGCTCCGGGACGTAGCGTTTTGGAGTGGGGGAGAGTGTTACAGTCCTGCTTTGAACCTAGAATGCATGTGTGTCGAAATGCGCATGCAGATCTTTCCAGCCCTGCATGCGAGATTTGGATTTGTCATGTCATACTTTGTCATGACGGTTGTTAGTTGTTCTGGGCTTACTTAAGCCTGAGCGCTGCTTAGTGTCGGGGATTTCAAGGCTTTCGGCGGGACTCTGGATCGGATGACTGGTTCAGTGACGTAGGAATGCGATGAGAAGTGTTTTACTGATGCCATCTTCTTGACGATGTAAGTACAAAGCACTGCCACGCTAGTCGGAAGCTGTCTACGAGTACGTAGTCAGCCACAGCGGCAACATGTATCTGGCGGCTGCAGCCGGAACTTAGTTCGCAGCCAGCCATGCATCCTGACCGCGCAGCAGCACTGTAACAGAGTTGTTGGCTCCGTAGCTGGCCCTGGCTCCCACTCCTCACCAGCCTAGCCGCGCACATGCAATGCATATGGGAAAGGAAGAGGTAGGAAAACCTACACAACTTCAAGCACTTGCCGCCTTCCGAAAAAGAAGCCCCAATGTACAGCCGCGACTTGGACTCAGGCGCTCCCAACATGGGGTTGGTACTATGCATGCAATACTCTCTCAATACTGCATCTTTTTCGATAGCGTTTGTCACATTGGTAGCTGCAAAGCAATGCGCGTCATCTGACCATCAGCGCAAGCCATTGGAGTCTTTGCTCGCGTACTGCCACATGTGCCCGCGAACAAATAACAGCAGCGAGACGGGTATCCTTGGGACGGTGAGCCACATCCCTGTGGCGCCATCTATCTGGCGCAGTGAGCGGGTTGTACACACATGGAATGTCCGGCAAACACCCAACGCGATGCCTGCCGGGCGTGCAGGGCACCTAGACGGGGTGATTGAAGCATATGTTCATACTCCCTTCCGTCAAATACACCATTTGGGTCGGCGCACACTAAGGTATCACCGGGTTACACCCCCCCTCCTCTACTGTGTCCTCCACTGTATTGCACTCGCTGCACTCACAAGAAAATGGCTATGAAATGTTTGTTCTTGACCCCTTGGCGCTTTTGTTAAAACAAACCGCGAGTTAAACAGCCCAGGCCTCTATCAGTTTGACACCTTCAAAGTTACATCATGGTCACCAGGCAGAATTAGGGCCACGGGGCTGTGGGGTGGCAGTTGAGCTATGAAACTTTGCACGCAGGTGGATGGCATGTAGGGGAGTGTAACTCTCAGAGGAGCCGAGTCCAAACTCGGTCATGGTGTGGAGTTGTGCGACTGACTGCATGGCTCTGGCCCAGAGATCGGCTGAGGGAGTTGGGGGTCACAGACCAAAGTGAGCTTTTGCCTCATTTGAGTATGAGCGTTTGTAACACTGTCGTAGATGAGCTTAACCTAGTAAGTAGCATGTTGTAAGTCCAAATGGTCGAGCTGTGGCATTGCCCTCCAGGTATGGGGGGGAGGTGGGCTCATTGCCACATCCTCGCTACCGCTTTCCGATCCGACTGCTGCCGCCGACGCGCATGCTCATGTAGAGCAGCCTACGCGACGCGGGCGGTTGAAGCGACGACTGCATGCTCCGCAATGGCTCAAATTTGAATCACCAACTTTGATGCTTTGTTGTGCACGGCCTACTGACTGCATAATTATTCTGGATGGGGAAAAGGTAGCTGGCCGGGCTGGCTACATTGTGAGCCAAGTAGCATAATATTTGGCGTAGTGATTGCAGAGTTACAGCCGTCCTACTACCAGGGGTCGGTTTCCTGTCATTTTTTGAATGTTGGGGCCGCCTGACTTGGACACGGGCCTTGGATGCGGTTTTGACGAAAATACAGTGCATGAGGTCACGTACTCTGTGCGACCCTGTGACCTCTCCCATGCACCCTCCGCATTGGGTACAAATACCCAAAGTCCGGTTGTTTGAACCGTATACAAATACCATGTTAAAGTCAATAACCAGACGTTCTTAATGCCTGGAGTCTTGCAGAGTACACCTTCAACACATGCTAAACGTGGGGCCCTCATTTGCTCGCCTGGCAGCGGGTCACCGTGCCAGCGCGATAGCTCAGGAAGAATGCACAGCAGCCGCAGAGGGTCTTATGGCTGCCTTCACGACGACACCTCCACCAAGTGAGGTGATGGCTCGACTGGCCGCGACCGTCACTCGGCTTGAGGCTCGACTGGAGACTGTCAGCACTGAAAACCTGGCGGCAGCGGCTCGACTTGAGGCTCGACTGGAGACTGTCAGCGCTCAAAACCAAGCGATGGACGCTCTCTTGTTCAATGCAGCCACAATGCAACAGCAAATGCTCACAACAATGCAGGCGGAACTGCGTGGCAACACCAACACGCTGATCCGCACTAGCAACCGCAATGCGCTCAGGACCCAGCCTCTTGAGTGGCTCCGCAACGAGAATGGGGTTCCACCGTATCCTCCCGTGTCATATGTCTCTCTCCATGACGTGGAGCAGACTCCATCTGAGCTGGTGGATGCTGTCCTCCAGTTCTATGGTCTTGCAGAGCGAGCAGGCGCTGCAGATGACAGCGGCAGGCGGCGCATATTGTTGGAGTACCTCGGCCCTTTTTCTGTGTAGGCTCAACGTGGTGCGGACATCATTGCCAGCCAGTGGGACATTGCAGTGGTTGGCATGTCAACCATCCGATTTGTTGCACGGTCAATTGTGATGGCAGTTTTTGCGTGCACACATGCAAATTAGTGAGCACATGCACACATATTGGTAAGGTTGGCCAGAATCGTAGCGGCGTGTATACGTAGGTACCCCGTTACCCCGCATTGGAAAAACCACCTATAAACGTAGCGCACCCCAACCAACGTGTATCCGTAGGCAGCCGTAGGTACGTCGGTTGACCGTACAATACCGTGGTTTCCACACTTGAACCGTACACGCGACGGCAAAACTGCGAAGTTGCGGACGCAGGACACACAAGTCACCTAACTGCGGGTCAAATATAAGTCGCTGCGTTACCGGATGGCATTCATTGCGATGGATGATGGCCCAGCCAGCCCAGCCCAGCCCCGTCCCACCCCACCGCATGCAAGTTGCAATGCAAGTGGCAATGCAGCGCGCCTAGAGCTCCTAGACTCCTGGCTGAAGCCAGAGTACGCTGTTGGCTCAAGATGGACAGGTTTGCACCGGACCTGACAGCGGACCCCGTGGCCTGGTGGCGCAGGTATGGCTCAGAGCTGCCACACCTGCAAGTTGTGGCACAGCGCGTGCTCAGCATCCCCCCCACCTCAGCTGCTACTGAGCGCCTGTTCAGTGCCTTCAAAATCAGTTGAAGCGACCGGCGCTCTCGATTGCTGCTAGGGCGCATGTGGAACATGTCCTATGTGTTCTTCAACACACGGGTCATGACTCGCAAGGAGCACCACGCATCAACTGAGGCACAAGAGAAGTGGGAGAGCTTCATGGCAGCCCAGGTAGTGTTGGATGCCCCTCATAGCAAGCACATGCACCCCAGCACCCACCTGCCACCACACCATCACAGGGGCCCAGCCCAGCATCAGATTGTCACATGGTATGCCTGCGCCGAGTAAGAGACCGAAGCGCGGCAAACTGCGCTATTCACAGTGTCCGCTGTCACACTGTCCTTTGCCAGCTGTCCTTTGACAGCGGTTGCACTTGATAACGCGCCTTTAACTGCTGGCTAGCCCCTGACTAGGCGTCCCTAGCAAGCGTGCTGTCCCTAGACTATACAAAATGACGAAATGAGTGGTGAGCGGCAGGGTGCCTTCAGTCCTCAAGGCTCGTAATGCACAACTCTGTGCAGTCCAAGTTTGGTTGGGTTGTGTGCTGGCTGATGTGTGAGAAGTGTGGGTTTGGCGCACGCCAATGAAGGGGTAGACTGGTTACAGGCGAGAGGGATGGAGGCGAAGTCAGGTTTCCCACCTCTTACACCTCCTCCTACCTCCCCTCTACCCCTCCTACCCCTCCCACCAACCCACCATCTCACCCCTTGCCAGCCTCACCCTTATTGTCCACACGAGTGTGATATTTTGTTGTTTCATGTGCCTGCTGATGCGGCCATGCCCTGCTGCTGTGCCTTCCTGTTTGCAGAGGAGCAGGTGGCCCTGCTAGTGCAGCAGCGCATGGCGGAGAAGGCCAAGCCGCAGGTGCTGTTGAGGGTGGGCACCACCCTGTACCGCTGCCTCCCCAACAGCAGCAGCGCAGCGACAGTGCAGCAGCTGGCTGGCAGGGGGCCCACGGGCAATGCCGGCAGTCCTGGCTCAAGCCAAGGAGGGGCTCTGGAGCAGCAGCAGGGGCAGGGGGGGCAGCAGCAGGGGCAGCAGGGGCAGGGTGGAGAGCCAGGGGAGGGGGGAGGAACACAGCAGGCAGGGCAGCCAGGCGGCCTACAGAGGCTGCCTGAGGGTCATGCTCAGCTGCAACCACCAGGGCAGCAGTGTGCTCAAGGGCAGCAGCAAGGGCAGCAGTGTGTTCAAGGGCAGCAGCAAGGGCAGCAAGGGCCAGCAGACCAGCAAGAAGCAAGGCTCTCGCTCCAGGCATGTGAGGGCCAGGAGGAGGGTCCCATCAGGGCAGGGCACGGGCAGGCTCATCTAGCGACCTTGTCCAACCTGCCTCCACTGCATGGCGGCCAGAGCAGCACCTGCCAGCTGCACGCCCCTCTGCCCTCCCCCAAGCAACAGCCAGACATCCCAATGCCACCGAGCTCACCAACAGCAACCCAGCCCCTGCTGCCTGCTGTTGGGGCAGCCCCATCCCTCCCAGACCGCCAGAGTCTAAGCGCCCACCCCCCTGCCCCCCTCCACTCCCTCTCTCAAACTGCCCAGGCCTCCACCCCCTCCCAGGCCCAGGCCCTGAACTGGCTGCTGGCTGGCCCCCACCCCCCGCACCACCCCTCCCCCTCCCTGCTGAACAGCAACCAGGGCGCACAGCTACCCTGGGGCAGCAGCCTGGTCAGTGGAGCTGAACCCCAGACTGCCGCCCTGGGCGCAAGGCCTCAGTGCCTGGAGAGGGGGCCCGGATCTATGCGAGCCGCCATGGGCATGGGGGCTGGGGGGTTGGGGGTGGGGGGTGTCACCCAGGGCCTGGCCACTAGCACCCTTACTGGCCTGTTCGACGGTCGCCTGCTGGGGCTGTCCACGCCAAACCAAGTCAGTGCTCCCCCTGCTGCTGCGGCTGCTGCTGCCGCCACATTTGCTCCTGCCGCTGCCACTACAACTGCCACTACTACTGCACATGTCGTTGCTATAACTGCCCCTGCTGCTGGTGGTACTCCTGAGCCCTCTAATGCAGCTACCTCTGCTGTGACCTGGTGTGAGCTACAGTGAGCTTTGCGGGCCGGTGGCCTGGCCATGCAGGTGGTGCCTGAGGAGGGTGTTGATGACGGGCTGTGTGTGATCTGCTACGACAAGCCCTCCTCCTGCGTCTTCCTGGACTGCGGCCACGGAGGCTTCTGCAAGGCCTGCGCCTACCGCATCTTCGTTAGGCCACCCAACGAGTGCCCCACATGCAGGCAGCACATAGAACAGGTGAGACGGCTGACAGCTGGGGGGAGGGGAGGGGGAGGGAAGGCGGGGGAGGGGCGCAATAGTACGTCAGGGCAAGGGGATAGGTGCGAGGCATGGCCCTGGCCTTGAGGTAGCGCCGCCCGTTGCATGCTTGCCTAACTCGCCACGCTGCGGCTGGGGCAGTGCTTCAGTGAGGGAGTCAGAGGGGGCCAGCACTGAGGCTCGGGAGGAGGCTCAGGGAGGAGGCACAGCCAGGCATGTGTGCAGGCAGGGCAGGAGGTGTGTGCAGTCAAGAAGGGGCGTGTTGCAAGGGCTGTCCCTCTTGACCCGCCAATAAGCAACCCATGCTGCCACTGAATGTGCCGCGCCTTGTCATATGTTTTCCTTCTCATCGCCTTTCAGCGTTACCAGCAACACTATATAAAGGTTCGGCAATGAAGTGGCTGCAACACTGCACACATCGCGACCCTGGACATTCGCATCCTATGCGGCTGCCTCACATGTAGGTGGTCGAGCTGGAGGAGGTGCGGCCAATGGGCCAGGTCTCCAAGGTGTGGCAGTAGCGCAAGCGCGGCCTAGGGCAGTAGGGCGAGGAGGTGTGTCCGCCTTCCCGCAAGCTGGAAGACTTGACCTGGACACTAAGGCCCCGTTTCCAACAGCGGAGTTGGAGTTGGAGTTGGAGTTGGAGTGCCTGGAGTTGGAGTTGGAGTCCTCGCGGAGTCGCCAGCAGCACTAACCACCAGCCCAACCGCCGACTCCAACTCCGCCATTTCCAACCGCGGAGTCCGGAGTTGGAGTTGGAACTCCAAATCGACTCCAAATCGACTCCGCGGAGTCCCCAGGACTCCAGCCCCCCCCCCCCCCCCGGAGTGCGGAGTTGGAGTTGGAGTCGGACATTTCATGGAAATCCTTAGCTCGTTTGATGATGATGGTGGCTTCAGGCTCCGGCTCGCTGTAAGGTGGACATCGCAGCAACATCGTCGCGTCTCTCGCTGTCAAGTGCGTTGCCGAGTGCGCCGAGTGACTTTAACTTGGGGGACCTCTTGAGCTGAGGCCCAGAAGCGTGTGGCCGGACGATGTCATCGCAGCAGGCTTGATTACATGAAACGGGGATGTCAGGCCGTCTACGCGTATCACAAGGCAAGTGGCATAGCAATGGCATAGTACAAATGTTTAGGTGTTGATGCAGTGAAGGCATTTGTTCTTGCAATACCCAGGTGGTGGTGAGCCATATGCCTTCTTCAATCTGTCAAGGGACGACAAGTTGTATGTCATCAGGGGTTGTACCAAGGACAGCTGGGAGGGCGGGCTCTTCAGCTAGAGGCAGGGCAAACCCTGCAGCTGGAGGCAGGGCAGACCCTGCAGCTGTTGGGAGGGCAGACACTGCAGGTGCTGGGAGGGCAAACCCTGCAGCTGCTGGGAGGGCAGACCCTGCAGCTGCTGGGAGGGCAGACCCTGCAGCTGCTGGGAGGGCAGACACTGCAGGTGCTGGGAGGGCAAACTCTGCAGGTGCTGGGAGGGGTGGTGGCAAGGCCAAGGGTGCAATCAAGCGCACAGCTGCCGCACTGGCAGGGCTCAATGACACACACACACACAGCAGCACAATGACCGGCTGCAAGGGCCACTGTTGAAACAGTCAGATGCGTCAGCAACACTCATAGCTGCAGCCGCAACAGCCCCTGTGGCAGCAACTGCATCAACAGCCCCAGCAGCTGAAACCCCAACAACTGCCACTGCGGGTGTTTGCACCAGGCACTGTGAATCAAGCCGAAGCTTCAACTGCAACAGTGGCTATGTCTTCAGCATGGTCCACTCAGCTGGGTGGGGCTCAACATGGGTTGGGTGTCAGCTGGCAGGGGTACATGCAGGGCTCCCTGGGTGGGGCCGGTGGTGGGAGCCCTCTAGCTCTCACAGGTCTATGTACCTGGCATCCAAGCGGACTTCGCTTACATCGAGAAGCACCTGCTCCCGTCTAATCCATCATCAGATGTGTACCCTAACATGTTTACTAGAGTTGGAGTAGGTTCTGGACGTTTGTTGCTAACGCATATAGAGTGTGTTGCTGTTAACGAATACGACGCTCAGTAGTGTGTAATGTGTCGTGTCATGTACATCATTGTTACATTGTGCTACGGGCCCCACCACCTAGATGACATTGGGATACATTTGTAGTTCCAGTACTCGCTGACGCGGTTGTAGGGCCCGCGACCAAGAAGAACCACAACATCGAAGATGCGAGGATGGCAACAGTGAGCCACATGTATCGCTTGCCTCTTGACAACCAGCCCCTCCTCAACGCCCCATTGCACTACGCTAAGAAGAACTTGGAGGATGATTTGCTTCCATCGTCGGCGGGCAGTGCGGCGCCGCATGTCCCTCGCGTTATTCACTTCAATCGCATCCATCGCAGCTAGCAACACAAATGGGCGTAGCACAAATGAGCAGCGGCTCTAAGTCTAAGTCGAGACATGTCCAACTCCAACTCCGGGCCAAAC
This sequence comes from Haematococcus lacustris, assembly GCA_030144725.1. Lineage (NCBI taxonomy): Eukaryota > Viridiplantae > Chlorophyta > Chlorophyceae > Chlamydomonadales > Haematococcaceae > Haematococcus > Haematococcus lacustris. The sequence continues at coordinate 1,360,960 of JASKMD010000012.1, read as the reverse complement.
CGCATTGGAAACGGCCGGAGTTGGAGTCCAAAAAGTGCCAACTCCAACTCCAACTCCGGGCCATTGGAAACGGGGCCTAAATTGCGTGGACTGATTTGCATCATGGAGCCTTGTGATTGGCGGCTCAAGTGGCGGAGACCCATCATCAGCCCTCAGCAGCTTGACGGGCAACAAGTACAACACAAATGCATAATAAGGTCCTAGTACACCAGGGGTGGTGTTTTGTCTACATGAAGTTATGTTTCCATGCACATGGCATAGGCACCTTCCACCTACACTATTGCCTAACCCCTGTGACAAGGCTATAGCCTAGAGTTGGCACGACAAGCATGCGCTGATGTAAGCTGATGGACCGGGTCTCGCAGCCGCTTATAACTCAGGCCAGCGTACTCCTTGCCCTTGGCTGGCAGCTCCGGCCACCAAGACAGGTCCAACCAAGACAGCGCCAACTGCTCTCCCCAATGCGCTGCATGTTCAACGCTGCAATGCAGTCCCTGTCCACCCACCTGCCAAGCTGTGGTGCTAATTTGGCTTTCGCAGCCTTGCCCTTGCCTTGGCCTGTGCCCCTGGATGCTGGGTAACCTCAATGGCCTGCTCAACCTTGGTCCGATTGGCTGTGTGGCTTCATGGTTGCATGAAGGCTGTGGCAGGATGGCGGTGGGCCACTACCAGGCACCACATCGGGCCCCACACTGACCTGTCACGCTGCTGGCTCCATGCTCCATGGCCCACCTGCCTTGCTGGGGACTGCCAGCCTGCATGCCTGGTGGGTTTCTACTCACAGGGCTGCTGGCCACTCGTTGCTAAGCTGACCCAGCTGTTGCGGAACTTGTCCACGAGCACCCTGGCTTGTGCCCCTGAGTCAGCACACCACCGTGCAGCAGGCTCGCGGCACTGCGTCAGCACCCCACCCTCCCCGAGTGTCAACATGCAAGCACATGCCACATTGCCACTACCATGCTCATGTCTTGCTAAGGCATGGATTGGGAGTAGGTTTCAAACATCTCCCATTCCTAGCAACTTGAAGTGGCAGCCCAGCAGGCCTCTGCCCTCCCACTTCTGCGGTGTCAGGCTCACTGTCATGGCCTGCTGCGCCCGCAGAATGTCCACTTGCAGCACCTTGCCCTCAGCTGCAGCCAGGGCCTGGGCAGCAAGAAGCAGGCAGGGAGCAGGCTCGCAACAGCATACTGACATCTTCTCAGCTCCATCTCCATCACAACAAAGACACAACACCTGCTATGGTTGAGCCACCCCACCACCCTTTGCAGAACAATGCTCCCAGCAAGCTGTAGTAGCTGTGCCCTGGCAGCTTGGTCTGGCAGTGACAAGGCATGGCCCAGCCCCTGCCCCCTGATCCGGGTAAGACCCCCACCCTATCATGAGCTTCAAGGACAGCATGGCAGGTGCGAGAGCTACTCCCTTCTGGCATGCCTCATTTCCCAGCTCACCCTTACTAGCCCTACACCAGGGCCCGGACCTCACCTGCGCCACCCGCTGCAGCACAGCTGGGCCTGTGGTCACCCCTGCAAAGGCGCACACCCGGTCCCCCAGCCTCAGCCCCCCTGCATGGGCAGGGGACCCCTCCATGATCTCATCAACCTCTGCAAAGGCAGGGGCGCCTGGGGTTTGCTGCTGCGGGCCATCCGCCAGGCTGCGCTGTGGCGCCTGTGGCTGGGGTGGGGCTGGAGGCGCCGGGCTGGAGGTGTGGAGAGCAGCCTGCTGCCGCTCCTCTCTGATGGCAGCGTGCAGGGCGACCAGCGCCGCGTCCACCTAGCAGGCAAGCAGGCAGGCACGTGGGTGACATGCAGACACTTTGCTATGTCGGTATGAAGATATAAATCACATAGTGAAGACATGCCCAGCATGTAGAAGTCCAGCAGATCAAGCAAGCATCCCGTGAGTACATGTAAACAGTGCTCGCACCTCTTTCATGAGCGCTTTGTGATCGTTTGTAAGGCAAATGACACGTTGCCGATCTGAGCGAACAGCGGCAACGTCGACATCAGCCCTTGGGAACCCCTGCGCTGCGTGAAGCTCCCACAGAGATGTTATGTGGCCCTGCTTGCAGGACACATGCTTGTGAGGCTGCCTTGATACCAATGCTTGAACAAGGAGCTATCACTTCCTCAGCTGATGCTGAGCTGGCATGAGCGACGGAAGAGTGCAACCAGGCTTTGTGTTTGCAACTTGCTAAAGAAGCAGCATTGGGTGCAGAGGTGCTGTCGGGAGGTGCGCAGGTGGTGGCAGGTAGGGGCAGAAGCCGTCAGGCAGGGTTACAGTGCGGAGGAAGCAGGGCAGAGAGATATTGAGGTGGCCTGTGGGGAACGGGCAGGGGTCCTCATGGGTACCGCAAGAGTTGAAGCTCATATCACGAGAAACGCACCTCACGATCAACAAGACTGGAGTGGAGTCCGGGAGCGCCGGGGCCCGAGTTGAGCCTGGTGCTGAGCATTTCAATCTCTTTCTCAAGCCCATGTTTGCGAATGTCGAGCGCGTTCAACCGGCTTCGGAGAGCTCCTACATCGTCCGCGGCAACCATCGGTTAACAATGTTTGTGATCGGTTCGTGCGGCTTTCATTTTGTGTTTTGTGTGCGTTTTGTGTTCATTAGCTAATCCCTACAGCCCTCATGCTACACTAGAGTACGTCCGCTAATATTAGCTCTGAGCCAAAACTGCTACTATAGCTAACATTAGTCAACCATCTACATCGTCAATCATCTACATCGTTAATCCCTACAGCCCTCATTCAGCTGTGACACGCCTGATAAAATGTTCGCATGGATCAGTTTGGGTCACACAGGCCACCTCAGGACATCGCGTTTGCATCAGCCCGCTCTATAGCTCAAGCCGTGTCTGTGTCGCTGGCCTCTAGTACGGCCGCGATGGTGGTGGGCGAAGTTGTTTTTCCGCGGATGAGCCTACAGTAGTGGTCTCCATCACTGGGCATCGCACAAAAAGAGGGCATGCCGACTGGTTATTTCTGATTGCCAGCGCACTGCCTGGTACAGTCTGATTTCATATGGTCACCCCCGCCATTGGCTGCACCCCTGATAACTATCCGACTGATCTTTAAGAGTTTTTCAGAGATTCTTTCGCAGGGTTGTGCAGCTCACGAGCGCGAGGCTAGCGGGCTGCTCGGGCTGATGTGCACCTGTGCCGGGGCGGGCGGGGGTGTTGAGAATTCTGGTCGCATTGTGCCGGGATTGGCCTGCTGAGTGGGGCTGTGATCGGCGAATAGCTATCGCGCTCAGCGGCCCAGCTTTTAATAATTTTGAATTTCTTGTCGGGCGCAGGACCCCCCCGACATGTGTTCTAGTGCCAGTGCTAGTGCTTATGACATGTTCGAGAGTAGTGGTATGGCTTGTGGCCTGTCCCTGCACCCGAACAGCGTGTCGCGTCACCCCATGTCAAATTTCCTCGAAATGGGCACTTTTCCGGCCGCCATAACTGTCCAACCAGGACGTCGAATGAGGAACTGCCAGTTGTGTGCGTTTCCTTGTGTGGATTCTTGACATGTATGGCAACCAGAAACGCGTGTTTTCCATCCGTGGGCCGTCTGTGATGCTCCAAAGTAGACCCCCGTGCTTACACCCAGCCATATCAATTGTTCGCCTCATACTCAAACTCCAGCTGCTCACTCCTTAGGTCCCTCACCACCAAACGACGCAATATCCGACGTTCCTTTGGCCTATTCAACCCCATGTGCTGGCAATATCGTGCACAGTGTGTGTTGGTCAGTTTGCCAAAACACACCTCATCATGCAACAAATCGGGATGGAACAACATCAACAATGCATAACACTCTTCGTCATCCCACACCTCCTTCACGGTGTCTTGAAACATGGGCATGGGCTCAAGTGGGGTAGTGGTGTCAGGCTTCATGCATGGCAGGCATGGCACACTCATGCACGTGCTGCATGCACAAGCAGCCATGGCCCATTGAGGCTGCTCCCTGTCAGGTGTGATAACCATGTGGTGCATTGCCCTGCACCCCTCCACCATATCATGCATGCGTTCCACATCAGCCTTAGGCATACTGCATACACCTGCTTGCCTAGCAGGTGGTGTGGTGTGGTGTGGTGTGGTGTGGTGTGGTGTGGTGTGGTGTGGTGTGGTGTGGTGTGGTGTGGTGTGGTGTGGTGTGGTGTGGTGTGGTGTGGTGTGGTGTGGTGTGGTGTGGTGTGGTGTGGTGTGGTGTGGTGTGGTGTGGTGTGGTGTGGTGTGGTGTGGTGTGGTGTGGTGTGGTGTGGTGTGGTGTGGTGTGGTGTGGTGTGGTGTGGTGTGGTGTGGTGTGGTGTGGTGTGGTGTGGTGTGGTGTGGTGTGGTGTGGTGTGGTGTGGTGTGGTGTGGTGTGGTGTGGTGTGGTGTGGTGTGGTGTGGTGTGGTGTGGTGTGGTGTGGTGTGGTGTGGTGTGGTGTGGTGTGGTGTGGTGTGGTGTGGTGTGGTGTGGTGTGGTGTGGTGTGGTGTGGTGTGGTGTGGTGTGGTGTGGTGTGGTGTGGTGTGGTGTGGTGTGGTGTGGTGTGGTGTGGTGTGGTGTGGTGTGGTGTGGTGTGGTGTGGTGTGGTGTGGTGTGGTGTGGTGTGGTGTGGTGTGGTGTGGTGTGGTGTGGTGTGGTGTGGTGTGGTGTGGTGTGGTGTGGTGTGGTGTGGTGTGGTGTGGTGTGGTGTGGTGTGGTGTGGTGTGGTGTGGTGTGGTGTGGTGTGGTGTGGTGTGGTGTGGTGTGGTGTGGTGTGGTGTGGTGTGGTGTGGTGTGGTGTGGTGTGGTGTGGTGTGGTGTGGTGTGGTGTGGTGTGGTGTGGTGTGGTGTGGTGTGGTGTGGTGTGGTGTGGTGTGGTGTGGTGTGGTGTGGTGTGGTGTGGTGTGGTGTGGTGTGGTGTGGTGTGGTGTGGTGTGGTGTGGTGTGGTGTGGTGTGGTGTGGTGTGGTGTGGTGTGGTGTGGTGTGGTGTGGTGTGGTGTGGTGTGGTGTGGTGTGGTGTGGTGTGGTGTGGTGTGGTGTGGTGTATGAAAGGTGTGGTTGTGGTTGCTTGGGAGGGCATGCATGGGAACTGCGTACCTTGGCATGGGCGCTAGTGTTGTGTCCTGGCGTGGGCGCATGAACAGGGGTGACCTGAGGGACCCAGGAACATGGGGAGAGCATGTAGAATGGTCTGGGAGGGGGTGGTGGGTGCTGACAGCCTGCTGGACTGCCGCCTCTTGCGGCTGCTTCTCCACCTGCTGCTGCTTTAGTGGCAGGTCTGCCTGCTGCTGCTGCAACAGGTGTTGCTGTGCAGCCAGCTGCTGCTGCACCTGGCGTTGCAATTCAGCCCCGCTTTGTGCCTCGAGCTGTTGCTGCAGCCTGTTAAGCTGCTGCTGCAACTGCACCTGGTGGTGTTGCTGAGCCACCTGCTGCTCCCTCTGCTGCATGTCTGCCTGCTGCTGCTGCAGCTGCTGTTGCTGCTCAGCCAACTGCTGCTCCCTCAGGTGCATGTCTGCCTGCTGCTGCTGCAGCTGCTGCTGCTGCTCAGCCACCTGCTGCTCCTTACGTTGAAGTTCATCCTGCTGGAGGTCCTGAAGCTGTTGCTGTAGATGTTGCAAGCGTTGGGTGTCAGTAGCTTGTTGCTCCCTCTGCTGCAGTTCAGGCTGCAGCTGGTGCAACTGTGCCTCATAAGCACCAGCATCAGCCTGTGCCTGGGCCTCAGCCTCAGCAGCACCAGCCTGGGCCTTGGCCTCAGCCTCAGCAGCCCTGCGCTCATTGGCACAGTTAGCCTTCACTCCCCTTTTCCCCATGGCTATTACAGGCCTGCACAGCGGCAAACACTTTTACCAGCTCAGTGTCTGCATATTTTTCACTAATTCTTGCCTTTCGTGGTTGCTCAGAAGCCACAGGCACCAATGCGGTAACCATCCTGTGCAACCAAGAAGTAGCAGTACCTGTATTCAGCAACAATCAGCCGCTGCGGTCACGCTCCCAACCCGCGATGCCGTCGACCTGCCGGGGCGTGTTTTGACGACCAAAGGTGACACTTTAGAATTGGGGGCAAGGAAGTAGCCCGGGAAGCAGCAGGTGAGCTTAGGAGAGGGTCTCGATTCGTGCTAGGACGTTGCAGCACTGATGCGTGCTAACCTGAAAAGTTGGCATGTCCAGTCAGGATGCGCCATTCACGCCGCTCTGGGTCCAGGCTGCCTACAGCCGTCGCTAAATGTGTCTGCGACGCTCCAGAACACGTCGCGTGTTGGGGGCCAGCCACCCGGCAAAACGCGGGGGCTGGCTGCACTCTATTCGGGCCATCAGCAACTCATCGCACAAATCGGCGGCCTCATCCGTGCAGAAATGAGTCAGAAAGTTATCTCTTGAGCCATGGGGGTGCAGCCAATGGCGGGGGTGACCATATGTCATGCTGAATGGGTTGTGTTTCACTGTCTAGTCTCAGCTGTGCAGAGCTTCGTCTTACAAGTGCTAATCCCTACAGCCTTCATGCAACTCATGAGTTGTAATCAAACACAGGCTGCGAGATCGCTGTTGTAAAGGCAACTGATAGTGTGCCTAGTGCCCACTTCAGCTCAGCCTTCTGGTGTGTGTGCCTCCAGGTCTACTACTAGCAAGAGCCCTACCCTACTCTATAGCTCTTACTCACACACATCCCCTTTGTGAGGGGTTTGGTATCTTGTTTTCTTGGGTTGTCTTGCTCCTGCTGGCTACCGCTGCCACTTGCGCCACCACTTGCGCAACAGCGCCTTGTCAGGCAGGTCCACCCACTCTTGGCCTGGCCTGCCTCGCTTTGGCATGGCTGGGCGGCCTTCCCAGTAGCACAGCTCAGTGGGGCGTGGCCCTGGGCCAACTGCGCAGCGGCGGATGTACAGCACGGCTGACACATCCCGGTCATAGAACCTGCACATGGTGTGGGAGTTGCATGAAGTCAAGTCATGTGCCATGTCATGTGTCATTTCATGTGGGATATGTTGCAGCCATGCACATGTGCAGTGTCTGGTCAGTGCTTACCTGATGTTGTGGCTTGTTGAGCTCATCAAGCCCCTGACTTGGGAGCGCTTCGCCTTGCTGTACACTGGCCGCAGCCACCTGCATGGACACATGGGGCAATGCACATTTGTAAGATTCATTCCTTACCTTCCCAATCTTGACTCTACCCAGCCGCCTTGACTCCACCACCTCCCAGCTTTACCCTGATCCAACGACCATCACCCACTGACCCTCTCACCTGAAGGACTATGGCGGCTGTCCAGGGAGGGCCTCACTAGGGCTGCTGTAGGCTGAGCTGACCCGGCTGGTGCGGAACTCCTCCACCAGCACCATACGCCCTGCCCCGAACTGCTTCATTGCCTCCTTCCACATCTGGCTGACTGGGACACCCCTGCAGCCAACGCTGCCGCTGCCGCTGAAGCTAGTTGCCCCATAGGCCAGGGCCAGGATGCGGTCCGGCCACCGCTTCTGTGCCTGCTTCTTGACCTGCATCCACACATGGTACAGCACACGGTGGCACACATGTGTAAGGTCAGGTAGCAGCAGCAACAGAGGCAGCAACAGCAGCAGCTGGCCAGGTGAGCTGACTGTGGTTGGCTGCTGCCTTGCTCGTGGCTAGCTGCTACTGGACCTTACCTTGGCCTAGAACGAAGCCACCACGCGCATCTTGCCACAGTACAGCCTGAACTTGGCGTTGGCCCAACGCTGCTTTGAGACCTCGGCCCTCATGGCGTCGTACGTCGCCAGGACGGTGTCGGCGAACTGCAGGTACGAGGCCAGCGAGCTGGGCTTGCTGCTGACCCGCGACAGGGCTGTGAGCTGCGGCTTCACCTTGGCCAGCCACGTCTTGGTCGCCTGGGCCTGCCGCGTAATGCCGCTGTCCCGGTAGGTACTGACTGGCTATAAGCTTCAGGTGCCGCACGGACACCACTGTGCCGGCAGCGCTGCGCTCCTCGTGCGCCACAGTGGCCATATTGGTTTTGCCTGGGTCCACGCCAAGCCACTCCGCGTGAAGATGGGCCAGTGGGTTGACTGCGCCCAAGGCCTTGCCCATCCGCGGCAGCTCTGCGGGTGGAGCTGCAGGCTGGGGCTGCAGGAACATCACGCTGATGGCGACTCCATCGGTGTGCACGACCTGCGCGAAGCTGTGCTTGGGGCTGGCGAGCTTCTGGTTGCGAGGGTCAGGCAGCAATGCATCCCATCGGTTGGCCACCTGTAGCCACCATATGCACATACCAAGGCGGGGCTGGCGGTGAGGCACTTCCACGCGGTGGCCCTGGTAACAATCCGCGTTGACGTCGGTCGCACGGATTGGCTAAGCTACCTCACCACCGCACCCAGCGGGGTATAAATTGGGATGCAACGGGACAGCCTTCCCAGGCTTGAACGGGCACCGCTTTGTCCAGCGGAATACAAATGAGGTCCGGGTGCCGCACACGACCGTTGCGGGTCATCGAGCTGTTGTGGAGTTGCTGGCGTCGTCAAGGAGGGAGTAGAGCTACCTCAACGCGGGACGTTGGTTGCACTCCTAGAAACTAATCCCTGCATGTGTCCCTGCGCTGCAACCTATCCCTGCACTCATTCATCCCTGCACTTACGCCACAGGCCACAGCGCAGTAGTCTTTGATTTTTTCGAAGTATTGTTCCTGAAAAATGTGTTTTACTTTCTGCAAACTACCATCTATCAAATTTTCAGCCTGATCGGACAAGGTCGGTCAAAGTGCAGGGACACATGCAGGGATTAGTTTCTAGGAGTGTGACAGCTGAAGTTCGGACTCTTGGAGCTCGAACTTCAGCTTTTAGTGCGACATCCGATGGACAAGGCGGGAACTGCTCTCGTCAACGAGGAGAAGAGATAGGTCCAGCTGCCGAGTGCACTGGTCTTTGCTCCTCTCATGCCTCTTTGTTTGCCTTGGCTGCTAGCTGTGGTCTGTGGCTACAGCTAGGGAAGCTTGGTGGGGACATGTCCAGCCTGTGTCCAACATTTGGAGGTGGGGGCAGGCCGTGCCACAGGCGGAAGCTCCTCCCTTAATGCACGCCGATTTGTACCGGAGTAGTCTTCTTCTTCTTCTTCTTCTTCTTCCTCTTCTTCTTCTTCTTCTTCATACCAAGGCACTTCATTAGCTTGTGTGGGCTCACAAGGCAGGCACAAGGCAGCTGACTGCAGGCTCACAAGGCAGTTGACAGCACACATGGCAGCTGACGGAGCACCCGAGGACTGGCTAGCACCTGACTGCAAGGAGCACTCACGTGGCTGTCTTTGGGCCCTGCAATGAAGTTGCCCGGCACCGCTGGGTCAGGTAGGGCACCGTTCCTGAACTTCTTCAAGGAGGTGACCCCCTCCTCCGTCAGCACCCCCAGCATGCCGACGTCATGCATCATGCCGTATAGGCCCCTGGTGTCAATGAAGACATGCCGAGCCTGGCACTTGCTGGTGGGGGTGAGGGCATAGGGTGTGGGGGGGCGGGGGGGCCTTGGCAGCAGCCCTGCGTTGGTGAGCTCAGCCTGCTGCCAGGGCACCATATCCAGCTGCCAGGCTGCCATGGCTGCCTCCATCTCTTAGGTGGTGTGCACCGCATGGCGCAGCAGCCTGCCCCGGTTGGCTAGATCCTCCACCCAGTCATCATCCACAAGCTCCCCCTCCTCAAGCCCCAGCAGGCCCCGTTGCAAAGCCACCTCAGCCTGCATGGCTGGAGTTGGCACCACCCCACCCTGCTCCAGCAGCCAGGTGACGTCCAGCCCGCACACCATGCGGCGCACATAGGTGCACTTCCGCTTTGACTTGGCTGGCAGGTACCCACCACCCACCCCCCAGAATCCAAATCTGCGCCGGTGTTCCTCAGTGCCCACCAGGACCTTAGACCCAGCAAGGGACACTGACTTCTTGAGCCTGCCAGCGAAGAGCAGCGTGAGCATGTTGTTGAAGGCTGTCTCCAACTGCTTCCCGACGTGGTCCACCATGTTAGTGTCAGAGAGGTGGCGGGGGATTGCTGCGAGGCGGGCGCGAAGGTCGGGGTGCGCGGCCAGCACGGCAGCCACTGCTGCGTTTGGTTGAGTGTTCGTGCCGTTTGCGGGCGGGCCGCGGCACAGCTGCAGGAACAGGTCCCGGCAGCTCAGGTCCGGGATGGCTGCCCGGGAGACAGGGATGTCTGTGTACACGGGCTGGTCGTGCAGGCCCAGCGGGTCGGCTACGCGAATGGTAAACAAGCCGCGCACGAGTAAGCCCAGCCCAAGGCTGGCGAGCACCCCCCGCTCGCTGATGGCCTCCACTCGTGGCTGCACAGCGTCGTCCAGAAAGGCATCCCAAAGCTCTTGCGGGAGGTGGTCGGTGAGGTGGGCTAGCTTACACTTCCTGCCGTGGTATGTGTTGTCCCTATCGCGGGCAGCGCGTGCCTCTCCGGAGGTCTTTCTATTACGCTCCGCTTCGGTGAGGTCTGGCTCTAGTGCCTCGTTGCGGTCCTCAATGTCACTGCCTAGGTCCTCCGGCACTGGCCTAGGCACGGTCCGTCTTTTTTTTTAGCCATAGAAATCAAGAGCGTGAAGCCATCACAAATACTAGAAACATTGTCAGGTTTGTTCGTTAACTTTATATCTACCTATATTTATAGCGTTAGTTGATTCTATCGTTATGCTTAGTCCGCGACAACCATCGGTTACCAATGTTTGTGATCGGTTTGTGTGGCTTTCATTTTGTGTTCTTGCATTTTGTGTTCATTAGCGGCGATACAAGGCAAGATGCATCTCTGCATGGAATGGCACTCATCTAGGTTTGCCTTGCCTAACCTTGCACCCTGAATGATGTTTGACGTTTAGTTCCAACGTAGTGCTGCAACATCCATAGGTGTCTGCAGCAGAAGTGCTTGTTTGTTTGGCTGCCCACCCCTGCACCCCCCCGTTCTGATCTCACCGCCACCACATGTTGCAGGCTGCGATGGCTGCGATGATCATCATGCGTTTTTAATCATCAAGGGTAGTTTCTCTATTGGTGCACCAGGCTATGTGACAACTTGTCACTGACAAGGGATAAGTGCTGCATGCAGCCCTACAATTGGCGATTGAACAGAGTTAAGGCTCACATGGGCGCTTGCATGAACATTTGCCGTTGTCTAGATCTAGTGTGACCCATTCACACAAGACAGAGGTAACTGAGCATCACTGTAAGCTCCGGGATGTTTACATATGATCTGATCCGCGAACAGCTTCACAGATGTCCACCGTAGTCTTGCATTCCAATGTCTGATGTTGTGGTTGTGCCACACGTCCATGCAAGTCTGCTCACAGCATGCACCTCTCCAAACTTAAAGCTGGCCTCTTTACACCAGCCAACACGAGTGTCACAAAGCACATGCTGCACTCCATACTTCCCCCAGGTGTGCAAAGCATGGCACCAGTTGTTGCACTTCACCAAGTCAGATGACATCTCAACATGCTTTGTCTCTGTCTGCGGTCGATGCAGTCAATGCAATGCAACAGGGCAGGTCTCGTAGTCACAATGATTCAGTGCATCCTAGACAATGTGGATGTGTGGCAGGATGCTGACGGCAGGCTGGTGGGTGGTGGGAAGCTCACAGCAGGACAGGCAGCAGGGGCAGTCGCCACTTCATGGAAGCATGCAGAGAGAGTGGGTTGGGAGCGCTGCTTCTGGGTGGCTGGTCCAGCATCCCCTTGCTCTCAGCGAGCCCAGCAAAAGCAGTCTGGGTGTCAGCAGACTCCATGCCGTAGCTCTGGCGGCAGCGATCCACCAGCTGCTGCCACAGTGGCTCTGCCGCTCCAGGCTGGTCGTCCCGCAGCAAGCTCAAGGCATGGTTGAACATGATGTTGATGGTGCGGGGATGGGAGGGCCCCACCAGGGCCATACTGAGTTGCAGTGCCTGGGCGCTGTTGCTCACTGCCCTGCCAGTGAAGCTCAAGCCGTCACCCGCTGCAGCAATGCCTTCCTTAACCAGCAGCATGTCCAGCTGGGAATCATCACCGCTGTGCTCAGAGAAGTAGTCCAGGGCCAGCAGGGCAGCTGAGAAGCCTATCTGGTGCTCACCAGCTGCACACGCAACGGGTCCCAGGCGGCTTGACACTTGAGCCAGGAGCTCACTGGCTTCTGTGGTGTCCAGCTCGAGCTGCAGCTTGTACACGCTGTGCATGAGGGAGAAGGCGCGCTGCCATTGCCCTGCATTGTACAGGCTGCTGGCAAGGATAGCCTGGACTCGGCGCGTGCTGTCGTGCTTTCCACCCAGCTGCTGCTCCATTGCAGCGTGCACCTCCTCCAGTGTGCTTGAGCAGCAGCTGTAGGCGTCCGTCACGGGCCCTGGCACGCCCGGCTGCCACGAACAGGCCGTCGACGGGATGAGGAAGCTGGCCTGCGTCTGCTTGACAAGCTCACGCACGGATTGCAACACGGCCTCGGGGTCGCTCGTGAGGGACGCCTTGACACCCAGCCTGAGCTGAGCAGCTACTCCGTCCGCTGCAGCATTGGCAGTGGTTGCCATGGGCCTGACTGAGCTGCGAGCTGCGCGAGTGCTGCGGTTGTATCGGATGGCAGAGCAAAGAAGGGAGCGGCCAGAGGTGATCAGCATCTGCAGGATAGGCCTCTGAAGCTATGTATATTGGTGGGTGGAGACATTAAAGTCACAGCTCGATGCTCAAACGCGAAACGACACCCTGTGTTACACTTCTTGGCAAACTTTGAATGCTGGAAATGCAATGCAATACGCATCGTCACCGGCTCTTGACAAGCGCAGCGGTGCTATCATGTGCAGATGAGCTGCAGTCGTGGTGGGTCTTTCTTATTGCATTTGACTTGCATCTGTCTTGAAATAGCAACGGCAGGGGAGTTGGTCTGTGAATGACGGCTAGTGATGGACGTAGCATCATTGCATGATGCAGACTGGTAACTAGGGTGGTTCCCCCCCAAACTAATATTAGTTCTCATAACAGCTCATAATAGCTCATATTAGCTCCCGGTTTGCTCATATTAGCCCATATTGGCTCATATCAGCTCCCGATCAGCTCATACCAGCTCCCGATAGCTCATATCAGCTCCCGCCGTTTTAGCTATTATTATGGAAAAGCAAGAGCGCTGCGCTTTCGGCTACTGATGAAATGAGTGAGTCAGCTCCATGCAACAGCTGGGGCTTTGAGACTTGCTGCTGGGGACCACGTGACACGCCGCCCTTTGTAATTTACCAGCATACACGCGACCTTGCTATCACTGGCCACAACAAAAAGAAAGGAACAGCAACAATAAAAGCAGCCCCTGAACCAGCCCCTCGTCCCTCACTAGGGCCTCCATTTGAACCGGACCAGTAGAGGCCACTAGCAGGAATACTAGGGACCACTAGCGGGACTACTCAAATGGTGTTGAGGAGCTGTGTGGAGTATACCCAATGCACATGGACACGGTGCATGAGTGCCTACCACCTACAGTATTGCCTGAACCCTGAGGGCTATAGTCTAGAGTTGGCATGACAGAAATGCAAGTGGGGGGGCTCAAGTGGGGGGGCACACACTACTGTGCCACAACAGGCTGCTGCTGCTGCTGCTGCTGGGCCTTGGGCAGCTTGTCTCGCACCCGCTTGTAGCCCAGGCCCGGGTACTCCTTGCCCTTGGCTGGTAGAGCTGCCGTTGTGGGAGCAGGCCGAGCCCCAGGCGGAAGCTCCCTCCATAATGCACGCCGGCTTCCACGCCAGAGTAGTCTTTTTCTTCTTCTTCTTCTTCTTCTTCTTCTTCTTCTTCCTTCTTGGTAGAGCCGCCTGCTCTTGCCACTAGCGCAACTCCAGCGGGCGCCACCTGCTCTCCCCAATGCGCTGCATGTCCAGCGCTGCATTGCAGTCCCTGTCTACCCACCTGCCTGGCTGTGGTGCTGGCTTACGCTAGGCAGCCTTGCCCTTGGCCTTGCCTTCGCCCTTGATGGGCTGGGTAGGCTCAGCTGCCTGCTCAACCTTGGTGCGCTTGCTGCGCTTGGCTGGCAGAGGAGTGCTGGGTGCAGGCTCTGAGGCTGCTGACTGTGTGGCTGCCTGGCTGCTGCATGGGGCCTGTGGGGGCTTGCGTGGGGCCACTACTGGGCACAGCATGAGGCCACGCACTGGCTGGTCACGCTGCTGGCTCCAGGCTGGACGCAGCAGGCGATGTTTCATCTGCCCTGTTGGGGCTTTCCAGCCAGCAGGCCTGGTGGGCTGCTCATGGTCCAGCTCCTCCTCACAGGGCTGCTGGCCATACACTGCTGAGCTGACCCGGGTGGTGCGGTGCTCATCCACAAGCACCACCCTGCCCCGCCGCTGGCCTGCGCCCCTGGGCTTGCACACCACCTTGCAGCAGGCACGCAGCACCGCATCAGCACCCCACCCTCCCCGGGTGCCAATGCCAGCTGCGCCAAAGATCACCACCAGCTGCTTGGCACACCCATGACGCTGCAAGGACAACTCCGTCTTCTCCTACTTCAGATGCAGCCATGCACACAAGACACATACATAGTGGCTGACATGGTGGCACACGGTCAGGCATGGCACATTCAACTACTCTTCATGCTCACTTCATACCCAACCCACCACCTCTCAGTTCCTTACCCTCCCACCCACCCAACCTCACCTTCTTGATGAACTGCTCCAGCGCCCGGTCCTGGGCTCCGTACAGCCGCAGCCGCTGCCGTGCCCACTTGGGGTCCAGGTACACCTCCCACACGGCGTCCCAGCTGGCCAGGGTGACGGTGATGTGCTTCAGGTTGGCCTCCAGGGAGGTGCCGGCTGAGCTGGCTGCTGCCAGGTGCTTGAGGTGTGGCTGGATCGGTGCTAGCCAACGCTGGGTGGTGCGGCGGGCATTGTTCAGGCCACTGGCCTGTTTCACCTGGCCCTTGGTCAGCTTTCACCGGCGGAGCTGGTCTGCAACCCTGCCCAGGACCCCCCTCCCCTTCCCCCAGCCCAGGAGCCACCCCCTCCCCCTGCCCAGGACCAGCCCCCCCTTGCTGCACCTGACCCAGTCCCACCACCTCAGGCTCCCCCATGGGGCAGGTGGCTGGACCGGGACATCAACCCCTGCCTCAACTTCCAGCGCATCGGGAAGAGCATGCAGCGCCCCCTGGAGCTGAGCCGCTATGAGGACTTGGAGGCTCTCTCCTCCATTGGCAAGGAGTACCAGCAGGGCTACAAGCGGGTCAGTGATCGGCTGTCCAAGGGCAAGCAGAGGTTGCACCGGGCTGCTGAGCACCGGCGGGGCATTGATGGCCGGGCCCGCAACGATGCATAGGGCCTATCCGTTACACAGGCTATTAGCCTTATAAAGCATTGAGCTGTTAAGTTTGATGAGGTGCCCAGTGGCTGAGGGGGAAAGAGTGCCATTGGTGTGGGGTTGGCAGTCATCAAGGGTGCGACCAAGGATGCTTCAACCTGATTGGAGTAGCTGAGTGAGATTACCCACAGCCAAACATTCTGTTCCCTTCATGTTGTTCACCCTGGCCCATCCCAACCCTCCTGGCTGGAATCTCCCATCCCCATCCCTTCATTTCTGCTCAAGACGAATCCCTTAGTGTCACTTTCCCGGTTACTCCTCCTAGTCCCTCTGACTCATAACGTGTTTCACCCCCCTTTCCACCTTTCTAGCCCTCCTTGCTCAAACATTATGTGTCTCTAGCTCCTCCGCTTCTCGAGTTCTCTCCCCCCTCACCTTTTAGCTCCCTTCCCCCTACTAATCTAAGTTCTCCTTCTTCTAGATTTCTCCCCTTCTCTTACCTCTCACCTCTTACCTCTGTTCTCTTCTCAGTCTTTTACCTTTGGGGGTTGGCTTGTATCCACCCGAGCCCTATCTCCTTAGTGTAGCAACTGCTACTACCCACAGTCAAACATGTTGTTCCATGTTGAATGAGTTTTGTTTGCCTGGTCTGCTACCAGCTGGCCTGACTCCTGGTCCAGGGGCGGCACTGACTGCCTGGGTGACGCCGGGGTCAATGCCCACCCCAATCTGTGTGGCTGGGTTGAACACAAACTCACGCTGCCTAGCTATGGCCTAGCCGATACGAGGGAGTCCCAGCACATGGGCCGCTGCTGCTGCTGCACCAAGGGGTTCTGCTGGGCTGCTGTTGCTGCTGGAGGGGCCTGCTGCTGGAGGTGGGGCGGGAAGAGGGGGGGGGGGGGGGTGTGCAGTGCACTATTAATCCGGTGTTGGTCTGGACATGGCTGTAGGCGGCAAACTCAGGGGCAGGGGCAGGAATTAGCTGGTAGTAGTAGTTGTTACACTAAGGAGGTAGGGCTTGGGTGGATACAAGCCAACCTCCAAAGGTAAAAGACTAAGGAGAGAACAGAGAAAAAGGGAAAGAGAAGGGGAACTACCTAGGAGAGAAAGAACTTAGAGAAGGAAGGGGAAGGGAGCTAAAGGGAAAGGGGGAGAGACCTCGAGAAGCGGAGGAGTCAGAGAAGTGGAGGAGCTAGAGACGCAAAAGGTTGGAGCTAGGAGTGCTAGAAAGGAGAAGGGAGGAAGGAAAGGAAAGGAGAGGGGGTCAGCGGCGCCAGTGCCATTGCCTGGCAGCCTACAGTGGCCATGTGAGCCTTCAGGAGTCCAAGCCCTCAGCAGCAGCCCCAGAACACTCATAATGCAGCTGGCGCCACATGCAGGGTCTGAAGGATGGGGGTTGATCCGCCGATTGAGGGGAGGTGGGCTAGACTACCCCAACTGATCACCCATGCACCCCGGCTGACGCCAACCACCCCAATCAGGGTAAGTGGGACCGGGCTGCGTTTTTCAAACACTCAGATAGGAGGGCAGGGCAGTCAGCAGTTACCATCCATCTTTGATGAGTGTCTTCACAGTCACAGTCTTCCCTCACACAGACGAACAAAACTCATTCAACATGGAACAACTTGTTTGACTGTGGGTAACCTCGCTCAGCTACTCCAATCAAGTTGAAGCATCCTCGGTCACACCCTTGATGACTGCCAACCCCACACCCATGGCACGTTCCCCTAGACCACTGAGCACCCCATCAAAACCAACAGTTTAATGCTTACAATGCTTACAACCTGCTGAAAACCGGCAAACAATCAATCCTAGAGTTCGCCATGGCACTTGAGCTGGGGTAGTGAGAGCAATTGAGCTCCATTTGGCGTCTTAATGGAAGTTTGGTTAATCGCTCCGTCTATCCACACACTTGGCATGGACGCCTCTCATCTACACTACTGCCCAACCCCCGTGACAGGGTTGTAGCCTAGAAGTGGCATGACAAACATGCATTAATGCAAGCTGATGACAGCTCCAAAGGGGGCACACTACGCTCCCGCAGGCTGTTGCTGCTGAGCCTTGGGTGGCCGGTCTCACAGCCGCTTGTAGCCCAGGCCTGGGTACTCCTTGCCCTTGGCTGGCAGCTCAAGCAGGTCCGGCCACCAGCACAGCTTGAGCGGGCGCCACCTGCTCTCCCCAATGCACTGCATGTTCAATGCTGAGATGCAGTCCCTGTACACCCACCTGCCAGGCTGTGGTGCTGGCTTGGCATTTGCAGCCTTGCCCTTGCCTTGGCATGTGCCCTTGGTGGGCTGCATGGACTCAGCTGCCTGCTCAGCCTTGGTGCGCTTACTGCGCTTGGCTGGCAGAGGAGTGCTGGGTCCAGGCTCTGAGGCTGCTGGCTGTGTGGCTGCCTGGCTGCTGCATGGGGGCTGTGGCATGGGTGCTGGTTTAGCTGCTTGGCAGCGCTGCCTGGTTCTGTGAGCCTGCAGGGCTGCAGGACTGCAGTAGCAGCCAGTGGAGAATAGAGGAGACAAAGACCTCTGAGGCGTTGACCCCACTAAGGGGGAAGGTGGGCACCAGGGATGGCCCTGGGATCAAATCTGGGACATAGGGTGATAGCGTGAGTGGTTTGTAAGGCTGAGATGGCATTGCCTTGCTAAAGGCAGGGGTGGGAGCTCAGTGGCGGCAGGGACGAGGCTTTTGGTGGGTGAGTGGTGGGGTGAATGGCATGCCAGGCAGCTTGCCACAGCCCGCAGCCATGCTGAAGCCAGCATGCCGCCTGGTGTTCCATAGCGCGGTCACAGCTGGCTGCCTCCCCGCCCTGCCTGCCTGCATGAGGGCGGTGTCAAAACATGTTGTCGCCACCTGGCCCTGCATGGGCTGGCGGGAAGCGCATGAGCCCCATGACATCATTCTGGCTGCTGCTGCACCCCAGCCGCACCCCTGCCCCCTCTCTCTGCCCTGACCCTGACTTCACCAAGCTAGGCAAAACCGTAGCTTTGGCCCCATCACTCTTTGCATGGGCTACTAGGCTGGGCGCTTGCATGGCCGAGGGGGAGGGGGGCCCCAGGTGGGCCCGGGCCGGGGCCTGATGGCCTGGCAGGGCCTTGTGGGGGTCCTGTGGCAGCGTCATGTTTGCAGCATCTGCCATGCGCTGTGCCGGCGCCGGGATTAGAGCCCAGGTCTGCGCGCCAGCTGTCGCCGGTGAGGTGTGATGCTGCTGTCCCGCCAGGGAGGTGTGATTAAAAGTGTGACCGGGATGGGATGGGGTGCTGGTTGCAGCAGGGATGACACAGGCGGCAGGGGGCGGGGCAGGGGCGGGAACCACCAGGGGCAGCTTGGGGCACTTGCCGTCGCTGCTGTCGGGGATAGGGGAGGGTGGCCGTCGATGAGCCATGGTGGATAGCTGGCGGGGGTCCCTGGAAAGGGCTGGTGAGTGAGGGGGGTGGGGCGCCAGCAAGGATGGGGCGGGGTTGGGACTGCTGGGGGGCGGAGGGGCAGCCTTGTGCTTGGAACTGCTGCTAGAAGGTGGGGAGGGGGAGCTTGGCTTATTGCTTGGCTCTACAGCAGCAGCAAGGCAGCATGGCAGCATCGCAGCAGCAGCAGCAGCACCAGCTGTAAGCAACCATGAACCTCCTCCTCCACGTCTTCCCTTTGTTCCTAGCTTAGTGACCTAGCCAACAAGCTATCCACCTGCTGCCCCAACCCCCCCTCACCTGGCCCAGCAGCAGGCACGTTGGCCACCACCACCCCTGCCGCCTGTTTAGTAGGTGCCCCACCAGCCTCCACGTGGGCAGCAGCAGCAGGCGGTGGGGGGCCGGGGGAGTCAAGCTGGCCAGGCCGCCTGGCCCCTGCCCACAGCCTGGCCTCAGCCCCTGCTGCACAGGCCAGCAGGCTGACCCCCAGCTCTGCCTGGGTCAGGGTGAGCTGGTCCGCCCCCCCGGACCCTGCTGCCGCCCCCCCGCCTGCCCCACCCTGCCCGCTGCCTAGGTCCCCTTGCTGGTCTGCCGGCTGCTTGACTGCCTCGCCGCTGCCACCGCTGCTGCTCAGGGGAGGGTCCTGATCTGCAAGCCACACATTGCACCCCCCTGGCCCTAAGGTATCGGCTGCTGCTGCCCCCCCAGCGGGGGAGGGGCCACCAGCACCCAGGGGGGCTGCCCAGCCCCCTGCACCAGGCCCTGACCAGGGGTCAGGCCCAGCTCCAGGCACAGGGGTCAGCACAACCGGCAGGGCTCCCGGACCCCCCCCACCAGAAGGCCCTGCACCCGCCCAAGGCTGAGGACCGGTGGGTGAGATGGGGTGCGGCCCTGCCCCCCGCGCTTGGGCACCACCCTCCCTGGCTCCTGGGCTGCTGCCCCCCTGCTGCCCAGGCCCTGGCCCCTGCCCTGGTGGCTGCTGCCCGGCGCCTACTGCTGGCTGAGGGGCTGAGGGAGGGCTGGGTGGGGAGGGCACAGAGCTGGCAGGTGAGGTGCGTCCAGGACCTGGCTCCTGCGAGGTGTGAGGAGGAGGAGGAGGAGCAGGACAAGGGCCAGGGCCAGGGCCATGAGGGCCAAGTGGTGCAAGGTGTGCTGACTGGCCAGCATCAGGGACAAGGGTAGGGCAGGGGCCGAACACAATTGCGCCTTGGCTGTGCTGCTGCTGCTACTGCTATTTCTGAATAAAGGATGAGTGATGTGGTGTGATTTGAAGGTGGGTTAGTTGGCCAGAAGCTGCCACCCACACCCACACCCACGCCCGCCCCTCCCCCGCACGCCCCCACCCATGGCCATAACTGCTTGGGCTGACTTGCGACTACAACCCCACCCTCCAAGTCCATGCTTGTCACCTTCACTGTTACCTGCCTCCCAAGACCCTTCTAGCCCTGCCCCCCCTCCCCCTTCAGCAGTGCCCTACGCTCTCCACTGCCCCTCCCGCTTCCCACCCCTTCACCCTCCATCAGCCCCTCCATCTCTTGCACCTGCAACAGCATTGCTCAACCGCATGACAACGGCCAGCACCCACCACTGGCTTGGTGGGCAGAGTGACCCAGGTACCATCCAAGCGCTGCATGGCCAGCCCGGGCTGTAGGCCTCCTGCATGCACTTGCCCTGCTCCTGGCAGCTGCCCTGCGCTTGCCTCCCCCCCGGCCCCAAGCTGCTGCTGCTGCTGCTGCCGCCGCCGTCCTCGAGGTGCATTGGGCATGGTGTTGCCCCCCAGCCCCTCACGCCCGGTCACAGGTTCAGCGAGCAGGACCACCTGGCGCGGGTCGGGGATGGGCAGCTTCCTGGCAGCTGCTGTCTGAGGGGGCCGCCACCCACTGTCTGGCAGCGGGAGGGAGGAGGGTGAGAAGCTTTGACCACCCCCTCGCTCCCCCTTCACCACATCAGCACCACCTGCCCCCACACGTGGCCCCAGGCGGGGAGTGGGGCGCTCCCCTCCCTGTGGCCTCCCCTGCTGCTGCTGCTGGCCCACGCGGAGCGGCCGGGGAGGTGAGGGCCCAGGGCTGGTTGTGAGGGCTGGTGTTGTGACGCTGCTGCCCCCGGGGCTGTGGCGCAGGGAGGTGGGTCGAGGGGAATCCACGCCTAGAGGCAGCCGTCCTCCCTTCCCTAGCTGGGCAAAGTCAGGGTCCAGCTCGAGCTCCTTGGCAAGGTCGAGGCTGAGCTGGAACCAGGAGGCAGGGGCGCCGTCCGGCTGCAGCCCACCCTGCTGTTGCGGTGTTGCTGTTGCGGTGTCGGCTTCGCAGGGAGCTGGGCGGAAGCTCAGCAGCGCTCCGTCGACGCTCCCGGAATGCCGGTTGCGACGCGGCGGCCGGTGCAACGCGGGTTTGAGGTCAAGCTGGGGCGCGGGTGGGTCCGTTGGGCCATCCAACGCGAGCGCAGAGGCAGAGGGCAGCAGGTCCATTTGGCCTTGGGCAGCGGTAAACGAGATGACGGGCGCCAATTGGCGGGGCGCCTCCGGCCTCTTGTTAACCAACTGCCTGCCGACAAAAGCGAGCATCGGCAGGAGAAGGAGGGGTAGGGTTGCCAGACCCCTCTCTTCTGATCTACTGCTAAACCCGCCCCGCCCATTTACAGCCCCTCGCCCAGCCCCTTCCTTCCCGCCCCCACTCCTCACCTTTCTTCTACTCCCACTCCCACCCCCAACCCCATCCCACCCCTCCCCTACCTCCTGTCTCCCCTCCTCCACTTACCGAGGACTTAGTGAGGAGCGTGGGGAGCCTGGAGAGCTGGCAGCTTCAAAATCAGCCACACTGTCTGCACTGAACAGGCTGCTGCTGCGGCTGCCGGGGCTGCTGCGCGGCTCAGCTGGGATGTCTATGAGGGGCGTGGGTGCAGGCTGGATGAGGGGTGTAGAGCAGATGTCTGGCTTGGCAGGTGGTGGTGGTGGGTGGGCAGGGCTGGGGTGAGGGGCTACGGGTGTAGCCAACGCCGCTGGGGCAGCTGGCTTTGCCCCTGACCCCCTCCCCTGCAGTGCTGCTGACATTGTCGGCCCCACACCCACTGCCACATTGGACTTCGCTGCTCCTTGTGCAGATGCAGGTGCGGGTGCCTCTAGGGGTGCTGGGGAGGGAGAGGCTACAGATGACTGGTCAAGGGCCGAGGTCAGGCTCAGGGACACTATTGCGGACATAGTGGATGTCGAGGCTGGTCGAGGGGTAGGGCTACTTTGAGGGGCGGTGGCTTTGACGGGGTGCTGTGAGTGGCGGGGGGTCAACGGGGCGCCTGCAGGCGGATGAGGGCCTGTGGGGCCTGCAGATGGCGGGGGGGCAGTCACGGGCTTGGTTTGCTCAGCTGCCACCGATGCAGATGACGGGGCGACCCTGGCCAGGGTTCCTGTTGCTGTTGTGGTGGCGGGCACCACTACGGCTGCTGATGTCTTCGGCGCTTTTGTTGCCACAGTTTTAGAAGCTGCTCGAGCAGCCGCTAGTGGCTCTGCAGATCCTGAACCTGCCTGGTGGTGAGGAGCAGGGGTTGCTGCTGGCGCTGGTGCGGGAGTACCTGCTTTCCCTTTCTTCTCCGTGGCTGGGGGAGTAAGGGGCTCGACTGGCTTTGGCTGTTGGGCAGTTGTTTCTGTGTCTACTTTGGGTCTTGTGAACTGGGGCGATGCGGCTGTGCTACTGGCACTCCCGTGCTGCATGGCTGAGACAAAGCTATGGAACTAGTGATGCACAGGCGCGACAGGATGCTGCTCCACTGAAGCGACCGCTCACATTCACGCTGCATCCCCATCGCAGGCTGCAGAAGACATGTCTGCCTCACATGCGCTCTACCTTACAATAAAGACCCACAAGTCACCCTCTGCGAGCCTCTTGCGACACCTGGCTGGGCCCTAGGCAACGCAATACGAAACCCCATCGTCGGGGTGAAAGGGAGGGATGGGGGATAGGGATACAGGACAGCCTGAAAGGGAGCTAGTTACTACCACGCGTCTCGTCATGTTGCGGATAAGAAGTAGTACATGAATCATGGCATGGGTTGACATGTGGATTTGTAGGAGGTGGACATCAGGGTACGCCCATTAGAATTCTAGGTGGCTCGGATTCTTAGGGAATAGCTGGAGTCCTAGGCTAGAGGGACATTCTAGGAAAAAAGGGGATCATATAGAATTATAGGCTAGAAAAACTAGAACTCTAGGTTGGCCGGTCGCTCCCTAGTGAACATATTGCAGAGGAAGAATGGAATCACTCAGTCGTGCCTTGCGTGCTGATGGTGCTTCTCCTTGATGTTACATGCATTGATTCTCTCATCCAGCCTGCTCAGAGTACGCTCATCAGTGATTGCTGGATATGCAGCCTCACAGCTGCTCTACAATATCTTCGTCCTGCTCTTCTTATTCAAGGTAGCTTAGGACACAAGTTAGGTGCGCCACGCCCTCGCATCAACTTCATTAACGCAGCAAAGCATTGAAGTTGTCGGCTTCGGCCACCACTCCCAGCCACTGTTCGACATGAAGCCCACCTGGCTTGCATCCCCATGGCTGCAGCTCAAAATACGTGGCAAGCGTCATGGGCCCTC
Organism: Haematococcus lacustris; assembly: GCA_030144725.1. NCBI lineage: Eukaryota > Viridiplantae > Chlorophyta > Chlorophyceae > Chlamydomonadales > Haematococcaceae > Haematococcus > Haematococcus lacustris. The sequence continues at coordinate 1,337,803 of JASKMD010000012.1, read as the reverse complement.
CTCTTTGTCTTCCTTATGGCAGCTTCATTGCTGGTTGTGGCCCTAATATGTTGCTACACATGCTGCTACACGTGGTGCGTGGCTGGCTGACAAAACGCTAGACCATCTTGCCAAACAGGCTGTAGGCATTGCAGCGCTCAATCAGGACTTGCACCGTCTCGCCACGCAGCTGAAGCCCTTCACCGGGGAAGTACACCAGCTTGTTGTGACGGATGCGCCCACAAGCCTGCGCACCCACAGGCCCGGCAGCGGCAGTAACACAGTATTAGCATACTAGAAGTAGCAGAGGAAGGAAACTATTCTGGCAGGGCTGACGTGCAATTATGGAGGAGCTGCCGCCTGGGGCGCGGCCTGCTCCCTCCACTGCATTAGCAACCAGGCTACTCAGCTGCTCGGACTGGTGCAGCTGGCTCCATGTCGTGGTTACTATGGCTGCTGTTGACTTGGCTCACACCATGACATATGCCTTGTGCGTATGGGTATACTGTCTATGGTCCATGGTCTATGGTTCAGCTGTCTCCTGTGCTCATCGTCAGACTGCGTCATGTGTTGTGCATTGGGCTGCGCTCCTGACCCTGACCCGCTGTTCCTCCTGGTCGCCGACATCCTTGCTTGCCCAGCCCTCCACTACTTTCCTCCTCCTCACCTGCAAGGGGTCCTTAGGGTTGACCCCCTCCACCAGGACCTCCATGACGCGGCCTTGAAAGCGTTGGGAGCGCTCCGTGGCCACCTCTGCCACCACAGCATTGAGCCTGCGACAGGGCGGCAGGCAGACACCCTCTCGTGGCATGTAACCCAGCCAGTTGGTCAGTCAGTCACAAGGCCACAGGCTTGGGCTACTGCCGGGCAACTGCCAGACACTTTGATGCGTCCAGAATAGGCATCTATGGAATACCTATAAATCTCTTTCATAAGCATCCAAGGCTAGGCATAACTCAAGTAAGCATCAGGGAATAGGTCAATCTATGGCAGCAAAGAGTTGTGCGGATCTTGGCACCTACTGGTGTGCCCACTAGGCATGGCTAGGCACCTCTAGCGGACAGCGCATGTGCACGCCACGATGTAAACCACATGATGTCATAGCCAAGGTGGTCAGTGAGCAGGCGGTGCATGATGGGGCACCTGCTGCGGCTATCGGAGACATTGCAGCTCAAGCTGCCCATGGAAGCTGCACATGCATGAACAACCAAACCACGCAGGACAGCCGGCCAGCTTGGTATTGTATTGGCCAATAAACGCAGGTCAAGCGCTCATCAGAGCCACTGACCTCACCCCACTCCCCTTGTGATCACTCCTGCCCCTACCTCCCTGTCCCTGCCCCAACTTTTCCCTGCCCCAGCCTCTCCCGCCCTGACACCTGCCACCACACCTGCCTTGCTTCATACGCCAAGACTGCCATGACTGCCATGACTGCCTCCCCTCCCACCATCCCTTACGCACACCCCTGCCCCCCTGCCCAGTGTTGTGCACCCACTCCCCTGCCCCCAGCCCCCAGCCCTGCCTCTCCCCTTACCACACCCCCTGCCCCCCGGCCCCTCTCCCTGCCCACCTGTTGAGGCGGTCTGCCTTAATGAGGTCGGCCACCTGGTTGTCCCAGGCGCCTGCTGGCGTGTTTGGGCGGGGCGAGTACGCCGCAGTGTTGACCCGGTCGAACCCAATGTCCCGCACCAGGGCCTCAGTCCGCAGGTACTGCTCCTCAGTCTCCCCTGCTCAGCAGGCCGCCACACACACACTCTTCAAAGGGATGGCCACATCGAACCCACCCCCCCTACCCTTGGGGGTAGCTCACATCCTGCTCAGCAGCCCCCCACAACCAGCCCCCCACAACAGCCTTCAGGGGAGGGCCAGCTCGCTTCCACCCCCCTAACCTCATCGCAACGGCCGCTGCCCTGTCCCTGAACTGTCTAGCGCATGCCCCCAGAGGTCCACACATATGGTATGGGAGCTGATATGTGGGGTGATGGGTGTGTATGGGGATCTGGCCATGGTTAAGGGTTGTGGGTATGGGTATGGATAAGGTCATGTGTATGTGTATGTGGGTTGATGTGGGGTGGTGGGTGTGTATGGGTATGGCTGATGAGATTATAGCATTTTTCATGTATCCTGGCAGCCCCTAACAGCAATGGCCCAGTACTCTTGGGCAGCCCCTCATGCGGCACTGCAGCCCAGCCGCTCTGCCTACAGCCAGGTGACAATGTGCCCCCCAGGGCAGAGGCAGCTGGGCCACCCATGTCACAGGCCTTGCACCAGCATTCGACTCTTTCCAGCTAATGTCCCTCTGCTCGACTGACCTGGGAACCCGACGATAGCATCTCCGCTGATGGACGCATCGGGCATGTAGCGCCGGATGTTGTCAATGATGGCACGGTATCTACAGTGGGCCACAGCCAGAGGCCGGGAGGTCAGGATGGAGGTGAGGGGCGGGAGCTGGCTGGAAGCTGGGCAATGAGTGCACAGCTGCACAGTCAAGGGCAAAGTCCTTCACCCAGGGCTCCAGAACACTCTACACGCAGACACCATCGCCCGTCCCATATATTCTGCCAACCTCAGCACTTCTTTCACTTGACCAGCACATGGCATGATGATGTAGTGATGTCATAGATATGCGCTTTAACACAGTGGATAGCAAGGCGGCAGCAAGCTGCATGTTTTCAAGCCTGGCTTGCTTGCCCTCAGCAACCACCCTCCACCAGGCTGCTTGGCTGCAGTGCACATACAGTGAGGCACGCCATTCTGCAGTGCACACAGCATCTATGTAGTCTGAGGTCACCATGACTGCCCTCCTGTGGTTAAGCCGTGTCACTGCAGACTGTACGCCAGCACATGAGAAGCCTTGCCCACCTTTGCAGGCAGCTAGTGCAGGTGCAGGCAGGGGCCTGCTTCCATGGTGTTAGACCGCGCCTGCCCTGCCCTGCCCTGCCCAGCCCTACCCTGCGGTGCCCTGCATTGCGCTGCCCTGCACTGCCCTGCCCTGCCCTGCCCTACACTACCCTGCGTTGCGCTGCCCTCCCCTACACTACCCTGCCCTGCCCTGCCCTGCCCTCACCTGGTGACACACTGTGCAGTCGTGCTGACATTGGCCAGACCTGGGGCAGTAGTGTGCTGTACCTTTCATGTGAGTAGCCCCGCTTCATTTCTCTAAGGATGTCATTGTCACCACTCTGGAAGGGGATGTGGAAGAACTCACACAGCTTGGTCAGCTCCGCACAGGCTTGCACCAGCCGGTCTGCAGCCAGGACCAGGTGCACCACCAGCTGTTGCGCCACGATCCTCAGACACATTAGTCCCACACTGCTGCTGCCCATTTAACCTTTAGCCCGTATGACCTATGGCCCGTAGCCTGCTTGGCCTATTGCTTCAACCTATCACTTGCCTCTGGGTGCGCCCGATAGCCTGGCAACCCTCCCTCCCCACCCCACCTACCTGCCTCTGATGGGAGGGTTAGGGTTAGGGTTAGGGCAAAGGCACGCCCGGAGGCTACTCTCCTCCCTTAATGTACGCCCGACGGCGAGGGCGGTGTCTTTCTTTCTTTCTTAACCTATCACCTTCCCATTGCCTGCTAGGTCCAGCCAAACTGGTGGGCGGTTCCCAGGTTTCACTGCCGTTACCACTGCAACTTTTACACATCCACTCTTGCCACCCCATCGCCACCCTCGCCATTGCCTATCACCACTGCCACTTGTATCAGGCGCACTGGGGCGTGAGCAAGTGCAGCGTCCAGCAGTGCCAGACCTGTGAAGTATCTAGGATGACTGGTGGCAAAGCGGATGCGCTGGATGCCTGGCACGTCGTGGACATAGCGCAACAGGTCGGTGAAGGTCCAGGCGCGCCGCCCACTAGCATCATCTGCCATGCCGGGGAGGTCGCGGCCGTATGCGTCAATGTTCTGCCCCAGCAGCGTTACCTGCACACGGGACCACCCTGGCTGTGGCAAGACTGCCATGCATACCATATTGATGTGTTCATGGTTTTACAGAATACATTGCATGTGCCAAGGCTTCCATGCATGTGCCATGATTGCCATGCAGTTGCCATGATTGCAACGCATGTGCCATGATTGCCATGCATATACCATGAGGGCATGGGGTAGGCACAACCAGACCCTACAGAATTACACTCAAATAAGGGCTAGCTTGTCATGATGTGGGAGGGATTCACCATCGCAGCACACTGCGTGCCTAAACTGCGTAGCAAGCAGGGCTACAGCATTTAGCGATCGTGATGTTATCTGCACTCTGAGTTGTGTTCACAAAACCATCCAAGCTCAGGGTACTTGCTAGAGGGGCGGGGCGAGGCCCAGTGCAGGTGGGCTTGCAACGCTCTCACACTGGAGACATAGCCCTAGGCGTTGCCCCGGCTACCCGTACACCTGCTGAGCTGATCAGGCCAGTGCGGTGCAGCACCCAGCACACCACTCCTGTGACTCACCTCTTTGTAGCCCGCCTCCCCCAAAGCCAGCATCTCACGCTTGATGTCGGCTGCGGCCCGGCTCTGCTCCTGGCCCCTGCGCCATGCAGGCAGCAGCCCCAGCCACTCAGAGCCCCAGCACGCTAAGCACACCATCACGCCTGGAGCTGGGTGTCCCTCAGACCCCACTGCCAGACCTCACCCTGGTTGTACTCTCCAATTTTTGTCATAAATGCCTGGGTTGGTGACAGTCCAGATGGCTAGCAATGGCCCGCCCCTCTGCCAGCACAGGCATCTGGCTCGGTCTCACCGCGTGTAGGGGACCACGCAGTAGGTGCACTTTTCGTTGCAACCATATATGACGTTGACCCAGGCCGTAAGGTCACTCTCTCGCCGCGGCACTGTGATGTCCTCCAGCACACTCACGGCCTCAGTGGCCAGAACCTGCAACCGCGACATGACAGGCCGGGCAGTGTGGCAGGCAGGCAGGCAGGCAGGCAGGCAGAGAGGCGGCAACTTGGCGAGCAGGCAATGGGCAGGCAGGCCACAGACATGCAAGCAACAGATAGGCAGGGCCTGAGGGAGAGGGGGTAAAAAAGGGCTAGTTCCAGAGCGCTTTGTGTGCTAGACCCTCTCGCTAGCCTGAGCGCAACCCAGGGGGTGCTGGGAGGGTGAGCTGCTGAGAGCACCCCCTGCCTGCCTGCCCCCTATTTCTGCCAAACTGGTTGCTGCCTAGCTGCTGACCTGGCTGGACTCAGCTCGCTCAAGCAACTCCAATATGCGGTTTGCATATTGCGGACCTGTGGTGCAAGCAGGACACAGGCAGACGAGGCACAGCAGACACATCACCAACGCCAGGCAGGTCTGGCTATTCAGGCACTATTCAGGCACATGAGTAGCTTAAAGCTGAAATGGGCCCCTTTTTAAGACAATGCTGTTTCAGACAATGCTGCTGGGCTGAAGACATGCCCAAAGGACAGAGAGAGAGGGGGTGAGGGAGCTATCGTGGCAGACACATCTGCCACACAACTCGGACCAGGCCTGGCAGGGATGCCAGCACACCCTAGTAGCCTGACAACCCCGCGGATCACTGCCGCCAGGCAAGCACAGGCTTGACAGGAAGCCATCATTGCCCCACCCTGGCTAGCCCCAGCCCCTCAGCTCAGGAGGCAGCCAGCCTTGCCCAGCCCCTCAGCCCAAGCTCCCCCAGCTCAAGCTCACCCAGCCCGACCCATCCCCTCAGCCAGGCATGACGCACCCATCACTATGTCCACCTCAGGCACCCTGCGCAGCATGGCCGCCCCCTCCTGCTGGGCCACACAGCCAGCCACCACCACCTTCAGCTCGGTGCCTGCCGTGCGCTTGCGTTTCGCCTACGCCACACATGACATGTTACATGCCACTTTAGGGTGACGTTGCTGGCCCTAGCCTGGCCAAGGAACGATGGAATTATGTTGACCACATGGTACGGCCAAACCCACGAGCATGCACACACCTGTTCCCCAGCCCAGGAACATGTGTTCAGACTGTGGCCTATCTGTGTGTGTGACCCAGTACATTGGTTGTTGTGCACTGACAGCTGGCCAAGTCCACATATGCTGGCTTGCATGGGTCTGACTTTCCTGTTGACAGTGACTGATGTCGTCTCACCTGCTTCCCAAGCGCACTATAAACTTTGAGCTCGGCTTTCTCACGAATAGAGCAAGTGTTGTAGATTAGCACATCCGCATGGTTAGCATCCTCTACGCACTCATAACCGGCTGTTTCAAGACACCCAGCCATGCGCTCGCTGTCAGCCATGTTCATCTGAGTTCAACGCCACACATGATCAAAACAAGCAACTAAATTAGCACCAACTACACGCACCAGTCCCCTGCTCCCAGCTGCTGCTGCTGCTGCTGCTGCAGTGTTGCTGACGCTGGACATTGTACAACAGCATACCTGGCAACCGAATGTGTGTATGTGGTACCTCTTGCCGTTCTTGGGCACGTTTGCAGGTGCCTCACGTCGTAGCACAGAGCCTGCATGCACACCACACACAGGCTTTGCGCCTTGCTTGCATGTCTGTAGTCTTGCGCACCTTACCTTCCAGGCCACAGAATGCATCGTCACTAAGCACCGCAACAGCTCCAGACGGGCTTGACACGGCGGCTTTGCAACATTGAAGGCTTCGCGGAGTTATTGATGAGGCAGGTGCTTTCCCTGGTGCGAGATGGACTTGGGCGCAGGCGCGCATCTGGCGCAGGCAAGCATCACTCAGCATTCCAGTGTGAATCCGTGGTACCCTTGACAAAGGCACCACTACTAGCCCTAGACTTGCACTGTGTTTAGTTACGCCCGCGTCCAAAATATCCAACGACCTCAACCGCTGAAACTCGCCATAGCAGCGCAGCGCCGATTGTTCCAAGCACCTGACAAGCATCCTCCTATCTGGTGCTAGCACCAGTACCTTGCAATAGGAAATGGAGGATTCGGAAGGGCAATTGAAGGTACGCGCCCGGTATAGACCATGCCAGCTTAACGATCGTTCGACGTACACTGGTCGCTCCATTTTGTTGTTTGATTTTGTGCTACAGGCCGCAAGGGCCGGGCGCAGAGCAAAGCGGGGCGAGGCAGGTGATCAGGTGTGTCTTCTGCACTACCACGAGAGCTTCGACCACCTAAATGCAATATGACATGTAGTACCCCCATTTGTGCAGGACCCCTTGCCTGCAGGAGATTGTGCAGGACCCGCCGCCTCAGGCACAGGGCCCTTCCCTCCAGCCATCGGAGAGCTCAAGATCTCGTGGGGGGCCAGTGGAAGAGGAGGAGGATTCTGCAACCCCAAAACCTCCCCCACCTGGGACACGGCAGCTAGGTTTTCAGGGAGGCTTTGACACTGATGACAGTGCGCCAGCTCAGCCCAGCTCTGTATCAGTGTCTGGGGACAAGAAGTACGTGGGGGTGTCCCGGCGTAAGCAAGAACAAGAGCTGCAGGAAAAGGAGCAGGCAGCCCGGGTGAAAAGCAAATACGATGAGCGGGCTATTGTGGCAGACATCATGGACATCCCAGAGCTTGAAGAGGAGGGCAAGGAGGACCTGACTCGTGTGGTGAGGCATGCTGTGCTGTGTAGCCGGCCTGCTTTGCTTAGCGGCCTTGGCTTGGCTGGGGTCACCTGCCTTCAAATGTTTCCGCGGTTGGTGGAAGTCAACCTGTTAAGCTGCCAGGCATCTGGCTAGCGCTTGCCATGTCTAGCTGGGATCAGAGTGCAGCACCCTGACCCCGACAGCTCAGCCCTCAACACTGTCACCCCATGCCCGTCAGCTCTGCCCAGCCCCACCCTTGGCTGGACAGGTACCTGCAGCTCAGCCCTTGTATTTATGGCATCACTGGCACTTAGTTACAGACTATAGGTCGGCAGCACTGCACAGGCAGCACCAGCATCAGCAATGGAAACAGCAGCAGTTCCCACACCATAACTGGCACAATCAAGACTGCTTGTGTGTTGCTGATGCACACTGCAAGGCCATGGACATGTAGCAGGCTGCAGTGCGCCGCACCACCTGCCTGGCTGCTGCTCCTGAGGAAGCCACATAGCAAAGCCTAACAACCAAGAGGCGAGACTGTGTGGAGACACACCAGCGTGCAGGGAGTAGCGTCCACTGGGCATGCTTGCAACTTTCATGGTGGGCTCTGCCGCATTGCGGTGTGCAGGTGGCTGAAGCGCCCAGGGTGCGCACCAACAAGGTGCAGGGCATTGAAGAGCTGGAGGAGGAGGGCCACTTCAACCTGCCTGGCAACACTGACAGGGATGTGGACCTCACCATGCTCACCTCGGTGCTGTGCTCATCAGAGCAGGTGAGCACAGCGTGCTGCCAGCTTTGCCACTCTCAAACACAATCTCAAACACATCCACAGGCTGCCGGCATCAAAGCACATGTAAACCAGTATATCATTCCTGCGCATGCCATTCAAATCATGCATGCCAGCATATGCATGCCATGCAGGTTCACGAGCCTGATGAGGTGTGGGACCCAGACATGCTGCTGGCCGGCGTGGCTTCAGAGCTGAACAGAGAGAAGGAGAAGGGGGTGGTGTCAGAGCCAGAGCCCATCGTAGAGTTCCAGTAATCACCTCGACCCTGACAGGACCCTGGCAGGAGGTGCCCTCATACAAGCAGGCCCGGCTCAGCGGTGCTCAGCCTTCCAGCCCTGAGAGGTCATCAGGATTATCCAGCCCAACCCGGACCAAGCAAGGCTAGATGGCCCGCTTGGCCCCAGGAGGGAATGTCACAAGCTTGGCGATGGCACCCACCGCTTGCTGTGCCCTAGAGTGGGGAGCATGGTGGGCAGGTGCGAAGCCTGACGTGATGCCACCATGAGGCCCTCGGCCTGCCTGGCCGGCAGCCCTCCCTACTCAGCTGGACCGGGACACCAGCCCCAGTGCTGATCATGCAGTGCTTTGCGAAATGCGTGCAGCAGCTGCTGGAGAAGTGCTGCTCATTTGGCATCAATATGCCAGGCAACCTTGGCAAGAAGCAGGACCAGCAGTGCCACAAGGGGTGGCTGGTTGGCTGCTAACTTGGGACCCCGTATACAAGGTTTATGTGGGAACCGGTGCGGGATCAGGCATGCAGGATGGCCTAGGCAGGCACGAAATGCTCCACGCTAACCCTCACGCTCGTCACACCAATGCTATCCCTGGTACCTACCCCTGTCACAGGGATCAGGCAATGGTGTAGGGGACGGTGCCCATTTGGTGTGGAAGACATTCGCCATCTTGACACAACACAACCCTGAGTGCGTGAATTCTACAACGCTTTCTTCCATCGGCCACATGTTGCCTGCAGGATTTATGATGAAGGTGGTGGAAATACACCTCACGCAGGTCTGGCTTATGCACGCCATTGGGTGATGGAGCACCTGGGTGAAGCAGCATGGCTTGGGTGTCATGCACATGTGGGCTCTTATGGACATGTCATGGATCAGCGTAGTATAGTATAATGTCGGAGGCCGAGCTGTTACGGGAAAATAACGGTCGAGGCTGGGTCGAAAGTTGCAGTAAACGTCGAGGCGTAGCCGAGACGTTTACGCAACTTGAGACCAGGCCGAGACTGTTATTTGGACGTGAACAGCGCTGGCCGAGACATTATGCGATATCCCAATACATTACGGGCACACGATTTGGAGCCTCGCTGCTATTGCGGCTGTCCTCCACGCGTCGGAGACGACAGCAGAACCAGTGCGCAAACCACGCTCTTTCTTGGTGGTTGTGCACTTTTGCTGTAAATGTCTGCGCTTTCCCCGTAAATGTGCGCAAGCCGTGCACTTTTTCAGTAAATGTCTGCACTTTTCCCGTAAATGTGTGCAAGTCGTGCACTTTTTCAGTAAATGTGCGCAAGTCCTGTAATTGTTTGCAAGTCACCCCCTCTTCACTCTTTACCCTACACAAACTTCCAGCCGCAGCCTGCCCATACCAGCCTGCCCACCAGCCAAGATACCCGACAGCACCTACTACCGTCAGCAGTGAAAGCATCGAGATACCAACATATAACCTTCTTCCGCCTCCGCTAGAGGTCGCAGCAGCACGTTTTGCAGCTACGAGGCCTGACGGTGAGACGCGTTGACGGACCTTAGCGTTGACCTCCTTTTGACTTGCATCATTTGACTATTAACACCACGTCCTTTGCGCAGAGACCCCCGGAGAACAAAGTGGCTGGGCAGCCTAACACCGCCGTTGCAGCTGTCGCAGGAGCTCGCTTGGCTGATGCAAATTGCGTGGTCGCGCAGCCCAAACCGGCCATTGCATATGAGGCTCTGGTAACCTGTCTGGCAAAGCAGGCAAGTCCAAGGTTGGCTTGCAAGTGTCGTATCGTCGTCTCTTGCAATTGTGATATCGTGGGCCATAACCATTGTGTTGCACCGCCCCGCAGCGCCCGCTGCAAACGAGAAAACGGAGCAGATCCTTAGCAGAGCAGATCCCCTGACATTGTGGACAGGGCAATCCGCAAGGCAGCACCAGCAACCATGATCAAAAACAAGAGTTAGCTGAACACCAGCTATAGCATGCTGGGATCTGTCTTGTTCGTCATTCGGCATGCCTTGTCATTGCTATCCCACCTTCGCCACCCTCATACTTTAGGTGGTGAACAAGCAAAACCCTGCTGATGTTGCTGCCTTGTTGCTGCTGTTGTTGCCCTCCTGCTCCTGTTGTTGCCCTCCCCTGCTACTGCTGCTGCATTGCTGCTGTTGTTGTTGCCCTCCTGCTGCTGGTGCTGCCCTGTTGCTGCTGCTGCTGCTTCCCTGCTGCTGCTGCTGCTGCCTGGCTGTTGCTGCTTCCGCCCTGCTGCTGTTGCTGCCCGGCTGCTGCTGCTGCTGCCCGGCTGTTGCTTCCGCTGCCCTGCGGCTGCTGCCCGGCTGCTACTGCTGCTGCCCGGCTGCTGCCGCCCTGCTGCTGCTGCTGCCCGGCTGTTGCTGCTGCTGCCCGGCTGCTGCTGCTGCCGCCCTGCTGCTGCTGCTGCCCTGCTGTTGCTGCTGCTGCCCTGCTGTTGCTGCTGCTGCCCGGCTGCTGCTGCTGCTGCTGCCCGGCTGCTGCTGCTGCTGCTGCCCGGCTGCTGTTGTTGCTGTTCTGCTGTTGCTGTTGCTGCTGCTGCCCTACTGCTGCTGCTGCTGCCCGGCTGCTGCTGCCGGGCTGCTGGTGCTGCCCTGCTGCTGCTGCTGCTGCCCGGCTGCTGCTGCCGGGCTGCTGGTGCTGCCCTGCTGCTGCTGCTGCTGCCCGGCTGCTACTGATGCTGCCCGGCTGCTGCTGCTGCTGCTGCCGCCCTGCTGCTGCTGCTGCCCGGCTGCTGCTGCTGCTGCCGCCTGGCTGCTGTTGTTGCTGCCCTGCTGTTGCTGCTGCTGCCGGGCTGCTGCTGCTGCCGGGCTGCTGCTGCTGCCCTGCTGCTGCTGCTGCCCGGCTGCTGCCACTGCCCGGTGGCTGCTGCCGCTGTTGCTGGCCTGGCGGCGGTGCCCCTGGCAGTTGGCCCGGCGGCGATGCCCCTGGCAGTTGACCAGGCGGCGGTTCCCCTGGCAGCTGGCTTTGCGGCGATGCCTCTGGCAGTTGGATGCTTGCAGCCAATGCTGACTTCCACGCCCACGAAGCAGATGGCAAGGCTCTGAAGATGAAGCTTCTGGCAACTGTTGCCGTTATCTAGGGTTACTATAATTTCATGATACAATGGTTCGCGGGCTGTAGAGCGCCGACAAGTAAAACTTTTACCGGCAGACATTGCTTGTAATTGCTGTAATTGTTCAACATCACCGTATAAATCAACAATTACGACAATATAACAATAAATTATTCTCCCGTAATGTATTGGGATGTTGAGATACTGTACAACGGCCAAGAGACTGCACATGGGCGGGAGTGGGGCTTCCATGGGGGTGAGCTCAGGTCCTACCCGCAAGGAGCAGGGGTGCGCCTGGACGATGTTTAGTGAGCAAGGACCAGGTGCCCTCACACGTTTCAGCAGGTTGCGTCACACGTGTCAGCAGGTTGCGTTAACGTAGCCTGCATCCTGTGTTATACAGGCAAACTGTTATATAGGGGCTGGGAACGCTTCCGCCGCCACTACTGGTCTTCTTGCTGCCGGTCCCTCATGCTGGGGCTCCAGGCTGGGAGGGAGGGCGGGGCTGGGAGCGCTTCCGGGCTTGAAAGGGCGGGCGGGGCTGGGAACGCTTGCGCTGTGAGGCTGGTGGTGGCAGGCTGCCATGAAAGTGGCGGCAACGCCGAGGGGTGATGCCATTCCTTCGGCGGTCCTAGCGAGTTCTGCTGTCGAGGCGCGGAGGTGGCCGGCCTCAGTGAAGTGCATGGAAGTCTGCAAGGCGCCTTGGTGCACGTTGCAGCTTGTGCTCGCGCCAGGTTTGTCAGCAGCAAGGCAATGTACTGGCATTTACCAGGCAGGTCGTGTAGTTTGCGCCAGCGTGCTTGGTACAGCCAAACATGAGGGCTGTTGGGATCAAACTTGTTTTAGCCAAGCAACAAATCCTAGCCCAGAAAAAAGAACATGTGCGACCATGCCTAAGCAAGCGTCGAAGTCAGGCTAGGATTGTCCAGGCTGCGTCTGCCGCTGCCAAGGGCACAGCATGCAGGTAGCAGCCGGGTTCCTGTTGCGCCGCCTAGTGCCGAGCGTGCTGCAGGGCAGTGGAGTGAGCTGGCAGCGCGCAGGGCCAGCTGTAAGCGTAAGGTACGTGCTTCAGCCCACGCAGCTGCCAGAAGGCACTCGATGCCGGGCGCAACCGGTCGTCTTGCGCACTGTGCGTAGCTTGTCCCAAGTTGTCACGACCAGCTTCATCCCGCAGCCATTCAGATGCTTTAGCTACGACATCAACTCGCGCACTAAACCACACCTCAATGTGGGCACAATCGGGCATGTGGACCACGGCAAGACTACCTTGACAGCAGCTATAACGAAGGCGAGCAGCATCGAAGCCGAGTGTCTGCAAGGGCCGCAGCATCGGCAACATATAGTGGCGCGCATCCCGTATGTGCAGGTCTTGGCAGAAACAGGGGGCTCGACGAAAGCAATAGCCTTCGACCAAATTGACAAGGTGCATCCTTGAGGTGCTGGGGTCTCGTTCATTGGGCAGCTTCGAGGTGCCTCATGCTGGATGGTATCGTTTCTGAATGGGGTTAAATCTAAATGGTTTCGTCACCAGGAACCATCTTCACACAGCCAATGCTGCGCTATTGGTGCAGGCACCTGAGGAGCGTGCCAGAGGCATCACCATTAATGCCGCCCATGGTGGGTGGAAGGGCCTGGCCCATTGACTTGCAGCTGCGCCCAGTTCATGCAAGCCACATCTAATGGCCTGCTGCATCACCCTGGCTGCAGTGGAGTACCAGACGGAGGAGCGGCACTATGCCCATGTGGACTGCCCTGGCCATGCGGACTATGTCAAAAACATGATTACTGGCGCAGCGCAGGTGCAGAGCCTGCCCATAATGGTACCGCCTCAGCTCAGCTCAGCTCAGCTCAGCTCAGCTCAGCTCAGCTCATCACGGGGGAAGCAAGTAGTGCAGGGCATGGCTGAGTGCTCTGATAAGGCTGCAAGCACAGCATACTGGCACACTAGCCAGCAGCTGGGAGCACCAGACTCCTACCAGGGCGTCACTGCAGGACTCAAGCAGGGACTTTGTCGAAGCATTAGTGACAAAGGCAGCAATGGCAGGGGCGACAGTGGTGGCAGTGTCAGCAGCGGTGGCAGTAACGCCATCAGTGGCAGCCGTGACGCTCAGCCAAACACCTTGCACTGTGTCAGTGCGATTGACAGCTCATTTCACAGCACCTTGCCTCACACCATCTCACTTCACACCATCTAAGCAGGGGGTTTCACCATGCTGCCGCCTCCTACCACCATGTAACAAACATCTGTTCATGATGACGACGCAGCTCCTACAGGGGCATGAGCAGCTTAGACAAGAAGGTGGCAGCATGTCAAAACCCAGGCTATGCTTTACCAGCCACACAGGGGAAGCAGGAGGGTGCAGCGAGCATGCCTACCCCAGCTGCAGGCTGCCACCTGCAGGCCTACCCTCCTTACTATCTCAACTAGGCCAGGCTGTAAGGAGGCGGAGGCTAGTGCCAGGTGACTGACAGCAGGAGCCAGGCCAGGCAGCAGCCATTGAAGAGGCTTGCGGGTGGGAGGGTGGCAGCAGAGCCCTAGCCGCAGCAACCATGGCGTCCTGCTGAGGCCGGTGGCCATGTCGCCATGCCACCATGTTCAAGGGCATGGGCCTGCAGCCTGGAATTTCTGATCGGCTGCCTGACTGCAGCTGAGACCATAGCTGTGCCATACCAAGGCGCTTGCATGGCCCTGGCATGCTGCGCTCCGCTGCATGCTTGTCATGGCTGGGGGACAGAGGCAGAGGTGTGTCCTCCCCTGTGGTGAGCTGCAGATGGACGGTGCTGTGCTGGTGGTGTCAGCAGCTGATGGGCCCATGCCACAAACAAGAGAGCACATCCTGCTGGCTAAGCAGGTATGTCCAGCAGGCTGTTGTAACCTTGAAGTTCTAGCAGCGGCAGGGAGGATGCATGCAGAGGTCTCAAGCAGCAGTTCAGGCCACGCTGCACACCCACATCTATGATTCCAACCCTGGTCGTGTACATGCTCATGCATGCATTGTGTTCACGAGTATGTGTGCAACACTGAAGAGTGAGTGCAATGTAATGACCGTGACTCATGACTTGATGCAGGCTTGCTTCGAATGTGCAAGGTTGCATGCCATGTGCCATGCAGGTGGGCGTGCCTTCTCTGGTGGTCTTCCTCAACAAGTGTGATACAGTGGAAGACCCAGAGTTACTTGACCTTGTAGAGATGGAGGTTCGTGAGCTGCTCAGTTTCTACAAGTAGGTGCTGGTTAGCGAGCAGCATGGGGGGCGGGCTAGGGGCTGGTGGGGCTGCTGGGGTTGGCTGCTGTGACTAGGCTCCCTGTTGCAGGGATTACAGGCGCAAGGCTTCCGGCATGGGAGCATGGCACATCCAGCAATGAGGCATGGGAGCACGTTAATAGGCAAGTAGACAGGCACGATGCGGGTAGGCAGGCAGGTTGTGCTGAACAGGAACTGGTGGGAAGGCAGCGCGATGGGACGGCAGCGAGATGGGACGGCTAGGGTTGCTGCAGTGTTCTGGGCAGTGAGAGGAGCCGTCCACATGTCAGCTGGGCAGCTAGGCATCGGGAAGCGTTGACTGTTAGACCAATGCGTCAGGTTGTGTGTGCCCGCCAGGGAGTGCGGGCACGCACACATGCACGGCCTGTGTGGTGTGACACTGTGTGGTGTGACACTGTGTGGTGTGGCACTCACACACGGTGCCTAGCCTCCTTGCGCTCCGCATCCTGACCCCTGGCAGCCCCTTCCCAGGTACCCGGGCGATGACATCCCCATCATCCGCGGCTCAGCCCTGTGTGCCATGAAGGGGGAGAAGCCGGAGCTTGGCCGTGAGTCCATCCTGAAGCTGATGCGGGCGGTGGACACCTACATCCCACTGCCCCAACGCAGCCTGGACCTGCCCTTCTCCATGTCAATAGAGGACACCTTCAGCATTGCCGGCAGGGGCACGGTGGCCACTGGGCGGATTGAGAAAGGTGGGTGGGCGGGCCTGATAGGATGATAGGATGGGCTGATCACTGCCATAAGCTGAGCCTGGGCCAGCTCAGCAGATTAGATCAGATCAGCTGGGAAGTGTGACAGTGTGGTAGTGAGGTGTGACAAAGGGAGGGGGGGGTGAAAACTCGTGATTTGCTCTGTGAGGCAGTGTCCAAAATGTTGTGTTGTGGGTGCGACTGATTTGTAAACAGCCCCCTCAGGTGGCAAGCAGCAGGCAGCAGGCAGTTGACTATGCAGCACATGCTATGCAGCCTGCCCTCAGGTAAGGTTGCGGCAGTAACCAGCAGCAGGCAACAACAGGCAACGGCCACAGCCGGCAGCAAATGGCAGCAGGGGACATCAGGGTACAGATGTAGTCCCTGCACAATGCAATGGCAGGCAAGGCACAGCTGCCCTGTCCTGCTCTGGCTGCAGGGATCATCAAGCCTGGGGATGATATTGAGCTGGTGGGCCTCAAACCCACCATCAAGACAACCGTCACTGGGGTTGAGATGTTCAAGAAGTCCCTGAGCCAGGTCAGGGGTTAGCGGTTGGGATGGATTGGGTCGGTCTAGTCGGGCTGAAGTGGGTCCGGGCTCTTGGCAGAGGGCTGGGCTGGGCAGGTCTAGTCAGTCAGGGGTAAGCAGTGAGGGGAGAGAACCAGGGATAAGCTAGCCAGGTAAGAAGGCATGGGAAGGACAGGGTGGGCAGAACAGGGCGGGCAGCCACAGGCATATAGTAAGGCTCTTTGCAGGTCAGTCTGCAGGCCGGCCATCCACCTGCTTGCTGGCCTGTTAGGGTGGCCACTAGCCTGCACTTGGGGCTGTGTGATGTTCAGGGGCAAGCTGGAGAAAACGTGGGTCTGCTGCTGCGTGGGCTTAAGCGGGAAGACATCGTACGCGGCCAGGTGGCCTGCAAGCCTGGCAGTGTCAAGACATACAAGGTTTGAAGGGGTGCATGGGCGCATGGGTGTGAGCCATGTGCGGGGCATCAGTGACCTCCCTGCAGTGTGCAAATGCTTGTGTGGTGTCGTTTGTTTGTGCAGAAGTTTGAGGCAGAGATCTACGCACTCACCAAAGAGGAGGGTGGGCGTCACAGCCCCTTCACCTCCACCTACAGCCCGCAATTCTTCTTTAGAACAGCCGATGTCGTTGGTGGGTTTAAAGTGACGCTTTGCATGCACGCCAGTACCACAACTGATCCAGCACGCCCGCCTGCAGATGTGCGCACAGCTCGTGGGTTTGGGTCAGGGTGCATACGCCTTGTTGTTGACCGGCGGCTTGCGGGTGGCGCCGCAGGTCGCGTCACTCTTCAGGGCGTCCAGATGGTGATGCCTGGCGACAACTTCCGAGCCACCATTGAGTTGCAGTTGCCAGTTGGCATGGATGCCGGTCTGCGGTTTGCCATCCGCGACAGCGCGCGGACGGTGGGAGCTGGTGTGGTGTCCAAAGTGATTGAGTGATGTGTGAATGTGGGCTGTGAGGACGAGGGCAGGTGGCGGGGAAGGGATTATGACACAGCCGTCTTTGATGACAGTTGCGGAGGTATAACCCATATCATTCGACAACTGTTTGGTCCAGTCAGTGCACGTTGTTGATGTGTTACTCACTGGGTGGCGCCATGTGTCGGGACCTGTTGTTGGGTATCATCGAGGTATTCAAACCATAACAGGCCGTCGGATCGGCAAGTGGTTGCGGCAATGTGGCGCTGCTCAAGGCGGTCGGCAGGCGTGCGGCTGGGGAATATGTTTTTGCTTGGCAGCTTGTGGCAGCTCTAGCACAGCAGACGTGGTACACTCGCGACGCGTTCATCAAGGAGCCTCTGCTGCTGCACCTCGCTGCACCTGGGTGGCACCTACTTCCAGCTGCTGGTCACCCCTCCCATTGGACCGCCGGAGTGCGGCTGGTCACCCCTCCCATTGAACCACCACGTAAGGGACATTTGACTTTGCGGCGTGCCTGGTGAGAGTTGAGTTGTCATTTTTACGCGAAATGCCTTATCTCTGCGCCGCGCTTGCGCCTGCGCGCCCGAGCTGCTGGCACCCACGGTGACCGGCAGTCTGCCAGGCACGCGAACGGTTCCGCTCTGCGCAATGGGTCTTTCAAATGCTGCTTCACAACACCCACAACGCAAGATGCAGAGTTCTCCGCTGCGGTACACTGCGGTACATTTTACGCATGGAGCCCAGTTTTCTCAGTTTTTACAGCCAGCTCAGTCGCACTCTGCCTGCTCGTTCAGATGCTGCAGCACTATGTATCGTAGGTCAGCTCGCAATGTGCCGACTGGCACATACAACCCCACTGCCTTGCAATACTCGTTTAACATTTTCACGCTCAGCTTCTTACCCAAGGTGCACAGCTGCATCACGCTGTCTGGTGCAAATGAGCACAGAAGGGTAAGGCACTCATCGTCCCAATGCTTGTCATCCCTCTTCTGATCGAACATGAGCATGGCCTCAAAGGGCTTTATGATGGCGGGCCTCATACACACACCCCTTGGTGCGGGGGTCATGCATTGGGCACATGCACATGCAGTCTGTGACCACTCGACCTGGATCCCTGCAGTTGGGAAGAAACAGCTGTGCATGCTCATAGAGCCGGAGATAGATGATGCAAAGGCATGTGCATCCCGCTGTGGAGCACTGCAAAGCTTCACCTCCTGTGTGCTCAGCTCCAAGCACCACCGATGACCCACACTTGCTCGTGCACAGTGAGCCTTGCTGGGGTCAGCAGCAGTAGCTGGCTTGTGATATGCATTGCAGTGCTGCACAAACCCTGATGCACATCCCAACACGATCTGTTAGGATCTCACCCCTCAGCCATTGCTTCACCACCCCTCCCTCTGATTCATGCCTGCCCTTGAAGTGTGCTGTAGCCCCATAGCTCCACCACACCGGCATGCTGAACCTCTGTGCCATGCCCCAATGCTGTCGCATGGCTGGGGCGCCCTTAAACTGCCCTGCACACATGTACAACTGCCTCATGTCCATGTCATGCTTTGCCTGCAAGTAACACACCACCTGGTTTACTGCTGCTTGGGTAATGGCTGCCGACTGCTCCTTCCCATCTGTCATCACATACACGGTCTGCTCCTTGTAGGCCCCCTCTTTGTTCTTGAAGTATGCACACGCCACGAGAATGCATATCTGCTGCGCATGCCAATGCTCTGACATGATCTCAACGCTACGCTCAACAGTCAGCTTCTCTGACCAATCACATGAAATGACCACCCTCCCATCCTGGCCTGCCTTGACGGCCTCACGGTGCTCACGGAAAACCTGCAGCTGATGATGTGCCAAACGGTGGTGCTTGATGTACTCTGGCATCTGCTTGTTCAGCATGCCAACAGCATCACTCAAGCTCACCCTCATGCACATCAGAGAGAGGGGGGCTGGCGGGGGCGGGCTGAGGCTGGAGCTGGGGGAGGGGAATGGGGAGGGAGAGGGGGAGTGAGGGGGGCGGCAACATGCTGCAGCTTTGGCAGCCCCCCTCTCTCTGAGGAACTGTATGGTGCTGGGTGAAAAGCGTGCCTCCACCTCGCACAACAACTTGCTCCGTTCAGCAGGGCGAATGGCCTGCAGACAGGCCAGGTTTTGGTCGTGCCAGGGGCAGGGGTCGGGGCTAGGGCTGCAGCTGGGGCAGGGGCAGGGGCAGGGGCAGGGGCTGGGGCTGGCGCTGGGGCTGGGCCGGGGGCTGAGGCAGCCGGTGGGGCTGGGGTGGGGGCTGGTGCGGGGGCTGTGATGAGGGCTGAGGTGGTGGCGAGGGCTGGGATGAGGGGAGGAGAGGGGACCGGGTGGGCTGGGGCTGGGGCTGGGGCTGGGGCTGGGGCTGCTGGGCTGGAATAGTGGCTGCATGGAGGCTGATGGCATGCTGTCAGCCGGCGTATTGACCCCCTGCTGCAAGGGTGCGGGGGTGCTGGGACCCTGCTCCTCAGGTAATGGTGCCAACGGGGATGACGAAAAGGGCCTGCAGCACATCAGGGCAGGGCAGGTAGCATGCAGGTAGTGGTACCTTCAGCTGTACCTTCAGCTTCACAAGTGCCTCATCCATTGTCCCCACTCCCAGCCCCACCCCACGCCCCTGCCCTTCGCCCCGCTGCTCCCTCCCTTGTTACCTGGGTTGCATGATGTGTTGCAACGCAAACTCCAGTCGGCCAAGCTGTACCTCAGCATCTTGCAGTGTTGACAACTGTAGCGTCACCTTGCTATCAGGCTGTGACCGCAGAAGGCGCAACAGTGCGGGTACTTGCTGAATCTGCTGGAGAACTGCAGCAGCAATAGCCCTACAGCCAAAGGACCAAAGGGGCAAAGAAGGGCAAGGCAGTTCAGCGAAGGTCAGGCTATGGCCATAGCCAGGGCAAGGCTGGTGCAAGGCAGGGCTGGTGCAGGTCAGGGCTGAGGAGTGAAAGGCGCACCTTGCGGTGGCCCAGTCCTGCTGTTGCTTGGGCATGCTTGGGGGCATGGTCTGCTCGTCCTGCTCCTCAGTGGTGTGTCTGCATGACACCACACACAGGAGTGTGACGAGTGGTGCTTCCACAAGGGTGCGAGGTGGAATGGGCCAAAACAGGCTGCAACCTGAGTGTGCAACTGATGTTGTTCAGCTGGCTTGCCATGTCAGCCCATCATCCAGCAGGGGCACTCACATGATGGGCTGCTGCTCCTCGGCAGGTGGTCACAAGGTTGGTGGCAGGCCTGGTGAGGATGGAGAGCCCCGGTAGGTGCAGCAGTCCCTGCAGCTGAGACTGTGATGGGTGGTGGTCTGGGAGATGGTGGGGGCAGGGCGCATGGGCTGGCCCAGGCTGTGCAGCTACTTGCGTGGGTGTGGAGCAAAGACTGGGCATGGGCTGCAGCTGGCTGGCTAGCTCCTGCCCCTGCAGCCGCTTGCCCACGGCAAGCGCAGCTGCAGCAGCCTCAGCGCAAGTCCTGTGGGCTAGTGGAAGCAGTGCGGGCTCAGGTTGTCGCAGACCTTCATGACTTCAGCCATCTGGGCTGTGACCTGGCCGATGGCTAGTAGACTCTGCCCGGAGCAGTAGGAGGCTGCCTCCCCCTCCACATGAATCTCCACCCAGCCAGTGCTGCCAGCTGGCGTACACGTTGCACAACACGCACAGCGGGCAGCATGGCCCCCCTTCCGTCTGTAGGGGTGGGATTTGGAGTACAAGGCCATGCCTGCAGGCATGTACACACGCCAGCTCCTAAAACCCCTCTTGATAATTGTCAACAATAGATGAGAACTTGGCAGGGGGTCCACAGTTGAGTTCCCTAGCTAGTGACGCAGGGCTGGAGACTTCGATTCACTTCGATGGTTGCGAGACTGGCATCAGTAGAGTGGGGCAACATGGAGGGTTTAGCCCACCTCTTGGAGCCTAATCAACAAAGGATCGATGCAGTTGTCACTTCTGTGCTTCTGCCGTGGTCTCCTCCAAGTTTCAGAGCCCCTGAGCCAGCGCATGTTGGTCACGATGTTGGACATGGGGTCGGGCTCCTCGCACATCGCGCACTATCCATCGCGTTGAACAGGGTCTCACAGATACTGGGTCAGCGTACATCAAGTCCGCAGGCTCGGTAGGGTCGGATACCCGGCAACATGCCCGACCAGCTCAGCGTGTGGCTGAGCGCAGCCGCTTTCCAACGCTTCAATCCGCGTGTCTATCCGTGCAGAAATGAGTCCGGAAAAGCCGTTGTCCCTTACCATGGGTTGGGTTGGTGGCAAATTTTGACGAACGGAGGCCATAGGCTACGGATAGCAGTTGCGCTTGAGGCGTTGCAATCGTCCTTTTGCGCTGTATCCCGCTGATGGTTGTGCCTGACCTGAAGCCTGTTGCGCCCTCCACATTAAATGTGTTTGAGACGCAAGCTTGCTACTGGATGCTTGTAGTTGTAAGGTCGTACGGGTCAGAAAGCCTATCGCAGCACCGTGCAACATCACGTGACTGCCCAGTCGAGCGCGACGGTGGCGGGAGGTGCATCTATAGTCCTAGTTACATCTAGTAAGTGGCGCAGCACCATCAAAAGCGGCATGCCCCATGCCTCGATTGACCGGAATTCGGTGTTCCTGTGACTGGCGCCAGGCACTAGCCAGGACTCCATCCGCGACCGTTGGCACACACATGTGTCCGTAGCAAGCACATCTATACAATAGGTAAGGTTGCTGCGACATGCAAGTGAGGTGTGAGTGACAGCCTCACAACAAGCCCATGGCACGCCCAACCATGCCACAGCCATGCCAACTAATAATATGGTATACCACTTAGCTACTGGCATGTTTGCACCCATATGAAACTACAGCCCAAGTTGCATGTGGCGCTGACGATGCGTTCAACACTAACATGGGTATGCAACCCCCCAACCTCATGTCCTTTCACTACCACCATGTGCCATCCTATTTGGCTGCAGGAAGGCATGCCAAGGTGTCTCTGTTAAGGTGTGTGATGGCAAGCATGGGTCTAGTTGGTGACAGGTGACATGTGCACCGCCAGAGCATCCAACCAGTCAGCCATGTGCATGTTCCGCACTGGCTTCACGGTGGGCTGGCCATTGCCCACCACAGCCCACAACTCTTGCAGCTGGTTTTTCAGCAACTTTGAGGTGGTTGGTGGCAGCTTGTTGCTAGCTAGCTTGCAGCGGTACAAAGCTACTGCCTGCAGGTGCCTGCCCTTATCTGTAGCCTTGTCCGCTGCATACTGCTTTGCCTCCTCTTGCTGCATGGTGGCTGTTTGTCCACAGGCTGACCGTGCCTCTACAGATGCCAGGCTGATAGTGATGGAACCCACGCCTCTTTTGCAGACAGATGTGGAGGTGGCAGCACCGGCTGTGAGTGAGGGGGTTGCGGCAGCTACGGGAGAGGGGTGGGCAGTGGCGAGCGAGGGTGATGCTTTGCCAAAGAAGGCTACAGCTGCAGCCTGCTTGTCCTCCTTGCGTTGACGCTTGGCCACCTTGTCCTCCACCCTGCTCTCTGCCAGGCTCTCCCGTGTGATGTGAGGCACCCAGGTGTCCAAATCCTCAGTGTGCGCCTTGACGTGAGCTGCCACCTGTTCTGGACTCATTTTCTCCACGCCGCTGCTGCTCAATGGCTTCAATGCTGTCTCACACGCTGCGTTGGTGATGTGGGCTGGTTTGTACAGGAGAGCAAGGAGCTGCTCCAAGCGGGAAGACAATACGCCAAGGAGGTACGTGCGCTGCAAAAGGCAGACGCCAAGGGGTGTGATGTGCTAAAGGTGTTGTTGTGTAGCTTTGCATGCTTTGCATGCTTGTGGGCAGGTTGTGGGCATGTACGTGAGCAAGCATGTGCGCATGTGCGCATGTGTAGCCACTAGAATCTGCCCCTTACCCACTTTTGTCCCATGCCCTTGTCCCCTACCAGCAAGTCACCGACAAGCTCCTTAGATGGTGGCCTCTCGAACATGTCCATGCCACCACAACTGAAATGCCCTAACACTGCCCATGCCGCTCGTTGCCGGGCTGTGCTGTCAGTGTCCCCCAGCTGGGCAAAGCGGTACGGCATCAGGTCCAAGAAGCTGCGGAGGGAGGGT
This sequence comes from Haematococcus lacustris, assembly GCA_030144725.1. Lineage (NCBI taxonomy): Eukaryota > Viridiplantae > Chlorophyta > Chlorophyceae > Chlamydomonadales > Haematococcaceae > Haematococcus > Haematococcus lacustris. The sequence goes on along the minus strand of JASKMD010000012.1, from coordinate 1,314,761 downwards.
CGGCATATGCGGGAAAGGGGGTGCCAGCGGGAGGGGTGGTGGGTGTAGGAGGAGGGGTTGGAGGTGGGCTGGGGCTGATGCTTAAAGGAGTTGGTTCAGTGCTGGGAGGTGGTGAAAGGTGGCTGGCAAGCAGACAGCCGGTAGGTAAGGGAGGGCATGAGCTGCCCACAAGTGTTTTTGGCCATGGGATGCCAGGAAGACCTGAGCATCTGGAGGCAAGCGGTTTGAAGGGGACATTGGTTCCTTGGTAGAGTTGTGTGGCAGAGGAAGAAGGGTCCTGCATGACGAGCAAGATCGAGGCAGGGTTGAGGGCTGAAGATGTTGTTTGTTGTAGCCGTTCTCTACCTGCTGTTGTACAAGCATTTCATTGTATAGTATTGTGGAGCTCTGTAAGGACCAACCTGTCGCTCAGCTTTGGTGCCGCCCCCTGCATAGCGGCTACTTCCAACTCCATTGCCCCCTGCATAGCGGCTACTTCCAACTCCATGGAATGTTCATCCTCCTGATGATGCAGCGGTTGTGCCCGTGAAACCTGCAAGAAACACACAAAAATAGCATTAAGGATCTGCAACAAGGAGGTCTACAGGAACATGTGGTGCAAACAAACATATGATGCATGGCCACTAACCTCCAGCAGTGATTGTGTGGCGGGCCCCTCGCTGCTGCCGGACACCAGGCGTTGTGCGGCAGTTGCAGCCACATGCGCCAAGCTTGCCCCCTGCCCCTGCAGCCCTGCCCCTCCCTGCCCCTTGCTGCTGCCAGCTGCCAGGATGGTGGGAGGACGCCGGGCAGGACCTGCAGCCACATGCGCCAGCCCAGCCCCCTGCCCCTGCAGCCCTGCCCCTCCCTGCCCCTTGCTGCTGCCAGCTGCCAGGATGGTGGGAGGACGCCGGGCAGGACCTGCAGCCACATGCGCCAGCCCAGCCCCCTGCCCCTGCAGCCCTGCCCCTCCCTGCCCCTTGCTGCTGCCAGCTGCCAGGATGGTGGGAGGACGCCGGGCAGGACCTGCAGCCACATGCGCCAGCCCAGCCCCCTGCCCCTGCAGCCCTGCCCCTCCCTGCCCCTTGCTGCTGCCAGCTGCCAGGATGGTGGGAGGACGCCGGGCAGGACCTGCAGCCACATGCGCCAGCCCAGCACCCTGCCCCTGCAGCCCTGCCCCTCCCTGCCCCTTGCTGCTGCCAGCTGCCAGGATGGTGGGAGGACGCTGGGCAGGACCTGCAGCCACATGCGCCAGCCCAGCCCCCTGCCCCTGCAGCCCTGCCCCTCCCTGCCCCTTGCTGCTGCCAACTGCCAGGATGGTGGGAGGACGCCGGGCAGGACCTGCAGCCACATGCGCCAGCCCAGCACCCTGCCCCTGCAGCCCTGCCCCTCCCTGCCCCTTAATGCTACAAGCTGCTGGGAGGGTGGGTGGGAGGGTGGGTGGGTGGGAAATGCTGGGAGGGTTGGAGAACGGTGGTGCTGCATTTGCAGCTTGGTGCCGTTTCTGACAAAGCTGTACACAACCGTAGTGAGCAATGAGGGCGAGGTCTTTGGCTTCACAAGCCGCTTTCAACTGGCTGTCCACAACACTGGCTGGTCCAATGACATACAGCTTGTACTCGGGGGCACGAGTGAGGCTACCCTTAAGGCGTAAGGCTTCATGACGCAATTGCCATGCCACCTCCATCCCATCCTCCCCCTGGTGCACACCCACAGCTACCCATGCATAGAACACCCTGGTGACGTTGGGGCAAGTGCACTTGCAACAGAGCACGCATTTGCCCTGGTTGGGGTGCTTGAACCTTGGCATGCCTTCCTGCAGCCAAATAGGATGGCACATGGTGGTAGTGAGAGGACATGAGGTTGGGGGGTTGCATACCCATGTTAGTGTTGAACGCATCGTCAGCGCCACATGAAACTTGGGCTGTAGTTTCATATGGGTGCAAACATGCCAGTAGCTAAGTGGCATACCATATTATTAGTTGGCATGGCTGTGGCATGGCTGGGCGTGCCATGGGCTTGCTGTGAGGCTGCCACTCACACCTCACATGCATGTTGCAGTAACGTCACCTATTGTGTAGATGTGCTTGCCACGGACACATGTGTGCCACAACGGTCGCGGATGGAGCCCTGGCTAGTGCCTGGCGCCAGTCAGAGAAACACCGAAATCTGGTCAGTCAAGGCATGGGGCATGTCGCGTTTATTGGTATTACGCCACGTACCTGGGCAAACTAGGACTATAGATGCACCTCCGGCTCCTGTTGCGCTCGACTGGACAGTCACGTGATATTGCAACGCGTCCCTAGAACAATTTGTGCGATGCCTAGTGATAGAGACCACTACTATAGGCTCATCCGCGGGGGAACATGTTCGCCCACCACCATCGCGGCCGTACTAGAGGCCAGCGACACAGACACGGCTTGAGCTATAGAGCGGGCTGGTGCAAACGCGATGTCCTGAGGTGGCCTGTGTGACCCAAACTGACCCATGCAAACATTTTATCAGGCGTGTCACAGCTGAAGTCTAGTCGAGTCGACTATTTCGTCACCAAATCAACTCATTTCAGTCGCAATGGGGCGTACATCAGCCTGCTAAACACGTCGTGCTAGTCTTAAGAGCAGTCAGTATCAGTCGCAATTCTGTTGATTTGCCCGCGTCCGTCCGGATTGCCCGCGTCCGTAGTCGACGAACTCCGATGGCTGCTGGCCCATCGGGCGGCACGCAATCAAAGAGGAAGCTAGGAGCGCTTCTCATTTCAGGTCTATGAGTTTTAAGGACAAAGCGTTTGCAAAGCCGTTCGCGGCGATTGTGACCACTACAGCTGCGTGAACATGTCTACCACAAATGTACGCAAGTGCAAGCCAAAGCGACAGCGTGCTGACACGGTAGCAGATGCAGCAGCAACAGCAGCCGCCGCAGAGCTGCCTTTCCAGCGAATCGCGAAGTGCTGGAATGGTGCGCTGCCTCCCTGTGTGGTGGAGCAATTCTGGCAGAGATTCCAGATGTTCTTCATATGAGCAGAGATCTCCTTCAACAATGATGACAATGAGATCTCCCGTTGAAACTGCTCCTTTTTTTGCATGGAGCGACTAGACTATCTCTATTCTAGTCAAAAATAGTACTATTTCGACTAGTACTTAATCTAGTCTATTTATGGTCTATTGTAGGAACCTTAATAGTGCGCGATGTGGGAGGAGCCCGACCTCATGTCCAATATGATGGCCAACATGCGCTGGCTCAGGGGCTCTGGAACTAGGAGGAGACCACGTCAGGAGCACAGCAGTGGCAACTGCATCAATCCCCAACATGGGGTGGCAATGTTCATGCAATAGATGGCTTTAAGACTAAGCTCTGCACAGCTGAGCTACACTAGACAGTCAAACACAACCCATTCAGCATGACATATGAAATCAGACAGTGCGCGACCTCTGACATAAATGCAGCACGAGCAGCTGCAGTTGCCTAGATTGCGTGTGGCTCGTGCACGCGACACAGCGGTAGCTGCTGCACACGCGCAATCGCACAAGCTCCGGGACAGCTGCTTACCGACCAAATGTTTACCCAAATTAAAACGGCTGGGGCTTGCATGCATGCTGTGGCTTGAGACCAACTGCAAACACATCACCTGTTGGCGCAACAACTCCATGCGGTCGGTCTGCGCTGCCTGGCGCTCTGCATGGTGTTTGATTGCCTCCGCCATGCTGGGCTGCGCTGTGCGCTAGTTCTTGCCAGCACGCCTAGCTTGCATCAGGTCAGAGGTGGGTGCACGCACTTCAGCACTAGCCTTGACAGCTTCACTGACTGCCTTGACACTGCCAGCCGCAGGTGTGTAGTCGGCCATCCCCAGAGCCAGCTTGACAATGGTTGCCTGTCATGCAAGTACACATCACAATCACGCAAGTACACATCATTATCACAGGTTCGCATGCCTGCTGCCCTAGCTCTGCCCTAGCTCTGCCCTAGCGCTGCCCTAGCTGTGCCATAGCTATGCCATAGCTCTGCCCCACCGCTTGTTTTCCATGCATCTGGTTTGCCTCCATGACAGCCAGGGGGGCTTTGCTCTTGCGCAGCACCGTCTCTCTCAGATCACTCAGAGCCTTGCTGTCCTTGAACAGAGATTGGTTCTGGCCCGTCCTTGGGGACTTGATCTACACGCAAATAGCATGACTGGGGCTAATGTGCAACTGTACAATGTGCCAAGGCCCTTCTGCAAGCTTCCCTCTCTCCCTGCCGGCCCCTTGGCCCACTGCCTGCTCCCTACAACACTGCCAGACAGACCTCGTTGATGGCACAAGTCAAGGAAGACCACTTCCTCTGTTTAGCACTGCACGAAGCCGACCACGTGTGTGTGTGTGAAAGAGATTATTTTCAATTTACTCCTTTTACTCAGTGGGAGAAAAATTGAACGTAATCCCTCCCGAGTGAGGACCCTAAACGTCGACCATTTGCAGCGCTGAACACTCCCCGGGCTGTTGGTATAGCACAACAGAATCCTTCGGGGTCAGACCAGTTAGAGCTGCAGCCAGTCGTGCGGTTGTGGCGAAATAATCGTAGCGGTTGTGGCGAAAAATTTGAAAGTTTTTCTCGTCGGTTCGCGGATAGGCCCGTTAGTTAGTTGATTCTATCGTTATGCTTAGTCCGCGGCCCTGTTCACACTCAATTCGTTTTTCTATATTCGATGTCGTTGACGGATAACTAGGAACAGACTCGGACGCAGCAGCCCCCGCGGACGAAGCTAGCCAACTACAGCGCGGCAGTTAACTAGTTAACCGTCAACGACATCGAAATATAGAAAAACGAATCGAGTGCGAACAGGGCCCGCGACAACCATCGGTTACCAATGTTTGTGATCGGTTTGTGTGGCTTTCATTTTGTGTTCTTGCATTTTGTGTTCATTAGCGGCGATACAAGGCAAGATGCATCTCTGCATGGAATGGCACTCATCTGGATTTGCCTTGCCTAACCTTGCACCCTGAATGATGTTTGACGTTTAGTTCCAACGTAGTGCTACAACATCCATAGGTGTCTGAAGCAGAAGTGCTTGTTTGTTTGGCTGCCCACCCCTGCACCCCCCCGTTCTGATCTCACCGCCACCACATGTTGCAGGCTGCGATGGCTGCGATGATCATCATGCGTTTTTAATCATCAAGGGTAGTTTCTCTATTGGTGCACCAGGCTATGTGACAACTTGTCACTGACAAGGGATAAGTGCTGCATGCAGCCCTACAATTGGCGATTGAACAGAGTTAAGGCTCACATGGGCGCTTGCATGAACATTTGCCGTTGTCTAGATCTAGTGTGACCCATTCACACAAGACAGAGGTAACAGAGCATCACTGTAAGCTCCGGGATGTTTACATATGATCTGATCCGCGAACAGGTTCACAAATGTCCACCGTAGTCTTGCATTCCAATGTCTGATGTTGTGGTTGTGCCACACGTCCATGCAAGTCTGCTCACAGCATGCACCTCTCCAAACTCAAAGCTGGCCTCTTTACACCAGCCAACACGAGTGTCACAAAGCACATGCTGCACTCCATACTTCCCCCAGGTGTGCAAAGTATGGCACCAGTTGTTGTCAGTTCACCAAGTCAGATGACATCTCAACATGCTTTGTCTCTGTGTGCGGTCGATGCAGTCAATGCAATGCAACAGGGCAGGTCTCGTAGTCACAATGATTCAGTGCATCCTAGACAATGTGGATGTGTGGCAGGATGCTGACGGCAGGCTGGTGGGTGGTGGGAAGCTCACAGCAGGACAGGCAGCAGGGGCAGTCGCCACTTCATGGAAGCATGCAGAGAGAGTGGGTTGGGAGCGCTGCTTCTGGGTGGCTGGTCCAGCATCCCCTTGCTCTCAGCCAGCCCAGCAAAAGCAGTCTGGGTGTCAGCAGACTCCATGCCGTAGCTCTGGCGGCAGCGATCCACCAGCTGCTGCCACAGTGGCTCTGCCGCTCCAGGCTGGTCGTCCCGCAGCAAGCTCAAGGCATGGTTGAATATGATGTTGATGGTGCGGGGATGGGAGGGCCCCACCAGGGCCATACTGAGTTGCAGTGCCTGGGCGCTATTGCTCACTGCCCTGCCAGTAAAGCTCAAGCCATCACCCGCTGCGGCAATGCCTTCCTTGACCAGCAGCATGTCCAGCTGGGAACCATCACTGCTGTGCTCAGAGAAGTAGTCCAGGGCCAGCAGGGCAGCCGAGAAGCCTATCTGGTGCTCACCAGCTGCACACGCAATGGGTCCCAGGCGGCTGGACACTTGAGCCAGGAGCTCACTGGCTTCTGTGGTGTCCAGCTCGAGCTGCAGCTTGTACACGCTGTGCATGAGGGAGAATGCGCGCTGCCATTGCCCTGCATTGTACAGGCTGCTGGCAAGGATAGCCTGGACTCGGCGCGTGCTGTCGTGCTTTCCACCCAGCTGCTGCTCCATTGCAGCGTGCACCTCCTCCAGTGTGCTTGAGCAGCAGCTGTAGGCGTCCGTCACGGGCCCTGGCACGCCCGGCTGCCACGAACAGGCCGTCGACGGGATGAGGAAGCTGGCCTGCGTCTGCTTGACAAGCTCACGCACGGATTGCAACACGGCCTCGGGGTCGCTGGTGAGGGAAGCCTTGACACCCAGCCTGAGCTGAGCAGCTACTCCGTCCGCTGCAGCATTGGCAGTGGTTGCCATGGGCCTGACTGAGCTGCGAGCTGCGCGAGTGCTGCGGTTGTATCGGATGGCAGAGCAAAGAAGGGAGCGGCCAGAGGTGATCAGCATCTGCAGGATAGGCCTCTGGAGCTATGTATATTGGTGGGTGGAGACATTAAAGTCACAGCTCGATGCTCAAACGCGAAACGACACCCTGTGTTACACTTCTTGGCAAAACTTTGAAGGCTGGAAATGCAATGCAATACGCATCGTCACCGGCTAGCGAGAAGCGGTGCTAAGTGACATCAAAGTGACATCATGTTCTCCAAGCAGAATCAGGGCCACGGGGCTGTGGGGTGGCAGTTGAGCTATGAAACTTTGCACGCAGGTGGATGGCATGTAGGGATGTTGGAAATGATGAAATGAGTGAGTCAGCTCCATGCAACAGCTGGGGCTTTGAGACTTACTGCTGGGGACCACGTGACACGCCGCCCTTTGTAATTTACCAGCATACACGCGACCTTGCTATCACTGGCCACAACAAAAAGAAAGGAACAGCAACAATAAAAGCAGCCCCTGAACCAGCCCCTCGTCCCTCACTAGGGCCTCCATTTGAACCGGACCAGTAGAGGCCACTAGCAGGAATACTAGGGACCACTAGCGGGAATACTCAAATGGTGTTATGGAGCTGTGTGGAGTATACCCAATGCACATGGACACGGTGCATGAGTGCCTACCACCTACAGTATTGCCTGAACCCTGAGGGCTATAGTCTAGAGTTGGTATGACAGAAATGCAAGTGGGGGGGCTCAAGTGGGGGGGCACACACTACTGTGCCACAACAGGCTGCTGCTGCTGCTGCTGCTGGGCCTTGGGCAGCTTGTCTCGCACCCGCTTGTAGCCCAGGCCCGGGTACTCCTTGCCCTTGGCTGGTAGAGCTGCCGTTGTGGGAGCAGGCCGAGCCCCAGGCGGAAGCTCCCTCCATAATGCACGCCGGCTTCCACGCCAGAGTAGTCTTTTTCTTCTTCTTCTTCTTCTTCTTCTTCTTCTTCCTTCTTGGTAGAGCCGCCTGCTCTTGCCACTAGCGCAACTCCAGCGGGCGCCACCTGCTCTCCCCAATGCGCTGCATGTCCAGCGCTGCATTGCAGTCCCTGTCTACCCACCTGCCTGGCTGTGGTGCTGGCTTACGCTAGGCAGCCTTGCCCTTGGCCTTGCCTTCGCCCTTGATGGGCTGGGTAGGCTCAGCTGCCTGCTCAACCTTGGTGCGCTTGCTGCGCTTGGCTGGCAGAGGAGTGCTGGGTGCAGGCTCTGAGGCTGCTGACTGTGTGGCTGCCTGGCTGCTGCATGGGGCCTGTGGGGGCTTGCGTGGGGCCACTACTGGGCACAGCATCAGGCCCCGCACTGGCTGGTCACGCTTCTGGCTCCAGGCTGGACGCAGCAGGCGATGTTTCATCTGCCCTGCTGGGGCTTTCCAGCCAGCAGGCCTGGTGGGCTGCTCATGGTCCAACTCCTCCTCACAGGGCTGCTTGCCATTCACTGCTGAGCTGACCCGGGTGGTGCGGTGCTCATCCACAAGCACCACCCTGCCCCGCCGCTGGCCTGCGCCCCTGGGCTTGCACACCACCTTGCAGCAGGCACGCAGCACCGCATCAGCACCCCACCCTCCCCGGGTGCCAATGCCAGCTGCGCCAAAGATCACCACCAGCTGCTTGGCACACCCATGACGCTGCAAGGACAACTCCGTCTTCTCCTACTTCAGATGCAGCCATGCACACAAGACACATACATAGTGGCTGACATGGTGGCACACGGTCAGGCATGGCACATTCAACTACTCTTCATGCTCACTTCATGCCCAACCCACGACCTCTCAGTTCCTTACCCTCCCACCCACCCAACCACACTGGAAATGCAATGCAATACGCATCGTCACCGGCTCTTGACAAGCGCAGCGGTGCTATCATGTGCATGATGACCTGCAGTCGTGGTGGGTCTTTCTTATTGCATTTGACTTGCATCTGTCTTGACATAGCACCGGCAGGGGAGTTGGTCAGTGAATGACGGTTAGTGAGGGACGTAGCATCATTGCATGATGCAGACTGGTAACAGCCCCGTTTGAAAGAGCCGCCGAATAGTTTTCGAATGCGTGGAATTCGTAAACTATGCATTCCACACCTCGCCCCGCGCTTGTCGCTGACCGCCGTACCCACTGATAGCCATCACCGTTACCACGTCATTACCGCCACTATCACCACCGTCACCACCACGACCACCACCACCACCATCGTCACTACCATCTTTTATACCGTACCCTCACCGTGCAGGCTCTCCGTACCAGGTCAGGTCAGGTCAGGTCAGGCTTGACACCTGCCAGCTTCGCGCTGATCGCAGCCCTTTGCCTCCACCCAGCACCCTGAAGCCGTGGCCCCTTGTTCACTGCCTCCTGCCTGCTGTCCCGTTCCTGCTGCCCCCTGCCCCCACCCCTGCCCACCGCACCCTGCTCTCGCCCCCTGCCCGTTGCCCCGTCGCCCCTTGGCCTCTGCTCCCTGCTGATGTGTTGATATGCTTGATATGCTTGATATGCTATACCCCTTGCCCTCTCCACCCACCCGCCTGTGCCCTCTTTTCCACATCCCTTTTCCTAGCTCCTAGCTCTACGTACGCTGTGCCCAAACTACGTGCGAGAGGGCGCGACCAGGCCTTGCTAGTACATGCAAGTGTGGAGCGCCGAAGCTGTGGCATGCAGGACACGAACCATACTGGGTCCCACATGGACAGAACCCCTAACCAGGAGTCGCCTCAATGTCCTGCAGTATCCCGCCCCTCGTTGAATGAATTCCATGTTGGCTCGCTGCACAACAACTTCACAGCCCTAAAATGTTATTGCCATCATACGACTGGCCATTAGTGCAAGGACGCTAAGCACGTACCCCTTCCTCCCAATCACATGCAAACCCAGCTGCCATGTATTGATGATAATTGAATTGCTCCCCATGCCCCCCATCCACCTCCCTCTACCTAACAACCTCACAATGCATGGAGGATCGCAAGATACCACTTAATGGTTCTGGCAACAAGGGTGTCAACAGCTTAGTATCAGCCAGCCAAGTACATGTCAGTATTTCATACAGGACAACATCCCCATTTCAACATGGAACAGGGTATGGGCCTGTGGGTATTCTTCCTCCGCTACTACACAGCTTCATTCATGGGGCACCCCTGACAGCTATACACACAATGCCTGGTGTAACATTTTCTACAGTACCAACCCAGCTAGGGTCCACATGCCCCACCCAACAGCCACAAGGATGAGGGCGACTTAGGGGAGAGCGCCTGGCTGTGCATGACCCACACCAGCCATCCACCCACCCCACTCACTTGCTTTCATGAGGAGCGAGGAACTAGACCTCCAGCGGCACCCAAGTAGCTATGAGTGCATGTCATATGCTGGGCCTTGTGACACCTGCCCGTGCCATCCCCATGCACAGCCCACGCCTAGCCTAAACAAGAAGCAAGGGCCTAGATGCTGCATATGACGGTGATAGCAGTGTTTGCTCTGACCCGGTGGCTGCAGGGGATAGCTGCACTGCAAGATCCTCTGGCAAGGAGTAAAGAACCTGATGCTCCATGCTCCTCAACGACATAGCATCATGCACCCAAAGAATCAACCAGGCCCTATCTGCTGCCCTGTGGCAGGGTTTTCAGCACTTTGCATCCTCACCATCATCTGACTTGACTCTGGCCAGCGTGTGTAAGATGCAAAACCCTGCGCATGCATACACTACCCACATGCACGGGCGAGGACCAAGATGCGCCCACACTCTCACTCATACCACCTGCATACATCCTAAGGAGTGGCATCTGACCCAGCCCACGTATAATGCTGTGGAGTTGCGACTCAATAAATTGTGCCTGACCTAACGCTGCAAGGCCTGACAGCTCCGCTGGCTTCACCAGGCTCCACTGAGGCTCCCTGCCAAGGTGTAGGGGTGCATTGACATTGCCCGGCCCACTCATCCCCCCACACCACAGCCCTATCCGTTGCTGTTGATATCAGGCTTCAGGAACAGGCTGTAGCTGCTTTTGCTAAGAGTGACATGATGTTGCTGCTGCTGCTGGCACTTACAGTCTGCAGCATATCCATGCTGGGTGAATGCCATGAAATGGTGATAATGATGAAGATGATGATGACAACCCTGTCCGCTACACCCAACCCCAACTGACCACAGCTCAGACTGCATCCATGACAAAAGCTCCTGAGGAGGGCTCACCTCACACCCTTGGCCAAAACAGTGTGCCCTTCACTCCAAGTCACTCTCTTGTGAGGGGGTGTGACCGGCCTGGCGGAACCTCTTGCTGCATGTCATGTGGCTGAGGTTGGGTGGGCATGTGAGCGTGGACATGGAGGTGGCGCAGGCGGGTGTAGTTGGTGGCAAAAACCTGATGGGCCAGCAGCAAGGGGCAGGGACAGCCGGCTGCCTCGATGAGAAGAAAATAGTGAGGCTTCCTGGCTGCTCCCTGGCTGGCAGGAAGCAGCATCCACAGCATCGTGCACAGGCACAGTTTCGATTTCATGGCCTGGCCTGCCTGCCTGCCTGCCCGCCCGCCCGCCTGCCCGCCTGCGCCTTTGCCCAGCCACCTTGCGCTTGTCCACACGCTTCTGGCGGTACACATCCAGGACGTGTGTGGCGCCGCTAAACTCTTGAATCCAGGTGTCGACACGCTGGATGGACAAGTCCTCAATCTGCTCCCCAGGCACACCACCACACAGCAAAGCACCATACAGCATAGAAGGGATGGGGGGGGAGCAGCAGCAGGTTCAATAGGTACACATGTAAATAGATAAAAAAAGTAAAGAAATAGGTAAACTACAAGGAAATGGAAGACAATCGCAGCATGCTTGTGTATCCCTGTGCTAATGCTCAGCCATAGTGCAGTAGCTGCTGTTTGGGGGGCTGCTGCGGTCATCTCAACATGCTTCAGGCGTGCCAGCATGCTTGAGATTTAGGGTGATGGCTTGCTGGGCAGCAAGGAGAGGGTGATCCCATCAACACATCCAAGGCTTAGGAGGGCCCTTCACTTCTGCCCCAGTATAGTAAACCCCTGAGATGGTCCTTGCCACCCATGCCTGTGCGTAGGCCAATGCTGACTGTGCTAACTGCAGTTCCTGTGTTTATTACTAGGTGGTCTTCTGGACAAGCAGGTTCCGCAGGCTTGCCATAGCTGCATAGGCAAGAAGGCTACAGCTGGGCATCATGATGACCACCATCACCGGCAGCAGCAGTACGCTGCAGGCTGGCTTCAACCACCAAGGTTAAGGCTGTTTCAGCAGATGGCATTGGCACCCAGGGAGGTTGGGGTGCTGATGCGGTGCTGCGGGCCTGCTGCAAGGTGGCACAGACCAGCGGCGGGGCAGGGTGGTGCTTGTGGATGAGCACCGCACCAGCCGGGTCGGCTCAGCAGTGAATGGCCAGCAACACTGTTATGAGGAGCTGGACCATGAACAGCCCACCAGGCCTGCAGACTGGAAGCCCCCAGCAGGGCAGGTGGAACATAGCCTGCTGCGCCCAGCCTGGAGCCAGCAGCGTGACCAGCCAGTGCGTGGCCTCATGCTGTGCCCGATAGTGGCCCCATGCAAGCCCCCACAATCCCCATGCAGCAGCCAGGCAGCCACACAGCCAGCAGCCTCAGAGCTTGGACCCAGCACCCCCCTGCCAGCCAAGCGCAGCAAGCGCACCAAGGCTGAGCAGGCAGCTGAGTCCATGCAGTCTACCAAGCGCAAAGGCAAGGCAAGGGCAAGGCCGCCAAAGCCAAGCCAGCACCACAGCCAGGCAGGTATTTGGACTGAGACTGCAATGCAGTGCTGAACATGCAGCGCATTGGGGAGATCAGGTGGCGCCCGCTGAAGCTGTGCTGGTGGCCAGAGCAGGCAGCTCTGCCAAGAAAGAAGAAGAAGAAGAAGACTACTCTGGCATGGAAGCCAGCGTGCATTAAAGGGAGGAGCTTCCACCTGGGGCTCGGCCTGCTCCCACCACGTCAGCTCTGCCAGCCAAGGGCAAGGAGTACCCTGGCCTGGGCTACAAGTGGGTTTGAGACAAACCACCCAAGGCCCAGCAGCAGCAGCAGCCTGTTGTGGCATAGTAATGTGTGCCCCCCGATTTAAACTGTCATCAGCTTACATTAGTGCATGTTTGTCATGCCAACTCTACACAATAGCCCTCAGGGGTCAGGCAATGGTGCAGGTGGTAGGCACTCGTGCACCATGTCCATGTGCACTGGGTATACTCCACACAGCTCCTCAACACCATTTCAGCAGTCCCGCTAGTGGTCCCTAGTGGCCACTACTGGTCCGGCTCACATGGAGGCCCTAGTGCGGGACGAGGGGCTGGTTCAGGGCTGCTTTTATTGTTGCTGTTCCTTTCTTTTTGTTGTGGCCTGTGACAGCAAGGTCGCGTGTATGCTGGCGAGGGCGGCATGCCACGTAGTCCCCAGCAGCTAGTGTCAAATAAGTCTCAAATTGAGTTTGGAGTTCCCTAAGGAAATGGTCATGTAAGGTTCAGGTTTAGGGTGCTCGTGGCTGACCCAGGGTGGCCCTCTGTGGGGATCTGGCCAACCACCTTGATGATGGCGTGCAGGAGGTCCTCCTGCTCTGGGCCCTGAGGCAGCACCTTGCAGGACAGCACCAGGCAGCCGGGCTGAGACATGGAGAAGCGGCACACAAAGGTCCCCACTGGCTCTGATGCCAGCGCCTGCAGCAGGCAGGCAGTGGAGGCTGGCAGGGGCGGCAGGAGGGGTGGGGGTCAGGTAGGGGGGGTAGGGAATGGTACAGTAGAGACAATGACTGCAGTTAACTCGCAATTGGGGCGTCGGCTCTTGATGCCTAATGTAGCAACACCTTTGTTGACAACACTCCTGACGCATGCATCTCCTGCCCCTCAAGCGCCGCCTTCACCTGCTTTGAAATATCTCATGTTACACATGAGTGATTCAATGACACTCCTGACACAAAAGTTTACCCTAGTACGGATGCAGCCTAGCCGCGCCTAGCCGCCCATAGCCGCCCCGCCCTGCCTTGCCCCCAGCCCTCTCCTCCCCCTATTGTCTGCCCGCCCCCTCACTCACATACTCTACCCCCACCCGGTCCATGTCAAACCCTGACACCACGCAGGGGTCCTCCAGGTTCCACACGCTGCTGATCTGCCGCACCTGCAGGGGACAACACACAACATGCTGCCTCGATGCACACAGCCTGCAATACACAGCCTCAAAGGCACACAGCCTGCCTGCAATACACAGCCTCAAAGGAGCCCCAATTGAGGGTGGTGGCAATGGTGTTGGTGGTTAGTCTGGCAGTGGGACATCGGCCACGCAAGAGCTCTATCACGCAAGAGCTGAGATCACCAGTTTACCCTCCTGCCTGATACACAGCCTGATACACAGCCTGCCTGCAATACACAGCCAGCCTGCAATACACAATTTTGATGAGGTGCCCTGTGGTTGTGGGGTCTGCCCACGAACGTGCCACCGGAGTGGGGGCTGCAGTCATCAAGGGTGCGACCGAGGATGCTACAACTTGTTTGTAGTAGCTTAGTGAGATTACCCACAGGCCGACATGTTGTTCCTTGTTGAACAAGTTTTGTTTGTCTGCCATGCCACTAATGAAGAAACAATTGATTACAGTCCACTCTGGGGACAGTAGCTCAGGCGGCAGACTGATGCTGCCCCAGGCCTCCTGACTACGTTTGCGGAGGGTGGCTGGCCCCTGTTCCTGTGGGACAGCGCTGCTGCTCTGTCTCACCAGATTGAGCACCAGCTGGAACTGGGCCTGGAACTCTTGCCACTGCCCAGCAGACACGGTGGCGTGTTCGCTGCTGGCACCAGCCGGGAAGCCGGCCTGCGTCAACAATGCCTGCGGCCAGCGCATTGCAGGGTAGGGGTGGGAGCAGCCATATGATGAGTGGTGAGCATGGGCAGACAAGCACTCGTGCTGTTGTGGATGTTTCGTGATGTTTCTGATCAGCACTGTGTTTTGCGACTAAGGCATGGAGCAAGTCGGCTGCTGAGCTGCTGGGCGCCCTGCCTCTCAGCCCTGGCCCTTGCGTGGCGCCAGACCTGTGGCTGCCAGCTACCTGTGGCTCCCTCAGGCTGAGGCTCAGCAGCCAGCGCAGTGCTGTGTGTGCCCCGTTGCACCCTATAGGCATCAGCGCTGTGGAGGGGGATTAGTTTCCATTTTTACCCCTGATTTGATACCTGACCTGGCTAGGCTTAGGGGTTAGGGTTACGTTTACCCAGGTTAGGTTAGGTTCACCTTAGGATCCAGTCCAATCAGGTTGTCCAGCAGAGCGGCAGGCACGCAGAATCAGCAGACTCGCATGTCAGGACATCCATGCAAGACATGCCAGGGTGTTGGCCTGTGGGTGCTCTCCCTCCAGTACTATAAGCTTCATTGGGGCATTTGGTGGGTGGGTGTGCCAATGGCGGGATGGGAGGGGCAGGGCCAGAGGCTGCTGTGACCTGCTAGATGCCATGTCCCCAGTCCTTCCCAAGATGTCATGCACATGGTGATGGTGTGCATGGTGTGCATGGTGTCTCGGCTGTGGTGGGGGACAGGTAAGCAACGGGTGGTGATCGTCTGGCAACACTTGCATTGGGTGGGTGGGTGGGGTGCAGGGTGGGTGGGGTGCCAAGGCCGTACTGCAGTGGGACCAACAGCAGCAAGTCAACATCCAGGCAGCCAGGCAAATGGTGCAAGTGGATGGGTTTTGCACCAGCCAGGTCAGCTCAGCTCTGAACAGCCCCTGCCCTGGGAGAGGCCACTGGGCCGAAGTAAGCCAACCAAGCCTGCCGGTTGGGAGCCCTAAGCAGGTCAGGTGCAGGACCGACTGTTGTGCTCAAAGCAAGCGATTTGAGGAGCCAGTGCGGGGCCTCATGTTGTGTCTTGGGTGAACGAGGCCGCCCATGGGGACCTTGGCAAGGGGGTGGCCAGGGCATGCAACTCAGTCCTCAACCTCCAGCGGGCCGGGGAGGGCCCATGGCGCCAATTGGAGCTGTGTTGGTGGCCAGGCCGAGGTGCGGCTCCTGCCCTAGGCAAGGAGCACTCAGCAGAAGGCTTCAAGAAGCTGGGAGACTCAGCATCCAATGGCCAGGCCCAGCAGCCTGTTGCACAGCAGCATGTGCACACTAGGCACTTTACAAGCTGTTGCTTACAAAAGAGCATGTGTTTCATGCCAACATCTATCACCCATCAGGGGTGGGGTCAGGGGACTAGGTATTGGCTCAAAGAACAGATCTGGATACTAGATGACATAGCCCCTAATTGTAGGCTCATCATCACTTGTGCATGTGATGAGCCTGTGATGCCTGTGCTGCCTATCACAGCCTCCTGCTGAAACATGCGATGTGTCAGCAGTGTTGTGTTGTGCTACACCGCGCGCAGGACAGGGGCATCCCCAGGAAGGGTTTTACTGGCAGCCGAACCAAACATGTAAATAGACAGCAGTGCTACTAATCACCCTTGTATGCAACCGAACCCCTGGCTAACCCTAACCTGCGGGGTAATGAGCCTCTGCTGCCAGTCACCTCTGCCCTGTCACAGCTGCTGCGGCAGCTGGGAGCCCTGCCCAGCTGCCCTGCCCAGCTGCCCTGCCCAGCTGCCCTGCCCAGCTGCCCTGCCCAGCTGCCCTGCCCAGCTGCCCTGCCCAGCTGCCCTGCCCAGCTGCCCTGCCCAGCTGCTTCTGGGTGGCACTAACCCTCAGGTTGCTGAAACATGTGCAGCCTTCATGTGCCTAATCAGGCATTGTGCTGGTTGCACTTCTCCCGACACCCGAGCCCCCAGGGTGACCTCACTGCTTGCTGCACCGCCCTGCCCTACCTGCTGCCTGTGCCTGCTGCCTGTGCCTAATCAGGCACCCACCTGGACATCCAGGTCGCTGAGGCGCCTAGTTAGGCCTGTTGACTCGTACTGGTCCAGGATCCAACTCCTGATAAGCTCACGGCTGTACGTGCCTTGCACTGGTCCCTCCACCTCGTGCAACCCCTCCTCCCTCATGCTCACATCCCTTATACTTGCATGCCCATGACCATGCGCAGCTATGCTCCCCATGCCTTGCCCATGCAAGCCAGAACCCAACGCATGGATCTGAGAATGCCTCAAGGTGTCAGGTGTGGTGTGACCAGTGGTGGGAGTCACACCATGGCCTGTCCAGGAGCCCTGTGTGGGTGGGGGTGCTGATGGTGCCAGGGTGTCACGCTCCTGGCTGCTGAGCTGGCTGAGGCTTGCCTGGCTGGGCATGGGCAGCCCTGCAGAAGCTCGTTTGGGTGTCCTGCCACTGCTGCCAGGTATCATGAGTGGCATGGCCTCGCCCAGGGTGCGAGCTACGCTGTCCAGGCCAGGGGGTTTGTCCAGGGAACACTGAGCCTGGCAGAGCAGGAGCAGGCAAAGGGAGTTCAGGGTGGAGTGGGGTACACAGCGGAGGCAGCAGCAGAGATGTAGCGCAAAGGTTCTGGAAGGGTGGTGTGAGGAAATCCAGCCTGGATGGTTTCAAGGGGGTAGGGGCCTGCATGGCTACGTGGCTGCATCGCTGCATCACTGCATGGCTGCATGGCTCTGTCATGTGCCGGGCATGGAGGAAACCATAGCATGGCTACTAATGCACTAGGTGTGAAAAGAGGGCAGGGTAAGACAAGAGTGGCAAGTCTGACAGGCAAGAGATCAGGGTGGGCAGCGCCATGCACACTAAATGCTGCCTCCCACCCCACAGCCTCTAGCTTGCTCACAAAATCCTGGATTGCAAAGCCTAGGCTATCATAACCCCAGAGGACAGGCCAGGCACGGCGGGCTGGCTCCCAGGCCTTACCTGCTCATGCGTGCCGCCTTGAGGGCCCACAGCGTGCCTGCCGTCCTCAGCCCCCTGCTGCCCTTGGCGCAACGGTCCAGCCCAGGCCTTCAGATAGACCTGGCTCAGGTCAGTGCCCTCCCGCTGCCCTGGCCCTGGCCCCTTGCCTGGCCCTGGGCTATTCACAAACCCTGAGGCCAGGCGCGCGGGCGGCCGGGTGGGCCCAGGGCTGGTGAACAGTAGCCGTGGGTACGGGGACTTGACCTGGGGTGCAAGGACAAGGAGCGCAGGGTAGGTGGCGCATGTTCATCTTCTGTTGTCCAACTGCTAGCCAACCGCTGTACAGCCTTGCGGCAGTGGAGTCCCAATTGAGGGTGGTGGCAATGGTGTTGGTGGTTAGTCTGGCAGTGGGACATGGGAGGTGACATTGGCGCGCCTGTGCATTGGTGACGCGAGGTTCCACTGGGAAGCCCAGAGAGGCAATAGGGGCGATATTAGGGGCACCTCATCATACCCTAAGCCCGACCCTCTTGCCAGCCCGCCCCGCCCCGCCACACTGCCCTCTCACCTGAAGCCCAGTGCCTACCTCGCCAATGCTTGCCAGCCCCTGAGGTGAGGTCGGCTGAGTTGAGTAGCTCTGGTGGTTGGGATGGTGGTTGGTGGATGGCAGGCAGTGGAGCGAGAGCCCCAGCTTGAGTGCCGCCTTCTCACGCTGCTCTGCTCGGCAGATGCCTATTGTAGGAACATTGTAGACCTGCAGCAGCAGCCCCACCCACATGCCATGCGGTGTCACACTCTGGTCACACCCAGGTCACCCTTACAGTCAGCCTAACAGTCATTTAGCTGGTCACTCTCTCCTCGACCAGCCTTGGGTGGCTCAAGCTTGTGAATCTTGCCTGTTACACAGCTGTGGGCGTAGAGCTGTTTTGCAGTGCTGGTGGCGCTGGTGGGATGGGCGTGGGAGGGTGAGCCTGCTGCTTGTATGGTCCTAACCCATCCAGGAAGTAGGCACTATGCTTGTCTGGCAGTGTTAATAGATCACCAGGTATAGGTAGTCAACGTCCAAGATGGTAGCACAAAACACCAAGTAGACCTGCAGCAATCAGCAGGCAGCAGGCATCAGAGGCAAAGGCAGCGGAGGCAACAGAGCAGCAGGCTGGCAGCTGGCAGCAGACAGGTAAGCGGGCGGTTCTCTGCCTTTGCCAACACATCTTCCCTAGCACAATGCCATGCCAAAGAAAGCAGGAAAAGCAGCATGCATTTTTTTCTCACCCAGCAGCCCTAGTGCTTTGTCAATGCCTCTTAATACCGCCTGCCAGTAGTCAGATCAGGGTAACCTGCCATGACCATGATCATTTGCAATGGCTGACCAGCATTTCCTGCCCTGACGAGCCCCATGTGCCTTGTCAGAGCAACAGCATCTGCCTTGCCTCAATCACTCCCATGCACCGCCTTCACCACATTGAGCTGCCATCCTTGGGTTCCAGCAACAGCCATCTTATACATGCCCCTACTCTGGCCTCCCTGGTTGCCTTGCCTTGTTCATGCGTGTGGGCTTCATCAGCTCCAGGTTTGCAAAATCAAACTGCAGCAGCACAAGGGCATGTCCCAGCCATAGCAGGTAGAGCAAGGTGGCTGAGCCAGAAGCGCGGGCGGGCGGGCGGGCGGGCGGGCGGGCGGGCGGGCGGGCGGGCGGGCGGGCGGGCGGGCGGGCGGGCGGGCGGGCGGGCGGGCGGGCGGGCGGGCGGGCGGGCGGGCGGGCGGGCGGGCGGGCGGGCGGGCGGGCGGGCGGGCGGGCGGGCGGGCGGGCGGGCGGGCGGGCGGGCGGGCGGGCGGGCGGGCGGGCGGGCGGGCGGGCGGGCGGGCGGGCGGGCGGGCGGGCGGGCGGGCGGGCGGGCGGGCGGGCGGGCGGGCGGGCGGGCGGGCGGGCGGGCGGGCGGGCGGGCGGGGCGGGCGGGCGGGCGGGCGGGCGGGCGGGCGGGCGGGCGGGCGGGCGGGCGGGCGGGCAGGCAGGCAGGCAGGCAGGCAGGCAGGCAGGCAGGCAGGCAGGCAGGCAGGCAGGCAGGCAGGCAGGCAGGCAGGCAGGCAGGCAGGCAGGCAGGCAGGCAGGCAGGCAGGCAGGCAGGCAGGCAGGCAGGCAGGCAGGCAGGCAGGCAGGCAGGCAGGCAGGCAGGCAGGCAGGCAGGCAGGCAGGCAGGCAGGCAGGCAGGCAGGCAGGCAGGCAGGCAGGCAGGCAGGCAGGCAGGCAGGCAGGCAGGCAGGCAGGCAGGCAGGCAGGCAGGCAGGCAGGCAGGCAGGCAGGCAGGCAGGCAGGCAGGCAGGCAGGCAGGCAGGCAGGCAGGCAGGCAGGCAGGCAGGCAGGCAGGCAGGCAGGCACCACCTTTGGCTTCCCTGCACTATCACCCTTACCCCCCCCCCTTCCAGCATAACCAGCCTGTTCTCCTGTACACACATCTACTCTATGCGGCCCATGCTCAGCCCTGTGCTTGCCCTGCTGGTCCTGCATCCAACCTGACCGGACGCATGGGACAGGCCAGTGTTCAGGCGGTCAGACAGGTCAGCCTCGCCCCTGACCCCCAAGCTCCTAATGCCAGGCATGGTTCGTGAGCTGCCCACCTCATGACTCATGACCATGGGCTCTCCCTCAGCACCGCCCCCATCACCTCCCAGCCCCTCCGAGGCCCTGGTGCTGAGACCCGCCCCCGCCGTACACGCAGCCACAGCTTGGACTGTGCCCAGAATGCCCTGGGTGGACAGGGGTGCTGGGTCGTCAGCAGCAGGGAGGCCCAGGTGTGGGTGGGGGGCAGTGCATGCTGCAGCTGACTCTGCTGTTGGGTCTGAGACGATGGTGGGGGTGGGGAGTAGGGTCGAAGTAGCCCCTCCAGCAATGGTCAAGCTGCCTGACAGCTGAGTCAGCACATGGGCATCCAGCTGTTGCTGCTGCTGCTGCTGCTGGTGGTGGGAGGAAGGAAGGGTGGAGGTGGGAGTTACTAGGGAGGTTGGGGGGGCCACCTTGAAGAGCTGCTGGTTAAGAGGGTCTAGCGGGGGCAGGGTCAGGGGCAGTGAGGGAGCAGCAGCTCTCACAGCCTATCACTAGACTAGTAATGAGTGGCGTCTGGAGCAGCAGCAGCAGCAGCAGCAGCAGGAGGAGGGGTGTTGGATAAGGCACCGCACTGTGGGCATGCTACAAACTGGCGGACATGATGGTTGCCGCAATCCTGCTGCTCCTGGTTTTGTTGTTGATGATGTCATGTTGCTGCTGTCGCTATTGGACGTGATGGCCACACCACTGCTAATGGTACTGGTGGTAAACATGAGGCAATAGGCTACGCTGCTGCTCCTCGTGATGATGTGTGTGCCTATGGCTCACCGGGGTGTTGAGGTGCTTGACCACGCCCGACAGGGCATCCAACAGCTGCTGCGTCTCCCTCTGCCCCTGTGGCGGCTGCAACGGATGGTGCAACTGTGGTGAGAGCCCCAAATCCAAGGGTGGGGCACTGGGCAGGGGCAGGCCTGTCAGCATGGGGCAGGGACCTAGCGTGCCCCATGCGCTGTCCTGCTGGGGCTGCTTCCCCACATCCACCACCACCGCACGCACCCCTCCTGCAGCCGTCTCCTCCATTCCATCCACACCCCAGCCTGCTCTGAGGCTGGAAGCAAAGCATCCATTGGGGCTGCCGCTGGCTTGCGCGCTGTACAGCATGTCCAGCTGGCTAGCTGGCCGCTTGATGCCGCAGCCAGAGTGCCTCTTCTCTTGGGGTGTGCCTTGATGGCGGTGGGGCCGGGAGGGTGCCTGGGGGGAGCAAGCTGTAGATGGCTGGCCCTGATCACCAGAAGGAGCCAAACGCAGCAGCAGTGGTGGCAGCAGTAACAACGGTAGTTGCAGCAGCAGCAGAAGACGATGAAGTGAACACCTAGGTGACAGGGGGGCAGGGCAGGGGGGAGTGTAAGTGAGGCGGTATAAGCTGACCAAGGTGTCTGATGCAGAAGGTGATGACCGGGTGCCAGTGTGTCAGGGCAGGGCAGTCAGTGCAAGGCAAGGCAGATCGTGCTGGGCCATGGGCAGGGCTGTGACGACGGGGCTGCGGGCAGGCCTGTGGGCAGGGCTGTAAGGGCAAGGCTGCGAGGGCAGGGCTGTAAGGGCAGGGCTGCGAGGTAGGGCTGTAAGGGCAGGGCTGCGAGGTAGGGCTGCGAGGTAGGGCTGTGAAGGCTCACCGGTGATGTGAAGATATGTGTGATGCTGGTGCTGCCCTTGAGCTCTGTGATTTTCTGCAGGCATGAGGCGGACGTCGGCAGGCAGCTCGTCTATGCCCATCGGCATCAATGCCAATCAGCTACTTTCACCCCATGCCTGTTTAAAATCCGTGCACAACACCTGGCCATGGGGGCCCAAGTGTTGGCTAGCCCCTTCTCACACCAAGCAGGCCTGAAGCATGGCCCAAGGCGTATATGCAGCATTGTGCTTTGCAGCAATGCTGATAAGTCAGTGGCCTGATATGATGCTGATAGCGTGCGAGAATGTGATAGAGTGCCCTAACATGATGCTGCGTTCAAGGTGTGGCCAGGGAACATCTTTCACGTCAGCTTGCCTTGTCCGTTGTCTTGTCGTCTGGGTTGCTGTCTTCATGCGACCAGAGCAGGATGTTGTCTTTCTGTTGTTGCGTCAGCAGAAAGGCCTGCAGCCAGTGGGCAGAGAGGCCTACAGCCAGTGGCAGCTTATCCCTGACTTCACCGTGCCCTGCAGTGCACCCCTCCCATTAAGACTGGGCCGGCATCACGTTGCTGACCATGCGATGGAGAGGCCACTGACATTGCCAGAGGCCACTGACATTCGCATAGCAGGGGGTCCAGGCTGGGCAGCGGTGCCAGGTCGCGGGCTAAGTAGTGCAGCCTAACCCGCACTGTACTAGTGCCCCAGAGGGGCATCCCTGACGCACCCAGCGTCCTCATCCCCAGCACTCCTTGATTGCCGCCATTAGGCAAGAGCGGGGGCTGGAGCCACGGATGCTGAGTTGGCAAGCTGGCATGGCTGAAAAAGCCATGGGCAGGCGTGCTGCCTGAGACGGTGATCTTTCGTGATTGTAGCTAGATCTGGCAAGTCACCGTTACAGTCATCACTCTGTGAACCATTCTGCAGAAGCGGTGAGTCATCAGGCCTACCCCCCCTGCCCCTACCCAGCCCGCCTAAGGCAAAGGCAAGGCCAAAGGCAAGGCTGCTAAAGCCCAATCAGCACAACAGCCTGGCAGATGGCTGAACAGGGACTGCAATGCAGCGTAAACATGCAGCGCATTGGGGACAGCAGGTGGCGTTAGCTCAAGCTGTGCTGGTGGCCGGACCAGGTGAAGCTGCCAGCCAAGGGCAAGGAGTACCCAGGCCTGGATTACAAGCGGCTGTGAGACCGGCCACCCAAGGCCCAGCAGAAGCAGCCCGAGGCACAGTAATGTGCCCCCCTTTGAGCTGTCAGCACCTTGCAATTAGTGCATGCCAGTTATGCCAACTCTAGACTGTAGCCCTGTCACAGGGGTCAGGCAGTAGTGTAATTGGTAGGCGCCCATGCCATGTGCATGGTACATAACTCCACACAGCCCCATGACACAGACCTGAGTGGTCCATAGTGGTCTGACTCTACTGTAGGCCCTAGTAAGGGACGAGGGGCTGGCGTGCTGCTCACTGCGGTGGCTTTTTCTGCTGACCTGCTCAGCTGACATCATAGGTTGGTCTCTGCCATGGCCTGTGTGCCAGACTGGTAGTCAGCAGCCCGACTTCTAGTAGCAGGGGCACCCAAACGCCCCAGGCTCCTGCTTTAAGGCTCCACTGAACAGGCCCTGACAGTGCATGCTTAGCCAGAGCCACATTATTCAGAGACTCTGGTGTGTGGCCTGGTGGCCAGTTTGCAGTGGGGGCGCACCCTGCTACCCGGAAGGCTGGATGATGCTGCAAAACGTACAGTACAGCTGGCACAGGAACCAGGCAACCAGAGTTGCATGCGCAGTTGTGCAAGCTGTGTTAGGTAAGCTGACAATTAGGCAGCGATACCTTTACAGTGACAGGGACCGCGACAGCCCCTCTGTATCGCACATCCACTGCGACCTTAAACGATGGCGACAGACGCCTGCAACAGTGGGCGGTTCCCAATTAGGTTGCACCCACGTGCCCTAATACTTCGCACCCGCTGCCGGCTACTCGTACTCGCCTGTCCTGCTTCACCGGAGCACACCACTCAGCTGGTGCTTCCCGGAGAGCCATCGACAAGCTGCTGACATTCGTCGGCACTGCAGCAGGGCGCCCATTTCGCTGCAGATTTTGCCTGCTAGCGGCTGCATCCCATTCTACTGCGTGAGCTGCCGTGTCAGTGGCATGGTACCGGACATACAGGCTGCACCATTTCTCCCCTCCTGCGCAAAAACAACGACACCCTAACATCAGCAAACAAGTACCTTTGCCCCAATTCGTACCCGAGAAAGTCACGGACCCGGCATTGAATCGCGTCTCATGATGGCATCCTGCACAGCGTTACTCCACTCCATTTCCGGTTCCCTTCAAGATTGCTATACTGGTATACTATACAACCCCTGCTTGTCTGATTGCCCTAACTGCCCACCCACTGCGTCGCGGGAAAAGTGTAGCGGCAAGGAAGTAAGTTCGCGATGAACCTTTCTGGTTGGTCGGTGAAACAGACCCACAACTCCTTGACCCGACACACGAACCGCGTGTAATGATGGCATCGTGCACACCCGCTGCTCCCACTCCACCCGCTGTTCTCGCTCACGCTTTCCCTTTCCCGCTGCCTCCGCTCCTCCCGCTGCCGCTGCCGCTCCTGCTCCTCCCACTGCTCCTCCCGCTCCCTCTCCCGCTCCCTGTACCCCCCACTTGCACAACTCGCCCCCGCTGTACCACTGAGCGTACAACAAGACAACCCCAACATAACAAAATACTAAGCTAAGTTAGCTATAGCTATAGGCACACACACCAGAATGGCTGAGCTGGAGTGGGCATTAGGCACACTAGCAGTAGCCTTTACAAGTATGAGCTCGCAGCCTGTGTCTGATTACAACTATTGCTTTATTTTGGTATAGCATGAGGGCTGTAGGATTCGAAAGGTGCCTGGTTGCCTAAACGTGGCTGTGTCAACACCGCCAACATGGGCACGCGAAAGGTGAGGACTAGGTGGCCTAGCAAGGCCACAACAAACTAATGTCAGAGGGCTGGGAACCCCCAGCAGGGCAAGTGGACCATTAGCTAAAGCACCCAGCCTGGAGCAAGATGAAGGGCAAGCAAGTAAGGGGCCTGACATGGTGCCCCCTGGTAACCCCTCCACACACAGGCAGCCCATAACCTTACAGCCAGCCAAACAAAACATGTTCAAGAGGGAACAACATGTTTGGCTGTGGGTGATTCCGCTCAGCTACTCCAATCAGGTTGAAGCATCCTCGCTCGCACCCTTGATGACTGCCAGCCTCACATTGATGGCACTCTTTCCCCCTCAGCCACTGGGCACCTCATCAAAACTAACATCTTGATGCTTCTGTAAGGCTACTGCCCTGTGTAAACTACTAGGCCCTATGCATTGTTGCGGGCCCGGCCATCAATACCCCGCCGGTACTCTGCAGCCCGGTGCAACCTCTGCTTGCCCCTGGGCAGCCGGTCACTGGACCGCTTGTAGCCCTGCTGGTACTCCTTGCCAACAGGGGGAATAGCCTCCCTGTCCTTCCAGCTGCACAGCTCCAGGGGGCGCTGCATGCTCTCCCCAATCCCCAATGGAAGTTGAGGCAGGGATTGGTGTCCCGGTCCAGCCACCTGCCCCATGGGGGGGCCTGAGGTGGTGGGATTGGGCCAGGTGGGGGCTGGGCAGGGGGAGGGGGCTCCTGGGCAGGGGGAGGTAGTGGGGGGTCCTGGGCGGGGGGAGTGGGGTCCTGGGCAGGTGGCTCCTGGGCAAGGAGGGCTTGGGCAGGGGCAGGGGGGTGCTGGGCAGGGGGGTGCTGAGCTGGGGGAGGGGGGTTGGGCATGGGCAGGTAGGGGGGATGGCACCACTTCAGGCCCCGCACATCCTCAGCATGCCGTAGGCTCCAGGCTGGGCGCAACAGCTGCTGGTTGACCTGGCCTGCTGGGGTTCAAAACCTTGCAAATGAATAATTGCAGGAACAGGGGGGATACAAAACCTGATCCTGCACCACAGATGTCAGGCTAGAGCATGAGGATGTAGAGACATGGGAGAAGCAGGGACATGAAGCAGTTCATGATAAGAGTGTGCGCGCTCATCTATGTGCCTGCCGCCGTAAACCGTGTCTTCACATATCTTTTGCTGTAGGTAAGGTCGATGGTGTGAAACCACAATCATCACCCTCCCAACTGGTACAAATTCTAGGATCCAGCTGTTCTTGTAAAACCCTGCAGGTAGCTGGAAGAAAAGTAGTACACCTTGGAAGGCGGGAGCTGCAATGCAGTCTTTAAAGCCACATCCCCCCAATCAATAGATATATTTGCCCCCCAGGTGCCTTCGTGCCACTGCTTGGGTTTTCCAAACCAACACGTTTGCTGTTTCCCTGGTATACGATGCACTGGACCAACTGCCCTTCAAACCTTGGCCACCCACTTCTCGACATTGAGCACCATGTGTTTACAATCTGTGCCAGTGCCACCAGAGTGTTGCTGTCCCCAGGGCGGCAGCCAGTGCCTTTCGGCAAGGCATGTGTCAGTTTGACTTCCCAGGCATCTACAAGGTGCTTGTGTGCAACTGACGCAGCCTTGAGATTGCATACATGTTATGCGCACAGCAAGAATAAACCATGATTATATGGCTGCTCCCTATGATGTAGCTTCTGTTGAGACGCCAGCCTAAAGCGCTGTAGCCACTTCTGCTCCTTCCGTAGCGGCTTTTGCTGCATGCTCTCTGCAAGGCATGCAATGACTTGCTTGCAGGTTTTCAATTTCCTAGAGTCAGGTGGTGCCAGTGACACAACCATGACTGGAGCAAGCGCTCGGATGCGGCTGCCAACCGTGCCTCTCGCGGCCATCCCCAAGATTTACACTGTCCTAAAATGGCTGTGCCTCATCATGTGCGAACCTCGGCAGCTGCATACATCGCACTCATTACATTGCTGGTTAAGCGACGCCGGCCTTTGTGCTTGCAGCATCGCCGTATCTACCGCGGGCGTGGGGTTCTTTCAGAGCATGCTTGTGTCCTGGCTGTACGAGATACGCTCTCAGTTCATTTATCGTGTGGTGGTAGGCCCTTGCCGCCCTGCATTGCGAAAAGCCACTGCTCTGCAAGTGCACATATACCTGTCGATGTCTTGCGCAGCAACTGGACGTAAGCTGGAAACTCAAGTTTTTGCAATACACTGGCTTCAACCTGCTGCTGGCATTCTTATGCAGCTTCTCTCTGTATGTCATCTCTCCAGCTGCCTCTGGCTCTGGTATCCCAGATGTCAAGGCCTACTTGAACGGGGTGGAGTCTCCCATCTTTCGCAATTTCTTTCGTGTTAGGACATTCATCGGCAAGGTGACACCTTGCATGTTGGATGACTATGTGCCCTACCTCATGTGAAGTGCCCTGGCACTGCGCATTGCACGGTGCATGTCTGCAGGTGATTGGCAGTGCTTTGGCAGTGTCTGCAAGTCTCATCATGGGCAAAGAGGGGCCCATGCTACATGCTGGGTCCATTCTAGCAGTGATTCTGGGAACCAAGTAAGATTGATTTCGGTCTAGTCGGCCTGGACATCTGCTTCAGTGTCTTGACGGATGCGATGTGGACCTGTCATCTGCTTGCAGCAAGTGGATGACGCAGCAGATGGAGATTGCTGCACACTGGGGAGTGTACACATACAACAAGGAGCTACGAGACCTTGTGGCCATTGGCGCGGCATGTGGCGTCACAACAGCATTTAAAGCCCCAGTGAGCGCTTTGTCACTGTGACAGGCAGGAGCACAGCAGTTGACCAGCTGCTGTGCCTCTCTGTAGGTCGGAGGCGTGCTGTTTGCCATGGAGATGTCTACCCGATGGCGGAAGGAACTGACATGGCGTGCTTTCATGGCATGTGCCATCACGGTGGTGGTGGTACGACTGCTGAACACAATTTGCGTGGGCCACTCCATGTGCAGCATGCTGCAGTGGGGCTCACTGATTTGGTTCCAGGTGGGGGAGCGCCTCTTTGTTACGCTGTAGCTGCCATCACTGCCAATCTTCTGTGGCTCGCTGTTGGCACCAGCTATTCTGGGGCCTGGCGCGGCTGCAGATGTCCAGCATGCCGACGCCTTACCAGCAAGTGTGGGCAGTTGTCATCTTGGCAGCCATCACAGGCTACCTGGGCTGCCTCTACACCTCCTTCAACACCTGGGTGTGCCTTGTGCGCAAAAAGTGGGCCAAGTTCATGTGGGCCAAGATCCTGGAGGTACGCTGACGCCAGGGTGCATGACATGCTGTGCATATCCAGCCACTAAGTGTATCCCTACCGCAGATCCCTGTCTGCGCATTCCATTGCAGGTGTGCATCATCTCCATTGCTACTTCCATCATCTTCTATATTCTGCCTGTGATGGGCTCCTGCAAAGCCTGTGATTCACAGGATCCAGATCACTGCATCCGAGGTAAGAAAGCCTGGCCAACTGTGCTATCAGGCACAATGCTGGTGTGACTTAATGACTACCTAGCTTCAGAACACCTCTACTGTGATGTTGCTATGTGTGCCTTAGCTCCTCCCCTAACTCCCAGGAGGGAGCAGTAGTGTCATAATGACATTTCAAGCATGCCCTGATGTATGCTCACACTCATCAATGCTTGGTACACACATAAACACACTACTGTGCCACAAGATATTGCTCCTGGGTTGTGGGAGGGGGGCCTGCCAGCTGCATGTAGCCAAAGTCTGCACGTCCTTTGCTCTTGGTATGGGGATGTCAGGGATGCTGGCTGTGAGCGCTGATTGACACACCCAGTTCTGAGAGGTTCTCAACTTGGCCTTAATCATCTGCAACTTCCACCCGAGGCACTTTCATCAGGGGTAGCATCAGGGTCAGCACCTTGGCCCTCAACCTTGAGCCTTCATTGCAGTCGAACACTCATTGTGGACCACTACAAAACAGTGTTTTGTCTGTGTGGAGTTCCCATGCACATGGCATACACATGGCATACACATGGCATACACATGGCTTGCACATGGTATACACATGGTCATGGTCGCCTACCACCTACATTATTGCCTGACCCCTTTGACAGGGCGATGTATAGAGTTGGCATGACAAAACATGCACTGATTGTTAGCTGATGACAGCTATAAGGGAGACACACACTACTGTGCCGCAACAGGCTGCTGCTGGGCCTTGGGTGGCTTGTCTCGCAGCCGCTTGTAGCCCAGGCCTGGGTACTCCTTGCCCTTGGCTGGCAGCTTCCCTTGCTCTGGCCAGTAGCACAGCTCCAGTGGGCGCCACTTGCCTGGCTGTGGTGCTGGCTTGGCTATGGCAGCCTTGCCCTTGCCCTTGCCCTTGCCCTTGGTAGGCTGGGTGGGCACAGCTGGCTGCTCAGCCTTGGTGCGCTTGCTGCGCTTGGCTGGCAGGGGACTGCTGGGCCCTGGCTCTGAGGCTGCTGGATGTGAGGCTTCCTGGCTGCTGCGTGGGGCCTGCGGGGGCTTGCGGGGGGCTACCACAGGGCACCACATCAGGCCCCGCACCAGCTGGTCACGCAGCTGGCCAAAGGCTGGGCGCACAAGGCGCTGTTCCACCTGCCCTGCTGGAGGCTTCCAGCTTGCAGGCCTGGTGGCCCTGCGCTTGTTCAGCTGCCTCTCACAGGGCTGCTGGCCATTCACTGCTGAGCTGACCCGGGTGGTGCGGTGCTCATCCACAAGCACCACCCTGCCCCGCCGCTGGTCTGTGCCCCTGGGCCTGCAAACCACCTTGCGGCAGGCCCGCAACACCGCATCAGCACCCCAGCCTCCCCTGGTGCCCATGCTAGCTGCGCTAAAGAACACCACCAGCTGCTTGGCACACCCATGCTTGGCACGCTCCATGGACACCGCCGCCATGTCCTCCTCCAACTGCAGCCATACACACAAGGTAGACCGAGGGTGGCTGACATGATTGTTAGGCATGGCACATGCAACAACTCTTTCACTTCATACCAACCCATCACCTCTCAGTCCCTGACCCTTCATCTCTCCTACCCACCCTCACCTTTTTGAAGAACTGCTCCAGTGTCCTGTCCTGAGCTCCGTACAGCCTCAGCCGCTGCTCTGCCCACTTCCATGTCCATGTCCATGCTGGTTGGCAGGGCAGGGGCACGCATGGGGAGTGGGGGTAGGGGTGCAGCATCAGGGGCACGGGGAGGCTGCACGGCTGGAGGTTTGGCGGGGTGGAGTAGCCCACCAGGCACGTCAGAAATATCCGCAACACAAAAAGGGAGGCGATTACGCGGAGCTGAGAATGGATCTCGGCCCGCAGCTAGAAATGTGCCTTCAACTTGCGTCGGGTTTTCTTGCACCCTCGCAGCACAGCGCCACCCGGGACTTTGATGACCTGCAGCCAATTACAATCCGCACTTTGTCAGGCAACATTGACAGGCCGGGAAACAATCGACAGGCCGGGACACACACAGTGCGGGGGGATACAAGGCGGGGGCGGGTGGGCACCCGTCGGCTCTGGGTCTTCCATTCTGCCCTTCGCTCCTCGCGTTGTTTGCCTGGAGGGGTGTGAGGACCTGCGCTGGCATGAACAGTCGCGATGTGAGCAGCGCGGAGCTCATCGGACTGCACAGTTGCAGCGGACCACACCACGACTACGACGAACCTTGTTTTCGCGGGCTTTCAATTGGATGCGGCTCTGGCTCCGCGCTACTGGGGCGCTTCCTCGGAGGCATTGCGCCACTAGGCTCATATCAGCTCACACCTCAGCTTCAGCAGCACCCTTGTCTTGTTCTGTTTTGTATTCTTCGCTGCCAGCATGCACCACAAACTGACAGGGACCTGCGGGCATATGTTGCCTAGGGTGTTCAACATGTTAGTGCAGTACCTCGTGCCTGCTCTCTTGTCGCGGGCTCAGCAGCCATTATCCGGGCTCTCTGAATCATGCGCACAGGAGGCCCACTCAGTGTTTGGCAGACAGCGTGTCCCTTGCAGACATGCTGGCATGATGTACTTGTGTGCTAGAGCTTAAAATTCACATGTTTGGTGTGCCCGCAGGCGAAGTGAAGTTCAAGAGCTTTGCAGGGTATCGCTGCCACCTCCCCAACCACTACAATGACCTGGCAGTGCTCGTGTTTAACCCTCAGGTTAGGCGACAGCTCAGGCAATGCATCCACATAGGCATGGCTCTTGTACTCGCTTTGTGAACGCCAGGTGCAAGGAAAGCTGTGGTGCTGACATGTGCTTAATGGCAATGTTGCTGCCATACAGGGGTATATCATCCAAGCCTTGTTTCAAGCCCATAGCAAGACCTTTTCTTTTGGCACGATGGCAATCTACGCCGCAGCCTACTGGTTCATGGCTGCAATCACTTATGGAGCCTTCATTCCCTCGGGCCTGTTTACACCCTCACTCATCTTTGGCGGGTGCATCGGGTACGCAGCAGCCTAGGTAGCACAGCCGTGTGCTGCATGACTGCTCCACCTGCCCTGACCAATGCCTGCGAACAAGCTGTATTGCTAGCCGTTGGCAGCTGTGATGATTTGGTTGGCCCTGCCATGGTGTCACGCAGGCGCATGTTTGCTGAAGTCCTGGTCTTGATGGGGGTTGCCAATGAAACCCATGTGGGCATGTATGCTTTGCTGGGAGCGGCAGGTTTCTTGGGCGGCCTGATGCGTATGTCAGCGGCCCAGGTGAGTGCGCAAGTGGCCACACATCAACGTGAAAGTGAGAGTTCCTCTTGCACTCAGGCTGTTGCTGATTCCTTCATGCAAAGTATCTAAAGTAGGAGTAGGTGCATGTGGGCCGATGCTGCATCCCATCTGTCGGTGGGCTTCAACAGCCACTTCATGTAGTGTACAGACTGCTTGCTGCTTGCTTGCAGGCTCTCATCCTGATGGAAATGACACAAGCACCTGCCCAGCTGCCCTTCCTCATGCTCACCTTGGTTCTATCAAAGGAGGTCGGGGACCACTTCAATTACTCTGTCTTTGACCACCAGATGATGCTCAAAGGGCTGGCATTTGTTGGCATTGATGAGGGCAAAGCAAACAAGGCAAAGCTCACGGTATGTCACGCCCTGACTGTTGCTTCTGTTACATGAAAGCACCTACTTGCACCCAGTGTTTTGTATCTAATTTGTTGCTGATGGTAAACTCCACGCATCACACTGCCCATGCGTGAGCACATGCATGCGTGTCACCATGCTCAACAGGCTCGCGATGTCATGGCCAGTAATACCCGTGATCGAACCCTGTACCTGGTGGAAACAGGCCAGGTGCTGCAGCAGGCGCTGGACACCCACCGCGACCTGGCCGCCTTCCCAGTCACTCTGCCTCCCTTGGTGAGCAGCACTCGTTTCCCCTTGTACACCAGCTACCCTCTTCGCCACCTGTCCCTCCAAGCATGCTTCCATGGGCGTGCTTCAAGCCCTCACGTCATCTGCACCATTGCACATTACAAGGGGTACCTGGGTTGCCACTTTGACATGTGTGACAAAGGCTGTGGTCAGCTGCTGCTGCAGGGGCTTACACAGCCAACCTGCCTGCTGCCTGCAGAGCGACAAGGTTCCTGGCGATTTTGTGGGCATGATCAGCCGCAAGAACATAGCTCTGTTGCTCGAGGAGCATGGGCTGGAGTGCGAACACATTGACCTCACTCCTAAAGTGGAGGTGGGCTCACTGCCCCGCTCGTGCAGCTGCCAGCTCCTGTCAAACTCACTTTGCACCCTGCTTGCGCAACCAAGGGTCCCATGAGTGTTTGCCCAAGTCTGCTGTACCGTGGTTACTGCAGGTTGCACCCATCATCATCCCACCCAGCATGCCACTGCCATTCGTCTACAGGATTGTCAATGCAGAGGGGTTCAACTACGGTGAGCACAGCTGGGGTTGCCAGCTGGGCTGGGGAGCACCATGCTTGTTGCCCATACATCTTGTGGGCATGCACACAGTGGCACACTCGCCGTGCTGGTGTGGCTAGGTCAGAGCTTGCATGCGCCAGGCTCAAAGCATTGACACCAATAGCTTTGCATCATGGCAAGCGCCACGCAAATATAATGATAAATGGCCACAGACAGTGGCTAAGGAGCCTATCCTAATGACGGGCATGCTGCTGAGTGAAGGGGGACCACGCCCTGCAGTGCAGTGCTTGTGCTACGCTCTGCAGTGCATGCACATATAAGTGCCGCCATAGATTGACCCCTATGCACAGCTTCCCTGGGCCTTGAGGCAGCCAGCTGTGCTTGCGCAGTGCCTGTCATCAAAACCCACGGGCCCCTAGAAGGCATGGTGTCTCGCACGGAGCTGGTGGAGGTGCAGAACAAGAAGCTGGACGAGTTCCACCTCAAGGACCAGATCGAGAAGATGACTGACCAAATTGACCAGGGCAAGATCATCCAATCCATGAACCTCACTGACAACATCCATGCTGCCAAGTTCAAAAAGTTTATCAGCAACCCTGTGGCTGTGAGTAAGACAGCCTGGCTGGCACGCCTGACTGCTATGTTCACCACACTTTGCCACATGGTCTGCTGCACCACGAAAGTGTGAAGCACTGTGGACCAGATACACATGCAAGCATGTGGGCAGCACAGGGTAGGCATGTTATGCAGCCCTCACTGTGACATTAGTTTGTGCTGCTACCCTCCCCACACAGCAGAAGTGGTGCTGTGCCCATGCTGGAGGGTGTGCGCAAAAAAATACTTTCAAATGCCTTTACTGGCTAGCATGCATCGAGGAGGATGGGAGGAACGTTGCTACCCTCCCACCCATCAATGGCTGTGCCGTGCTGCTGACTATGGTTTGTGTTGCGCTGCCCTGCATTCACAAGCACATGCCTGTGTTGGCACTGCCGCAGGCCACAAAGGAGTTCATGGAAACGGACGATGCCAAGCCGCAGGATGAGAGCCAGGAGTACTTCATGGAGAACCAAGTGAGTGCGGCCAACAGGCAATGTTTTGACATCCCACTTCCACGACCACTCAGCTTGCAGTGGCTGTGAAGAGCGGTGCCCTTGTCATCGCAAGCAGCAACCATACTACCACTACTATCTCGTGGTGACCAGCCGTCTTTGCTGCGCCACACCAAGCCAGTACATGCATCCATTGGGCTCACTAAAAACCTTCCATACCCTTCCACCTCCCTATGAGTCGTCCATTACCACTCATTTTGTGTTACAGTGCTGTCGACTCATAAGCTCCTGCCTCAAGCAACGTGTTGTCTGCACCTAGGTGACTGCCATGGTGTGTTGACTGCCATGCATACAGGACGATTCAGGGGTGAGGCATCGGCCTGGGGCCGCTTACCACACAGCCCTCCCCGTCACAGCTGCTGTACCTCTGCTGCAGCCTGAGCTTGCTGACAGTGAGACAGCACCCCTCACGCAAGGCCAGCCAGCCAGCACCCCATCCCAGCTGAGCGGCTTGCCTTCGCATCGCATGCATGGGCCATGAGACCTCGATGGGTTAGCTAAGAATGCAGGGCTTGATACTAGATGCAATGCATGAGCACGGGGGCTAGAGGTGCAGGGGAGTGTGCATGCCGCTCATGGGCAGGTAGAGGGTAGTACTGGTCCACCCAGGGATGCCAAGAGCTGTGCACTGAGACGTGCAGTTTCGCCCATATAAAAGCTAGGTAAGCAAGGAACCGATATGCCCAATCCAGGTTATGGCTGTCAAGAGTGTAGGGTGGCAAACAGCCGAGGAAAGACCACGCACAGGTCAACTGTCGCAAAAGACCTCTTGTATGCGGAGGTTTGTAGGCTTTGGGATGAGTGGTGGCCTAGGGCTGCCCCAGTCAGGGCCAAGCGAGCTAGCAGGGAGCTCATGGGTGGGTTCTGTGGTGCATGCTGGGCCAAGCCGGGCACTACAGTCCCATGCCCGATGTTGGGAGTCACAACTGTGGCCTGACCGGTGTGAGGGAGTCGGTGACAGCAAGCACTGTTGCCGGGCCTTGCGCCTTAGCCAGTGCGACGCCTGTCTTGGACCTGCAGCTACGCTGCATTCAGAAGTGTGTACTTCACACATTAAGCTTTCTGCTACTGCCTGCACACAGCCAGCCTGGCTCTTCCCAGCTTTGTTTCCTTGTCCTACATTGCTTTGTCCTCGATATGATTGGATATCTGACGAGGTCAGGAGCTACGTATGATAAGGAATGCAGCTACAGCATAGAAAAACCAAGCATTGTGAAATGGCACTCATGAGAAATAAACATGTGTTGACAAAGACATGTTTACCTCTAGGTGCCCCCGTGTTATTGCTTAGGCTGTCCCCATCGACATATTTGTTGTAGTCTAGGGTGCGATACACACTAGCCCGCCAGCTGTAGCCAGGGCCAGCTGCCGTCGTGCTCACAGCCAGTGGTCAGTGAGTGGCAGGTATGGAAGGCAGAAATGGATCAACAATGTCACAGTCTACCCTTTCATACCGCTCGCTGCAGTTCATGCTAGGCTTTTAAAGAGCCGCGGAGGGTTGGATACCCCACAAGTGTCGATGCCGGCGAAAGCGACGCGACCGGTCCGGCGAACAAATCAATTTTGTTGCGTGCTGAGGTTGCAAGGAGATATGGTTCCAGGATGTCTGTACGCGGCCTCAACTTGGCGGATAGAGGAAGGGCGCATAGCGAGTCTCATTTGATCATTGCCCGTTCGGTGCCCGCACACAGCAGCCCGGTTCCTTCCGCGCACTTGTTAAACTGCAATGCAGCCTAAGTCGACTTGCGTTGACTGCGTTACCCTATGCAGCACCTGCCTCACACGAAATGGTACGAGCTAGTTGTACTAGCTAGTTGACTAGCTACGAAAGTTGCAGCGCTGCTCACGACTCTGCAGCATACCGCAGACTTCCAGCGGGAACTTCGTGTCCAGCTCCACGAAAACTACGGGGAGTTGCACGTGCTGCTGCAGCATGTTGGAGAGGGGCAAGCCAGCAGCGTGGTGGTCAAGTCAGTGAGCATAGCTGGAGATGGTGGGCTCAGTTCCTGCTGGCAGTCAACAACACTCACAAAGGTGCATGCATCGCCTCCTTCCCTCATTGCAGGTTGATGCATCAGTCCACAGACTATGTCGCAGAGTTCTACACGTCTATCATTGCAGCCCACCTCAATGAAGGCTTCATGTACAGACAAGAGCAAACAGGCACGTGCAGCTGGCAGAGCAGCACATAATGCAGCGATTCATTCCTCCCTGCTATGCGGCCTCAAGCAGCTCATAACAGGCTGGCAGAACAGCTGGCTGACTTTTCTGTGTTCTTGCTGCCTCCTTGCAGCTACAATGGACAGCAAATCCAAGCAGGTGTGCTGCACATGGTATCTGAGATGCCAATCTTTGCATGCTATCATGGGACTCCCTCCTGCATGCACCCATTGCTGCAGGAAGGTCGGAAGGGGGAAACAGGCATTGATGTTCTGTGCAAGTACTTCCACTTACCCATCAAGGAAGCCAGCGATGTGCTGGGCATATGCCCCACAAGCCTAAAGAAGATATGCCGCACGCATGGACTGCAGCGCTGGCCCCACCGGCGGGCAAGTGCTGTTATGCATGTAGTTTGGATGTACTCGTGCACCCATGTGCTGCACAGCACCCATGCACAGCACAGCATGGCTCTGAGATGCTCACCGAGATGCAGACTAGAAGCAGCTCCCTGTAGCACAGCTCTGCATGCGGTGCCACTCTCTATGGCTTATAGTTGCCTAATGGTCCCACTCTGCCTAAGACACCACCATGCATCACACAGGTTACTTTGTTTCTTAGCACCCCTAGCACAGCGCCAGGGTCCATCAGCTAGGGCTGTGGGGCTCTGTGTGTCCCTGACACCCCAGAAGGGGCCACTAGGTTTGTGATTGCATGTCAACCATGCCCTGATGCACGCTCACACAACTCATCAGTGCCGAGCTCACACAGCTGTGCTACAGGGAGCTGCGCCTAGTCTGCATCCACTCCGTACAGCTCAGAGCCGCAGCTACAGGGTCACTGTCCCACAACCAGCAGCTGCAACTCAGCTACAAGGTGACAGCCCTGACTCACGTCTGAGCACAGCCGAGCATGACGGTGTCAGGCAGCGCTACCGCCACCTGGACATGACAGCCTTGCCTGCTGCCAGTGTCTGCTCCACGCACCCTGCAACTCATGGCTGGGGCATTTCTGGTTGGATGTCCATCAGCATACCCACTGGCGGATCGCACTGCAGCTCTTGAGCCTGTGCGCTGCCCTCGCTGTGTGCATGCAGGTCAAGAGCGTGGAAGTAAAAATGGCAAGAGTATGTGCTATAAGCAAGGCAGTTGCAGAGGAGGTCACGCAACCGCTCAGGGAACCTGGACATGACACAGCACACAGCAGCAGCAGCACCACCACCAGCAGCAGGCTGCAAGGGGAGGCCTGCTCCACCTGCAGTTCTGGCACTGATGATGGCTGGGAGTCTGATGATGGTCATAATGGCAGCTGCGATGATCATGACATGGACATCACACTAAAGTACAGTGGGGCCAGCAGCGATAGCAGCAGCTTGACTAGCAGTGAACGCATTGTGGAGTCGCTGAGAGAAGCATACCGCTTCCCAGCTCTGCCACTGCCAGACTGAGCTGCTGGGCTGTATTGGAGCTGCTGGGCTGTACAGGCAAGGTGGCAAGGCCCTATGGTGTGTGTACATTTCCACGCAACCTGCAGGTCAGGCCATGCAAGCACATCATGAACATGCCATTGCTCATGTCAGAGAAAGTGCAGCATGTGTACCATTAGTTTGTCGGCATGCATGCCGGCAGCAGGTCACCCCTGCTTGCAACCTTGGCAGGTGGGCGCATGACCCATGGCCTTAGTCAGTCAGCCAGGCAGGCAGTCAGTCAGTCAGTCACATCCCACTGTGCAGCCATGTGCCTTGCACTCGGCAACATGTGGCCCAAGGCCAACCCAGATCATCGCCCACAGCAGGTCTGGCTTCATGGGTAAAAATGTGGGGCAGCCGCTGCCACCTGCATTTGCTGCAGGTTCCTAGGGGGCAGGATGGCTGAGGGAGCACACATACAACTAGACAGTGGAGGGTGACAGAACTCATGAGGCAAGCCTGCAAGTTGTACATTGAAGTAAATGAGACAGAGCGACAGTGATTGCATTGCAACAAGAGTGACCAAGTTTTGCTATGTGAGGTTTGTTGAAGCTACCATGCCTGAGCAGCATCAGGGCACATAGGGCGGAGCAGAGGCCCTGACGTTGAGTACATATGTGAGTTGGTGCCGAGCTGATACACCAGCTTGTAAAGAGCCCGCCTGACTGTGCAGACGGATGCTGACAGATGCATGAGGCGCCATGAGACCGATGCATGGGTACGCGCAGCTTTGGGCTGGGTGACCATGGCAGACGCAGCAAGGGGATTGGTCCAGGCAGTGCCTAGAGCGTCTGGGAGTGTCCTGGGCTGACCTACATGGAAGTGGAGGGCCGCTGGGAACATTCTGTAAAATAATTGTTATGGTCATTAATTCTCATTAGATTAGTCCCGGCCGACAAGCACACAGCCGACACGACCTAATGAGACGCGAGAACTAATGAGATCTCATGAGAACTAATGAGAAAAACCACTCCCTGATTATGATTGTCTGACCTGACCTGACCTGACCTGACCTGACCTGACCTGACCTGACCTGACCTGACCTGACCTGACCTGACCTGACCTGACCTGACCTGACCTGACCTGACCTGACCTGACCTGACCTGACCTGACCTGACCTGACCTGACCTGACCTGACCTGACCTGACCTGACCTGACCTGACCTGACCTGACCTGACCTGACCTGACCTGACCTGACCTGACCTGACCTGACCTGACCTGACCTGACCTGACCTGACCTGACCTGACCTGACCTGACCTGACCTGACCTGACCTGACCTGACCTGACCTGACCTGACCTGACCTGACCTGACCTGACCTGACCTGACCTGACCTGACCTGACCTGACCTGACCTGACCTGACCTGACCTGACCTGACCTGACCTGACCTGACCTGACCTGACCTGACCTGACCTGACCTGACCTGACCTGACCTGACCTGACCTGACCTGACCTGACCT
Source organism: Haematococcus lacustris (assembly GCA_030144725.1). Taxonomy (NCBI): domain Eukaryota; kingdom Viridiplantae; phylum Chlorophyta; class Chlorophyceae; order Chlamydomonadales; family Haematococcaceae; genus Haematococcus; species Haematococcus lacustris. Next base: position 1,276,159 of record JASKMD010000012.1, on the reverse strand, counting down.
GACCTGACCTGACCTGACCTGACCTGACCTGACCTGACCTGACCTGACCTGACCTGACCTGACCTGACCTGACCTGACCTGACCTGACCTGACCTGACCTGACCTGACCTGACCTGACCTGACCTGACCTGACCTGACCTGACCTGACCTGACCTGACCTGACCTGACCTGACCTGACCTGACCTGACCTGACCTGACCTGACCTGACCTGACCTGACCTGACCTGACCTGACCTGACCTGACCTGACCTGACCTGACCTGACCTGACCTGACCTGACCTGACCTGACCTGACCTGACCTGACCTGACCTGACCTGACCTGACCTGACCTGACCTGACCTGACCTGACCTTATACCTGACCTGACCTGACCTTATACCTGACCTGACCTGACCTGACCTTATACCTGACCTGACCTGACCTGACCTGACCTGACCTGACCTGACCTGACCTGACCTGACCTGACCTGACCTGACCTGACCTGACCTGACCTGACCTGACCTGACCTGACCTGACCTGACCTGACCTGACCTGACCTGACCTGACCTGACCTGACCTGACCTGACCTGACCTGACCTGACCTGACCTGACCTGACCTGACCTGACCTGACCTGACCTGACCTGACCTGACCTGACCTGACCTGACCTGACCTGACCTGACCTGACCTGACCTGACCTGACCTGACCTGACCTGACCTTGCATCGGGAGAGATGCTCGTATGCTGCATGGCTCAAGCATGGGGACGGCATTGGCATCAATCACATGGCACCACACCTGCTGAACAGACAGCTCTCTACAGAAGTCCGCACGAGCTTGACTAGGTTCAGGTTAGGCAACAGCGGTTTGGGGGTGGAGAAGGCTCGGTTTGAGGGGGTTACTTTCATTGAACGCACATGCACAAAATGCACGAAGGGGTAGTGGATGACGCCATGCATTTTATCTTTGAGTGCACTGCCACGAGATCCATCAGGGAACAGCCGGAGTTTGCCATGTCTTTTCAGAACAATAATGAGAACTTTCATGACTTCAATTGGAGCCCATGTGCACCTTTGTTTGTACACCTTGCTTTGAAGTGCGTTACAAAAAGTTCCGAACCCCTAGAGGGGGAGGGCGGCCAAGCAGCCTAACGGCTGACGGCTTAAGCGGTGTAAGCAGGCCTGGCCCGATACAATGTAAGATACAGAGATACAGTCAGGCGGCCCCAACATGGGGTTAGTAATGTTCATGCAACTACTCTCTGAATACCGCATCGTTTTCAATAGCGTTTGTCACATTGGCAGCCACGGTTTAGTCCGCGTAATCTGACCATCAGCGCTAGCCATTGGAGTCTTTGCTCGCGTACTGCCACATGTGCCCGCGAACAATTCACAGCGGCGAGGCGGGTCTCCTTGGCACGGTGAGCCGCATCGCTGTGGCCCCATCTACCTAGCGCAGTGGGCTGGTTGTGCACAAATGGAATGTCCGGCTGACACCCAACGCGATGTCTGCCGGGCGTGCAGGGCACCTTGACGGGGTGATTGAAACATCTGGGCGTATTCGCTTTCGCCAAATACACCATCTGGGTCGGCGCACACTAAGGTTTCACCGGCTTACACCCCCCCCTCCTCCACTGTGTCCTCCACCGTGTTGCACCAGCTGCACCCATAGAAAAAGCGATACGTAATGTTTGTTCTTAACCCATTGGCGCATCTATTGAAACAAACCGCACATCAAACAGCCCAGGCCTCGTTCAGTTTGACATCTTCAAAGTGACATCATGTTCTCCAAGCAGAATCAGGGCTACGGGCCTGTGGGGTTGCAGTTGAGCTATGAAACTTTGCACGCAGGTGGATGGCATGTAGGGGAGTGTAACTCTCAGAGGAGCCGAGTCCTGATTCGGTCATGGTGTGGAGTTGTGTGTCTGACTGCATGGCCCCGGTCCTGAGATCGGCTAAGGGAATTGGGGGTCACAGTCCAAAGTGTGCTTTTGGCTTATCTGAGTATGAGCGTTTGTAACACTGTCTTAGAGGAGCTTAACCTAGTAAGTAGCACGTTGTAAGTCCAAATGGTCGAGCTGTGGCATTGCCCTCCAGGTATGGGTAGGAGGTGGGCTCAGTGCCACATTCCCGCATCCGCTTTCCGATCCGACTGCTGCTTCCGACGCGCATGCTCATGTAGAGCAGCCTAAGCGGCGCGGGCGGTCGAAGCGATGACTGCATGCCTCGCTGTGGCTCAAATTTGAATTAGTAACTTTGAAGCTTTGCTGTGCACGGCCTACTGACTGGATAACTATTCTGGATGGGTGAAAGGTAGCTGGCTGGGTTGCCTACATTGTGAGCCAACTAGCATAATATTTGGCGTAGTGAGTGCAGAGTTACAGCCGTCCTACTACCAGGGGTCGGTTTCCTGTCATTTTTTGAATGTTGGGGCCGCCTGAGATACAGACTGTATCGCTGTATGAGTGACTGTAGCTTCTCTGTAATGTGATACTGTATCGGCTGTATCGGCATCTTTGGCCAACCAACTGGCCACGCCGATTGGATACTAGCCGCGATGGCGGGTGTATCACCTACGGAAGGGCCTGGTACTCGGCAACAGCGCATTAGTGCACTTCTGCGGCATCTTTGCCCCAACATCTTTGCCCCAACCGGGAATCGCGCGTGCAACAGCTCGCGCTTGTGCTGCTGGGCCCTCTCATGCTTTTCAAGGGCCAAAGGAGCCGTGGTACAAGGTGCTTTTCCATGAGGCTCCTGGCAACGAGGGAGTGTACGAGTGCGATGCTTGCGTAACAAAGGACATCCGCGCTGGCAAAAACATCAACCATTTGCTGGCACACCTTATCACGCGCAAGTGCAACTTCAAGGAAAGCGAGGAAGCCAAGGAGATGGCCAAGACCGACGACAACGTCAAAGGGTTCCTGGAGAAGGTAATAATCGCCGCCATCGCCGCCATGATGACATGATGGACAAGCCACACAGTCTTGCAACATGCTTGTGCAGTGTGTCAAGCGCCATAAGCCTGCCTCGACATCAGAGCCATCATGCAGCCAACCGGCAGCATCCGCTGAGCAGGGAGGCAACCAAGCCGACATTGAGAGCTTTTTGGGCAAGTGGATGTATGCTACCGGCTCATCACTGTGCTCACAGCAAATCCATGCATGTGGTGGCAGACTTATGGCCACGGCTTTGGTGTACTGCGAGACGTGGCTATGAGACTACTGAGCATCCCTGCCACTTCTGCGTCCATCGAGCGGGTGTTCAGCACTTTAAAGCACATCTGGAGCGACCACCGCCAATCGATGTTGATGGGCAGGATGTGGATGAGCTCCTACATCTACTTCAACCGGAGGGCGCTCAAGGGCACAAGGGGGCAGACAAGGTCGAGTGAGGAGGAGCGTGCTGAGTTTGAGGAGTGGCTGCAGCACCAGCCTAACGGCATCTCCGAGTGAAGAAAGCCACCTAAGTGAAGAAGTAACATAGGCTGGAGCTAAGAAGTAACATAGGCTGGAGCGGTATGAATGGTGGCATGAGTAGTGGGGATACAACCACGAAGTCCGTGCAAGTTCGCTGAATAGATTGACCAAAGGCAACTGCGCAAGCAAGAATTAAAAAAAAGGGGCGAAAACAAAAAAGATTTCCCGATACAGTCGGTTGGGCTGTATCTTACAGCCCGGCCGGACTGTATCATACAGAAACGGAAGCTACAGAAACTGTATCTGTATCGCTGTATCGCTGTATGCCCAGCCCTGGGTGTAAGCCACCATCATTCCCGCAAAAGGCCTGGGGTCAGGCGTTCCCAACTACCTGAAAACCAGCCCCCTGTGATAGGAAGCCCGTATCTCCGCAGATACACTATTAAACTGCAGCAGACGCAGCAAACGTTACATCAAATGATGGAGTAGATGGGCTAAATGTTGGAACGCCTGACTCAGGCCGTGGGGGCTGGTTGTCAGTGTCCGGAGTCAGGCCAGCTGGTAGCTGACAGGCTGGCCCATTGGAAACTGACCAAGGGCCAGGTGAAGCATGCCAGCGGCCTGAACAATGCCCGCCATGACACTGAGCGATGGCTAGCACCAAGAAGGTGTGGAGCAGGAGCGATGGCGGCACGTGGATCTGAGGAAGTGCAAGAGATGCACACCGTTGGCATGAGGGCAAACTAGAGTTAATGATGTGGTAACCCTTTATTGCCTGTGCAGCACACCAGTGCATAGAAGGATAGCGAGGCAGCAGGTACAGCTGCACGTGGGTATGTGAATTCCTCCATGTCGTTCATGCAGATGCGTAACGTGCTTTACTACACACGCGATTACCCAACCTGTATGAAGCGAGCGCGCCTCACCGCGTGACACATCTTTCCCGGCAACTCCTGGAAATGCTAGCATTTCCGCATCACCAGACTAGCAAATCAATGGTGGCTCTCTAGAAGCGAGTCTACGAGGATGCATCCCGCGGGTAGATCAGCACGGCCGGGTTGGCTGTCGACGTACTTCCGGCGCATTGCTAAACCCCGACAGATGGATATGGAGTAAGTGACATACTGAACGACTTGCTACGCCACTCTGCTTGCGAGCGTAATGGCAGATTGGTCGTCTGTGCGTGGACAGGTACACGTTCTGGATCATGCTGCAGCTGTGCACGTCCCCCAAAACTGTGTGAGTTACGAGAGGATGTCATAGTTATCATCCACCAGGCACAGCAGTCTATCAATTCAACGAGCAGTAACAGGCATGTCAACAGCAACGTGACCGCTTACAGTCCAGCCACAATCATCAGTGTTGTCCTGGCAGGTACCGCCATACCTCCTACCACAAGCAGACGAAGCACCAATGGGCCAGGGACGACCCAGCCTTTGTCGTGGTGATGAGCGTCCTGGTAGCAGCAGCAGCAACGGCCTACTGCGTGACGTGAGACCCCTGTGTGAGGTGCCATGGCATGTCAACACAGCGCATGCTGCTCACAAGGCATGGCTTCAGTGCATCTGGCAAATGCTCATGATCATCACCCTTGTATGGCGTGTGCCAAGCTGCGATGTACCAAATAGATGTCTGACAAATGATTGGGGTGGTGCCTGGCATGTTGCAAGTACCATCATGGTCATCATGGTACTGTCACCAATGACAACATGCCGTGTTACCAGCGGAGCAGAGCCGAAGCATACCGCAGCCTCAGTGCATCTCCCTAGCTGTACTATGTGCTTGTGTGGCTTTTGCAGCTATGGCGACACAGTGTGGCATTCCCTGCTCACCATCCTGTCAGCGGTGCTGGTTGACTTCATTGCGCTTGGCTGCGCTGTGGCTACAGCCTGCTGGTACGCCTTCTGTGGGCCAGGCCAGACCCACACATGGCCCGCACATGAGGACCCACCCACCTACCCAGCCTCCCACCTCCACCATCCAGGCCAAGGCGGGGAAGGCAAAGGCAGGGAAGGCCAGGAGAACTCATGTCAGAGCCGTAACCCTACTGGGCTTCCAGCAGGGAGTGGCAGCAGGAGCTGGCCAGCTGGACATCTAGCCAGCACTTTGGATAACTCTGGGCAGACTGTGTTAACATGAGCAACATGAGCATGGATGGAGCATCACGTGCCTGCCCAACCCCGCCCCCTCAGGTGCTGCCGTGCCTGCGCCTGCAACCACAGGATGCTTGCCAACACCTTCTTGTTAAAGCGACCTGGACAGCACCAGACTGACCAGCAGGTCGAATGGTGCGCAACTGCCAGACCCTGGGCTGGTGTCAGCCTTGGCCAGAATGAATAAGGAGGCATGCGTGGGTTGGCTATAAGTCAAGGGCCAGGAGTACACCGCTGAAGCCGTCCTCAGCTCTGCTTGTCAATGCAAGCGATGTCCTGCCTGCCTGGCTTACCTGGTCTGCCTGGCCTGCTGCTGTTAGCGATATGCCGTCGCCACCGCAGCACAAGTACAAGCAAGGGGTGGGCTGCCCTGCTGCCGCAGGCTGTATGCCTTTGACGTGCACTGCAACTCATACCTCCCGCTGTTCCTCGTCTTGTATGGTGAGTGGAGGGGCCAGTTGGCAGGACCCCTGACGCACCCCCCTCCTGATGAGTAACTCACCTACCAGCCTGCATGACACCACCCAGTGCCCCTCCCTCACACCCTGTTGGTCACACATGTAGCTGCCCTCACACCCTGCTGGTCACACATGAAGCCACCCTTAACCGTGTGGCCCAAGCATTCTGATCTGGGTGTGCCTCAGGGCATGTAGCTCAAGAGCGTAGCATCTGTCGTAGCCTCTACCTGCATGTCCCCTGGCCTGCTTGCCGTCCCGTCATCCCTATCGTCGGCCCTACCATGCTCTGCATGGGTCACTCTGAACTGATGCACATGGGCTTGGTATGTAGCTGTTGCCGGCATGGAGGTCCTTACAAAACACAGCCCACACATGCAGCCTGGCCTGGCCTACAATATGCCAGGGGCGGCGGCTTTGGTACTGCTTGGGGGCTGGCACATTGTACAGATGCTCTGGACATACGCCTCATGCTCAGACTACCCATACACACTGCCCATCATCATTATCATCAGCAGCAGCAGCACCAGCAGCAACACATGATGTTTGCCAAACATACAGACTGCCTATGTATGTTTAGGTACAGGCAAGCTTGCGTGTAGTGAGAGCAGGCGAGTGAGGCAAGTTGGGGATGCCTCGCCAGCACAGACAGCCACTGGTGCCCCTAGCCTGATCCCAGCTCCATGCCTTGACAAACGCGCAGCAGCACAGCAGGCTTGCATGGCGCCACCCACACTGCATGCATGCCGCCCTGCCTGCTGCAGTCCTTCAGTTCTTCCTCAGCCCCATCCTCCTGGCCCGCTCCCTGCTGGGCAACCTGTTGGCGTGCCTGCTGTATGCACTCGCCCTCTCCTACTACCACTACATGAGCTTCCTGGGGTACAGCGCCTTGCCCTTCCTGGAGCGCACAGAGGTCAGTGGCTGCAGCTGAGCCACGGCTGGGCTTAATGCGGCCAGGAAAATGCTCAGGCATCTCCCTGCCAGGCGCTGCTGCTTGGTCTTGTGGACAAGCAGCACCCATGGCCCATGCTGCAGCACTCATGCAATGCCTTGAATCTGCAATGGATCTGTAGTGGGTTTGTAGTACCGCTGGTGCTGGCAGGTTCAGGTACGGTGATGTGCACCTTCCTCCATGACCCCACGTGCACCTGATAGCATGCACACATGGCCATGGAAAGTGCCAAAGAAAAACCTGCCACTTACAGTGAGGGGGCGGTCAAGCGGCCAGAAAGTTGGTGTGTGACCAAGCTACCCCACGGCTGCAGGCTGAAGCGGTGTATAGCCGACCCTATGGCCACATGCAGGTGTTCTTGTGGCCCATCGCCCTGATCCTGGTGGCCATGCCCTTTGCACTGGTGTCTGGCTTCAACCCCTGCCGCTTCACCTTGGGCATCTACTTTGGGTGACGGCTGCTGATGAATAGCCCCCCCAAAACAGCCCCAAGCTGGTCCCAGGGAGCATCAGGCAGCAACACAGCAGCATTGCAGCTCCGTAGGGGCCACCTGCCCCAAGTCGTCCAGCTGTGAGTGCATGGCCATGCTACGGGGTGCATGCTCTAGGCAGCACAGCTGTGTGGAGCAGCAGCAGCAGCAGCAGTGCACCAGGAAGGTCCAGCAAGCGGCGAGCAGATCAAGGCATGGCCAGGGACAAGCAGTGGCCAGCGGCTTGGGTTCATTGCCAGGTGTTGACCAGGTGCTGAGGGGTGGCTTCCTTCATGGGGCATGCCGCAGTGCACGGGCCTGCACCCGCGCAGCTTGCCGCCGTCGCTGCTGGTACTGGTCTTCTTGCTGCCGGTCCCTCACAAGCTGCTCCAGGGTCAGATCCTGCACCAGGCGATCCAAGCGCAACATGCTTGCGTCCGGCTCAAATGGAGGCCCTAGTGAGGGACTGGTATGTAGGGGGCTGGTATGTCCACCCACTGCCTGCGCCCAGTGCCCAGGTTGGGCAGCCGCGGTCGGCCAGTCCAGCGGGACAGCTCCCCGTGGTGGGTACCAGGCGGCCAGGCACCACCAGATGTTCAGCGCTTGCAGCAGCTTGCAGCAGCAGCGCTTGCATGGACACAACAAGAGATGTGTGCAATGTCATCGATGTCTTGGCTGGTGTGGTGCTGACCAAAACCTCACCGTCTTTACGTTGCGGTGTGACTGAGATTGCAATTGTAATTGTCTGAGCGTTGTCTCTCCTCACCTCGCCTGGTGTGGTGCCACCCAAGTGCTCACAGCGTCAACGTCGCAGTTTGGTTGATCCATGGAGGGTGGGCAGCACCCCATTAAGCCGCAAACTTGCTTCTGTGTCGCGCCACAACGCACCGGCCGAAGCTACCGGTCCTACTCCTCCTTAAACATGCTGCACATGCAGTTGATGGCGCTGACTGCTCTGGTCCTAAGCTTTTTAACAAGCACCACCCCAAACCCGCGCATGCAAGTGCCGCAGGTGGGTGCTGACACTGTCAGGTGTCCCCAACTAACAGAAAACCTACCCCTGGTAATCAAAACGACGCCGCGTCTAAGCCACGTGGTTTCTATTTATTTGGCGTACATACCCGGATAGAGAACTCTGTCAGCTATGCGGTGCAACCTGTATTATTAAGTATTGTGCAGTGTGCCGAGTGCTATAGCGGCTCAAACCTTCACATTCAAATCCATGCACTTTTTGCTCATGCGAGACACCGCTGCGACCGACGTGGCCCAGGAGCACCTGCGCACAGTGAGGCACAGTCGCCGCAGTCAAAACGATTCACATGGCATGCCCAACCGACGTAACAACGCCCCTCCACCCATGCTCGGAAATATACAAGGCTGCTGTGACGCTTAACCCCTGCGTGAGCAGTACTGATGACTTAGCCACTCTACAAAACCCCACAAGGTGTGTAGGCCATTGCTGTGTTACCTTGCTCGGCAGGTTGGGTCCAATCCCTCACGCCCGCCCTCCGCTTGCGTGTCGAGCTCGTGTCCAGCTCCGATGTGGCCCCTTGCTGCTCAGCTGGAGGGGTGAGCAGCTCAGGGTATGCACCTGCACTAGCTGCCAGCTGCTGCCAGGGGGGGGCAGGAGGGGTGGGCAGCCCAGGGGCAGCACCAACACCCGTCCCGCCCCGCCCCGCCCCGCCCCGCCCCGCCCCGCCCCGCCCCGCCCCGCCCCGCCCCGCCCCGCCCCGCCCCGCCCCGCCCAGGGCTGTTATCATATCATCGAGGATACTCTGGGCGACGTGGGTGTGCAATCACACTGAAAGCCGTGTCAATAACAGCTGTTGAGGGTGCCATGCTGGGTTACCCCATTCAAGCAGCATACGTAGTCACATGTCATTACACGTGTAACTCTGGAACCAATGCAAGTACACGTAGCTTTGTAGAAATGTAATCACGTGCCAATGTAATTACACGGCAAAAGTAAGTAACTTTGTAGTTCTGCAAAGCCGCATCACTGCTCAAGATATGTGTTTTCAAATGCCCCAACTACACACATTGTGCATCCTGTGAATTTTTTAGGTGGTCCGGTCAAACTACAGATGAGCAGGAAGGCAGTGCATGGGAATGGCACTTGTGTACGGGGTTGTGTCACCGACGCGGCCATGACAAGTATTCAGCAGCATGTCAATTGATTGCAAGCTGCATGCAACCATGCAAGGAGGAACCCCACTCGCGCGTAGCCTCAAATCAATTGACTCTCTCCCTCTCATCGTGTAGCAGTGCTCAAGTGTCTGAGGAGTGGGGGTGCGGGCTAGGCCCAGCTGCATTAATTCAATCGCATGCACTCAATGAAGAGGGTTTCTACTTCATAACTGCACGCACCCAGCCAAGTGGGCACCGAATGAGGTGATTGCACAGGCTGACTTGGTGTGTTGCACGCGCCAGCCAGGCTACTCCTTGGCTGCCACATGTTTACGCAGCACCTGCACCACGCTCTTGAACGCAAACCACTCAGGGATGTCCTCCCCACTGCGCAGCATCTTGCGGAACTTGGTTCCGCTCAGTTTCTGCACTTCCAGCTTGCGCGCGGAGGCCTGGCCAGCACAAGCAGCAAAGCTCAGGGCCAGCACCAGGTTGGAGCTTCTGCCTTGAGGAAGCATCGCCTGCTCCTACCACCAGGACAATGCTTTGAGACCCGCAGTCTCAGCTACTATCATGGAGTCGACTGCCCCCAATCCTATGTTGCCAGGACACCTAGGAACGTCTTGTGCCATGACCGTGTAGTGCAGCCGGTGCAGCCAGTGCCATTGGTTAGGGAGCAGTGCTTGAGAGGGCGCTGGACAGAACCCCATGACTGCTAGCCAGCTGAGGCAGTCAGCTGGAGGACGCACCTCATCAGCCGTCACATAGCCAGCTTCCTTGGTGTACACCACATCCATGGATGGCACAGTCTGCATGCCTAGCTCGGCCGCGTGTGCATTGGCAAAGTCTTGGGCTGCGTACATGCTGTAAAAGTCATCTCCTGCAGCAGCAGGTCAGCCACAAGGGCAGGCAGTAAACAAGGGAAGGTAGGCAGGGCGGTGCAGGTGCAGTGCAACTCAACAACGGTACATCAATCATGGGTAGCGCCCATGCCATGGCAGCGCACCTGTTGAGCAGCTCTTGCACCCTGCCATGTCTCGGCCCACGATAAAGTGGGTGCAGCCTGCAGCGACAGGCATGCCGGTTGATGTGCTGATGAAGGGGGAGCACTCGGACTGAAGCAGCCTTGAAACAAGCCTAGGGCCTACGCAATGTGGGCTGTGGCCAACAATTGAGCAGGAATTACCACTGGGAACATGAACCTGAAAATGTGTACGAGGGGGATGAGGGCACACGGAAGATTGATGCCAGGTAAGAATAAGTTTGTTCAAAAGTGGAACAAGGATCAACAGTTGCCAGTCGGCAAGATGCCCAGCTTGGCCAGATATTCTAGGCTATGCATGGGTGTGCATTGCACGTGACAAAGGGAAGGGGATGGCTTAGCACCTTCACCTACTGCATAGCACCCACCATAGTTCTTGCGGAGGATCATGTGTTGTATGGCTTCTCGCGGGCCTGCCATGTGCATGGAGTAAGGCAGGTACTCCCTGTATGTTCAACACACGCACGCAAGCATGCCATGAGTTACAATGCTGGCATGCTTTTGACACCAGGCAAGCCAGACGCTGAAGATACATTTTGTAGGCTAAGCAGGACTGCCATTCTTGGCTTGGTGACTGAGGACTCATGACCGGACATTCTGAGGAACTGTACAGCTGATGATGCCTTAGCCATCCCCAGATTGATTGGCACAGATGCTACATGCAAGCTGTATATGTGGGTGACAGTGTACATGGGTAACAGATCGATGATTCAGGTGCCCCCTACCATAACCTACACCACTGACCCGCCCACACCTGTACAGTTTTACCAAATGGCTGATGACCCCAGTCAGCTCAGCTCAGGCAGCAGCAACGCTATCCCGCTGTCACGCACAGATCTGTGGCTGGTGTGACCTAGCAGCATTGCTGTTGCGCATGCCCATCGACTCCAGCAGCTGCATCCCGGACTTGTCTGAGGTGGTCTTGCTATGCGTCTTGCATTGTTGTAAGCTATCTGAGATGAGCTATGTGCCATCCAGTAAGGTGTGAGTGACAACAGCCGAGGGGCAGGCAGCTCACCAGCGGATGCGCGGGTCGTTCAGCTCCTTCTTCAGCACTTCATAGGTGTGGAAGCGCACAATGCCAGGGATGTCATCGTCCTGATTGCACAAAGCCCATTGCACTCAGCTATCACATCGCAGCAGGTGCTCAGCCAGTGCCACCTGCCTGCCTGCCTGCCTGCCTGCAGTCTGCCTGCCTGCCTGCCTTCTGCCCTGCCATACCCTACAAACCCTAACCAACTCATCCATTCACTGCCTTGCAGGGAGCGCGCATGTAAGGAGGGCATGCCTAGGTCACACATCAGCCAGGTGTGGTCACACCTGGGTGGGTCCGCAAGTAGGATGCACCAAGCACACGCTGCCTGGCCGTACGTTGTCGGCTTGCAGGGCGCGGGTGAATAGTTCATAGTGTGCCCTGCACAGTGAGACCACCAGTCAGACCAGTACTGGGACGGTGGGAGGGGCGAAGAGGACAACAGTAACCGCATTGATGGGGTGGCACAGTGCTATGCAGTGAGTGGAAGGGTAGCAGTGAGCAGCATCAGTGGGCTGTACAGGCGATGGCAGCAGGCCTGAGTGTTGCCCAGTGCAGGCAGCAGCAGCCCATGGCAGCATGGTGCTTATCAGCAAACAGAAGTCAGCAGGTAGGGTACTTCTGACATGAATGGTGACGATGGGTCAGGTAGATGAGGCTGTGCTGCATAAGGCCACAGAGGCTGGGGTTGTGGCGATGCTGCACACCATTGCCAGGCTGCCCGAGTTTGGGCAAAGCAGAGCAGCCAGGGCCGCAACAAGGTAGCATGGGTGCCACAGCTACAGGGAGCCACAGTCAACGATCCAGGGGCGCGCAACGATCATCACCACTGCCATCATCGTCTCCATATAGCATTTGCTTGCTAAGGGGATGTGGTCATGGTGGTGTAGATAGTGGCATTTGTGCTGACAGCAGGGCAGGCTGGCCATTGCACCTGTGTACTGGGTTGCGGCACTGAAACACCACAATGTCAGTGAAGGGGGGTAGGCTTGCGCGCACTTGGCTGGGTGTGGCGCAGGGGAATACCCTGCAGAGGGCAGGAGCAGCCGGCCCAGCCAGGCACACGCTCTACGCATGCTTAGGCTGCCTGCCGCGGCCTGGCTCACCTGCTGTGGCTGCTGCTTACCGCTTTGGCAGCTCAAAGCCAGTCAGCTTGCCACCGATGTAGTACTTCCCTCGCTCCCAAGCTACCATCTTTACCCCTGGTGGACATGGTGCACATGGCTACACTCACATGCAGCGCGCAGCGTGCAGGTATGTGCACGAGCTTAACATGGCTTATAGAGGTGACACACACCCTTGGCGCTGGCCATGAGGTCTAGCTTGCTGGCTTGCTGTTCAACTGGCTTGCTGCATTGCTGGCCTGCTGCATCAGCAGCCTATTCTGCTTGCTCCCTGCCTGGCTCATGCTTGCTCCCTGCCTGGCTCTTTAGAGCTGTGTGTTTTGTGGTGTGCTTCACATCTGGCAATGCTATTGCACAATCATGCATGGGCACATGGACCACGGATGCCAGGTGTCAGGAACCCGACCTGGGTGTTCCAATGATGCAGTGCCATATGCAAGCTTGGCCTCTTGCACTTTGTTGGGAGTCCACCTTCAGACACAGTGGCACACATGCCAGACAAGCTAGGTGAAGGAGTGGCCTTGGTATTCCTGGCGTGATCATCAGGCTAGCCGTATGGCAAGAGCACAACCCAGGCTGGACTCACTTGCACTCCACCTCGAGCATGCCAAGTGCCTGCCCCCGGTGCTTAAGGAGCACCTGCAAGCATCAGCGCCAGATCGCACACCAATGCCACCCTCCTCTACGTTATGTGGCCATGAACACTGCAGCTAGATCACAAACCTTGCTGCCCTCATTTATTGAACTGTCGTTGGTGTCCATGACAACTGGAAGTCCAAAAAGCAGGTTACTGCTTGGCAATCTGCAGGACCCAGCAGAAAAAGCATGCCCAGATTGTCAAAGATCAGCACCGCCGCCAATTAAATCACAGGGGTGAATAGGGCCACAAGGGCCGATAGGGTTACTTGAGGGATACGTCTGGTATCTCACCTCATGTTTGTCAAGCATGAGTTATAAACATCCTCGTTCATGAAGCCCGTGAGCGGTGAGAAGGCTCCCACACTCAATAGCTCCACATCACAAGCATTTCTGTTGCTGCACTCATGAACGTGGGTGCAGGCTGCCTCCAGCTGTGCCCTTTGTTGCGCATCTTGCAGCATCAGGTTGGCAAGCGTCCCGCCGTGTGGTTGAATGTGCCCGGTGGCATCCCTGTGAGCGGCAACCTCACAGCTGTTGGGAGCTGCCGCGACCGCTCGTTTACACGTTTGACGTAGCTCTATGCGCCCCCGATACCCACGTCTGAAAGGCAGGCTGCATGGTTTGCGCTGCCTCAAGTGCGCTGGAGACCTGCACATGGAATACAAGTTTAGCTCGCGGATGCTCGGCAGACGATAGAAGACTAGAGCTCCGACCGCAGCTGATGTACTGACGCTGCGCAATTGACTGAGCGCGTGGGCCCGACCGATAACTTGACAAGCGCGCGCGGCAGGCAGGAGCAACGGAAGCATTGTGGTAGGTACGGCAGCTAGCGTGAAGTACTCGAAAACAATTTTAAGCGAACATTTCACTCATTTCACCCATCGTAACTGGCAACTGGCAACTGGAAATGTGCTGGGAAAAAACATGTTCAGGTCTCTGCCCCACTGCCCCATTGCCACTGCCCAGCCAGCCCACATGAAGTGAAACTGGGTATACTTGCTGCTCGCGGGGGGGCGCAACATACTCATCCCAACCAAACTTGTGCATTCCGAGCGAACCATGGCGACAGTGTGCCAAGAGAACTTCTGGTCTCAATGGTCCCGTCCTCCCACCGCACCTAATGATGTTGCTGTCTCCCGGGTCAAAGCCCCACACCATGATGTCCAGCCTGCCTGCCAAGGTGCTGACAGTTCCCCTCTCTGCCCCCATCCTGAGCAGCTCCTCCAGGCTCCTGGGCTGCCCTGCTGTGGGGGCCGTGGGGGCTGGAAGTCCTGCCTGCTCACCAAAGCAGTTGCAATGGAAGTGCCCCCTTCTTGAGCTGTCATCAGCGTACATTAGCGCATGTTTGTCATGCCAACTCTACACAATAGCCCTCAGGGGTCAGGCAATAGTCTAGGTGGTAGGCACTCATGCACCGTGTCCATGTGCACTGGGTATACTTCACACAGCCCAATAACACCATTTGAGTCGGGCTACTATTGCCCACTAGTATTGCCGCTAGTGGCTGCTAGTGGCCACCACTGGTCCGGCTCAAATGGATGCCCTAGTGAGGGACAAGGGGGCTGGTTCTCAGTGGTTGGGCTGGTGGGCACCAGTGGGGTCAGTGTTGCGTGGCCCTTGAAGGAAGAGGCTTCATGTGATATTCATATAGGTCCCTCAGCACGAAACGTGCATATCGTGTGACCGGTCGGCATCAATTTGCAAGCATGAAAAAGCGTTACTTTGAAAAGCGTTTGATCGGTAACAGATTCAGGCAGCGTCAGCTTACTGCGTGCTCCAAATAAGTTCGTTTCCTTGAATTGGGCATACGATGAAGAGGTTACTGAGTGCAGTCCGCATCGCAGCTTGTAATGCGCGATGGCACCAGGTTGCAGGGTGTGCACCTCCCTTCCATCAGCTTTTCTCATCCGCTGTGGATGAAGATGAGCGCGGAGGCCGACCCACGACCCCTTGGGTTCGGCAAGTCATCAGCGGTGAGGATAACAAGATCTGAAACCTTTGCACACCCGCCCGCCATGCAAAGCCGTGCCTGCCACGAATCTGGGCTGTGCAGGCGTGGATTTGATGCGGCATCCGAAGTACAACAAGGCGAGGCACTGGCTCAGATTGTGCGCTTCAGTCACACACACACACACACACACACACACACACACACAAGCAAAGAGAGCCTACAATCGCATTCACCCCTGCTGCTGCTGCTGCACGCTAGTCAGTGTTCCCCAACTAGTCAGAGGTCCTCCCTTACATACTGCCACAGGGGCTCGCTTTCTCAGACTCTGAGCGGGACCGTCTATACTTGCGCGGCCTGCTTCCCCCAGTGACCTTGTCCCAGGTGCGCCACGTGCCTGTCTGCCTGCCTGCTTGGCACTATGGTGGTGGAACAGGCTGTGCAAGCTCCATGCGTGTTAACCCCTGAGCTCATGGGCTGCTTGCATGGGGTGTACTTGCATGCGACAGGAGGTGCAGCTTGAGCGCACCCTGCTGAACATTCGGTCGAAGGCCACCAACCTGGAGAAGCTGATGTACATGCAAGGTCTGCAGGTGGGCGGCGGCCCGGCGGGAAGTGCAGGCACAGCAGGCGCAGGGTAGCCAGGAGGGTGTGGTGGCACAGCTGGCACAGGGCGGCGGGCAGGGAGTGCGGTGCTCTGTGCCAGGCCGTCACAGGGTGTGGCGCAGCTGGCAGCAGGGAGTGCAGGCACCGCAGGCACAGGGCGGCCAGCCGGGTCCGCAGGGTCAGCAGGGTGTGGTGGCCCAGCAGAGAGTGTGGTGCTCTCTGTCAAGACACCACAGGTTGTGGCGCAGCTGTCGGCAGGGGGTGTTGGGCAGCGGCGCGTGGTGGCACAGCAGGCAGAGCAGCGCTGCCTGTCAGGCCGGGTGACAGGGTGTGTGGCGGTTGAAGGGGATTGCAGAGCCAGTGGCGCTGTGGGGCCAACAGGGCTGCCAGGGTGCAGTTGCGCAGCAGGATGAGTGCAGCGCTGCTACTAGCCACAGCCACAGGCTGCTGCTGCTGCTGCTGCTGCTGCTGCTGCTGCTGCTCCTGCTGCTGCTGCTGCCCCGGCCATCAGCGGGTGGACAGTTTGCGCTTGCTCCCAGCCATGAAGGCTGCAGCAGCTTCATACAGCCAAGTGGAGGGGCCCCACTCTTGTCAGTGGCCCAGGGCGCTGCCTCTGGGCAGAGTTGCCGGTAGCTGGGGCGTCACATTAGTCACTCAAAATGGCTGATTGGGGTTGCCATCGGGGTTGCCGGCTGGGCTGGGGCACACCCCTGCTACGGGCAGCACGCCACCCAGCTGAGGGTGACCCTGCAACAGCACTGGCAGCGTGTAGGATGACTTTAAACCTCCAGCATTGCATCAGTAATGGCCGCCGCCGCAGCTGCTGGTGCTGTCACAGCGACTGCGAGAGCATGACCACACACACCAGCAGCAGCAGGAGCAGGAACAACAGGAGCAGCAGTGACACCGCCCACATCATTATCGTATGCATTAGGAACAGGAACAGCAGCAGAAGCACCAGAAGCAGCAGAAGCAAGATCAGGAAGCATCACCAACACCTGGCAACTGGTATCAACATATGGGGCATAGACGTCAACAGGTGGAGGCATTCAAGGCAGTCAGGGGAGGTGGGGAGGCCAGGTGTGAGGATGTCTGTGTGTGGTGAGTTCACTGCTGCAGCACAGGCAGTGAGCTGGCATGGGGTGGGGAGGGAGGCCATTTCTCCACCTTGTGCTGCTCCTTCATCCCTACCACTGACACTGCCCTCACAGCCACCCACACCCCTCACCTCAGCTGTGAGTCACTGTGGTGATGAGGGTGGTGGCTGGCTCACAATCAACAGCAGCATGGCACACCTGCCCTCCCTCATGGTGGACCCCCCTGACAGGGTAATGCTGGGGATTGGGGTGGGGTTAGTGAGAAGGACACCAGCTCGGTCTGCTGCCCTCCCCCACGCTTGCCCTAAACAATGCATGGCACCATGCTGTGCACCTTTGGCACAAAAAATGAATAAGGTTTTGGGAAGTAAATAAGGAAAGAAACATATGGAAAGAAAGAAAGAAACAAAGAAAGAAACAAAGAACGACTACCCCCTTGCCCGTCGGGCGTGCATGAAGGGAGGAGGGTAGCCTCGGGGCATGCCCTTGCTACCCTCCCACCAAAGGTATGGTTGCCAACTTCTTGCCGTCTACCGGGCGCACTGAGTGGCCATATCAGCAACCTCCTCCCTGCACCTTGCTTTGCCCCATGCTTTGACCCATGCTTTGACCCATGCTTTGACCCATGCTTTGACCCATGCTTTGCCCCATGTTTTGACCCATGCTTTGACCCATGCTTTGACCCATGCTTTGACCCATGCTTTGACCCATGCTCCCCAGCTGTGTCAGCGCTCAGCCAGCCGCCCTGCTGCAGCACACGCAGCATGTGGCTCACCCCGCCTGGCTGTGGTGTGTCAGGAGCGCAACGAGCGCCTGTTCTACCGAGTGCTTTGTGAGAGCTTTGACGAGCTCATGCCGGTCATGAGCATGCCTGTGGTCCGCGATTCGTGCAGGTCAGGCAGGGGCCGGGGCGGGAAGGGGCAGCCAGGCCATGGGTGTGCAGGGCAGGTATAAGGTGGCAGGGGGCATCCAGGCCATGGGGGTGCTTCCCAGGCAGGCGCAGCACCAAGCAATGAAACCTTGCAGCAACGAGCTTGAACGTGGCGGAGCAGAGCTGGTCGATCACGTGCATTGCCCTGCATGGTCCTACATGACCTGCTGCGCCTCTCAAAGCCTCAACCAGGTCAACCACGTGCATTGCCCTCCATTGCCTTGTCCCGCAATGTCCTGCTGCGCCTCTTTGTCAGCCCAGCTCTGTCTTGACTACCTTGTCTTGTGCTGTGGCCTGCCCTCTCCGGTGGGTGCTGTGCCTGACCACCTTTCTGCCGCTGCTGAGGTCAGGAAGTACGGGCTCATGTTCAAGAGCGTGCCCAGGGCGCTGTTCATCACCTTGGAGGACCGTGGCCGAGTGTTCAGGATCCTGAAGAACTGGCCGGAGAGGAATGTGCAGCTGGTGGGCAGCAAGGGGGGCCTGGAGGGTAGGCCTGGAGGGTAGGCCTGGAGGGTAGGCCTGGAGGGTAGGCCTGGAGGGTAGGCCTGGAGGGTAGGCCTGGAGGGTAGGCCTGGAGGGTAGGCCTGGAGGGTAGGCCTGGATACCATGAGGTGTGCCTGCTGTCAGGCCTACATGGAGAGGGTGAGGTGGGCAGGGATGGGAGGGTCTTTCAGTCATGCAGCATTTGATGGAGAGTGGGAGGAGGGAGTCAAGAAGCAGCTGCAGCAGCCGCAGCCGCAGCAGGAGCATCAGTGATGGGAGGGGCAGGGAGGGAGGGTGGGAGGGTGCAGGGGTGGGCATCAAGCACAAGAGCGCACAGGGTAACACCCATTGCTGGCATTACTAGTGATGCCCTGCCTGAGAAAGCTTAGGCGTGAGAAGGGGTGAGGCCATGCAGGCGTGAGAGGGTGCCTCGGCCCCTGTTCTGCACTGTTCTGCATGCAGGTCGTGGTCACTGATGGTGAACGGACTGGCAGCGCTGGCGACCTTGGTGTGCAAGCTGTGGGCGTACCCATCAGGTCTGTCTCCTGCCCTCCCAACACCACCAGCAGCAGCAGCAGCAGCAGCAGCGGTGAAAGCAGCAGTGACGGTAACTGATGGCCACTGTGCCCCTGCCCCTACCTCTTCCCCTGCACCTCCCTCTGCCCCTGCACCTTTCTCTGCCCCAGCCCCTACCTCTGCCCCTGCCCCTGCCCCTCCCTTGTGTGCTTGATGTGTGAGCAGCAAGCTGGCAATGTACACGGCTTGCGGCGGCATCAACCCAGCAGTATGCCTGCCTGTGGTCATTGATACTGGAACAGACAACGAGGAACTGCTGGAGTCCCCCTTCTATGTGGGTAGCCGCCACAGGTGCGCCCGACCCTGACCCTGACCCTGACCCTGACATTGACCCTGACCCTGACCCTGACCCTGACATTGACTCTGACCCTGACCCTGACCCTGACCCTGACCCTGACCCTGACCCTGACCCTGACCCTGACCCTGACCCTGACCCTGACCCTGACCCTGACCCTGACCCTGACCCTGACCCTGACCCTGACCCTGACATTGACCCTGACCCTGACATTGACCCTGACCCTGACCCTGACCCTGACCCTGACCCTGACCCTGACCCTGACCCTGACCCTGACCCTGACCCTGACCCTGACCCTGACCCTGACCCTGGCCCTGACCCTGACATTGACCCTGACATTGACCCTCACCCTCACCCTCACCCTCACCCTCACCCTCACCCTCACCCTCACCCTCACCCTCACCCTCACCCTCACCCTCACCCTCACCCTCACCCTCACCCTCACCCTCACCCTCACCCTCACCCTCACCCTCACCCTCACCCTCACCCTCACCCTCACCCTCACCCTCACCCTCACCCTCACCCTCACCCTCACCCTCACCCTCACCCTCACCCTCACCCTCACCCTCACCCTCACCCTCACCCTCACCCTCACCCTCACCCTCACCCTCACCCTCACCCTCACCCTCACCCTCACCCTCACCCTCACCCTCACCCTCACCCTCACCCTCACCCTCACCCTCACCCTCACCCTCACCCTCACCCTCACCCTCACCCTCACCCTCACCCTCACCCTCACCCTCACCCTCACCCTCACCCTCACCCTCACCCTCACCCTCACCCTCACCCTCACCCTCACCCTCACCCTCACCCTCACCCTCACCCTCACCCTCACCCTCACCCTCACCCTCACCCTCACCCTCACCCTCACCCTCACCCTCACCCTCACCCTCACCCTCACCCTCACCCTCACCCTCACCCTCACCCTCACCCTCACCCTCACCCTCACCCTCACCCTCACCCTCACCCTCACCCTCACCCTCACCCTCACCCTCACCCTCACCCTCACCCTCACCCTCACCCTCACCCTCACCCTCACCCTCACCCTCACCCTCACCCTCACCCTCACCCTCACCCTCACCCTCACCCTCACCCTCACCCTCACCCTCACCCTCACCCTCACCCTCACCCTCACCCTCACCCTCACCCTCACCCTCACCCTCACCCTCACCCTCACCCTCACCCTCACCCTCACCCTCACCCTCACCCTCACCCTCACCCTCACCCTCACCCTCACCCTCACCCTCACCCTCACCCTCACCCTCACCCTCACCCTCACCCTCACCCTCACCCTCACCCTCACCCTCACCCTCACCCTCACCCTCACCCTCACCCTCACCCTCACCCTCACCCTCACCCTCACCCTCACCCTCACCCTCACCCTCACCCTCACCCTCACCCTCACCCTCACCCTGGCGCTGGGCCCAGCCTTGGCCCTGGCCCTGGCCCTGGCCCTGGCCCTGGCCCTGACCCTGACCCTCAGAGGTTTAGATTTCAAACTGAAGTCTGTCCGTCAGCTGCTGCAGTATAGTAGTCTAGTCACGCTGTTTACACCGCACACTGTGTTGTACTGTCACCCCTTGGACATGTTCACATGTTGCAACACGCAGGTGTGAGGCTACTATCCAGTGGTGCTGCTACTGTCTGGCTACAGCTTATCACCTATGCCCCTGCCACTGCCTGAGTGTGGCGCATCTAGGTATGAACAAATTGTGCCCCAGGTCACATTTTCTGCTCAAGTGTGACGTGGCTGCAGGCGGATACGAGGTGACCCCTACTATGAGCTGTTAGACGAGTTTCTTGTGGCCATCAAGAGGAGGTGAGCAGCAGCCTGGCTGGCTCAGTCCATGAACAGGCCATAAAAGAGCGATTGGCAAAAGTCTGCAAGCTCGTTGGTAACTGAGTTTAGAAGAACGAATGACAAGCAACGAAACCATGCTTACAGTTAAGATACTTGGTGAGCTGGAGTAGCCTGGCTCCGATCCCATTGCACAATTGCCCTCATTAAATGATGCAATCTCACAAACTGTGATCAACAGATCCACCTGCAGCTGCTCCGTGGGCATCGTGTAGCTTTCAGAACATGCTTGCTAAGAATGCACCAACTGCACTGTTTCGAAACAAAAATAATAGTATGTGAGACTCAAACTATTACCTGAAAAGGGTCCTTTTTATTGTTTTGTCGATCACCGGGCCAGACTTGCACCTAGGCCTCTGGCGCTCTGCTCACCTTCTGGGTCTGTTGATGGGATCCCTCTTGGCTCGAAGGACCATGCCTTTCTATCAGCACCTGCAGCTGCACCATAGGCCTGCTCACAGACCTGTGTCAGTCCTGACCCTCCACCAGCTGGGCCACTGTGAGGCTAGGCCTGGGTCTGGGCCTGGTCATAGCTTCTGGGCTGCAAGGCGGCTGGGCTGCTGCTGGTTGGCTGCAGGTATGGCAACACCACGCTGCTGCAGTTTGAGGACATGACCTTTGACAACGCCACCAAGCTGTTAAACATGTACAGGTGAGGGGCTGTGGCGCCCTTGATCTGCCCTTATGCTAGGTGAGCATGTAGCTGGAGGTGCAGGGACAGGATTGAGGCGAGGGGTCACATGTGGCTATGATCTGGGACAGAGGCAAAGGTGTCAGGCAGCGCACAGAAGGTGTAGGAGAACAAGGGCACCCAGCCTGAAGTAGGGGCCGTGGTCCCCACTGTCCTGGGTCTGCTGCCTGGGTCCTCGCTTGGGGGAGCATGCAGGCTGTTGGTTAGTGCCAGGGTCAGGGTCAGGGTCAGGGTCAGGGTCAGGGTCAGGGTCAGGGTCAGGGTCAGGGTCAGGGTCAGGGTCAGGGTCAGGGTCAGGGTCAGGGTGACCTCCCAGCAAGGCCAGAAAATGCCTGCATGCTTGCCATGGTTTCCCTGTTTTCATGCGGCGAAATACCTGCCTGCTAGAGGGATGGAGCCTGGGTATGATCTTTAGGAACATACAGAAAGAAAGAAAGAGTACGCCCTTGCCGACGGGCGTGGGTCAAGGGAGGGTTGGTGCCTGGGGCCTTGCTTTGGTTGCATTGCAGGACTGAGTTCCCTTGCTTTAATGACGCCATGTCAGCCAGCGCCGCCTCAGTGCTAGCCTGCATGATGGCAGCTATGCCTCGCATGGGCGGCAAGCTGGCAGACCAGACTTTCATGTTTTCAGGTCAGCTGGCATTACAAGGCCACAGGGAAAAGCTGGAGGGGTGCGGCAGGGAGGCAGAGGATGAGGAGGGAGATGGGAGAGGGCAGGGAGGGCTGGTGTCTGCCAAGAACGGATCCATTGGGGTGACATGGCTTTGGTTTCGAATAACTGACAGCAAACATAGCAATGGAGATGAGGGCTGAGGCTCCTAGCAATGCTGTTGCCAGATGCTGCCGCAAACATTATGCTTTTCAACCCAACGCTACTGTTGCTGCTTTTGCTGCTATTCTTGCTTGTGGTAATGGTGGTGGTGATGGTGGTGGTGGTGGTGTAGGTGACAGTGGCAATGTGACCTGCATGGCTGAGCTGCTGGCGACTGCCATTGCCCAGCAGACCAACCAGGTGGGTATTGTGCAGTGCAGGGTCCAGCAGGGCGCAGCAGAGGGGAGCAGGGGGCAGCAGGGAACCCAGCCAGGGCTGGTCAGGCTGGTCAGGCTGGTCAGGGGCTAAAGAGGCTAAGGGTCTGGGGCCACCTGGGCCAGAGGGAGGTGGAGCAGGGGCCAGCAGCAGCCAAGGTGACCAGGGGGCTCAGGCGGCTCAGGCAGCTCAGGCGGCTCAGGCCCAGGTTAGTCAGGCTGGTCAGTGTAGGAGACAGTAGGGCCCAGTAGAGGGCAGCAGGGGCAGTAGGGGGCCGGCTGGTGAGGATCTGCTGCACCTACTTGCAGCACCCAACAACTCCCTGTGGACTGCCCCTGTGGGCTTGAACCCCTGACACTGCGCGCCCTCGTAGGCAGTTTTATACCCTTACGTGGATACCCCGCGCAGGGTGATGATAGTGTGCTGCTCGTGTGGTTTTGCCTGGTGTGTGAGTGCGTATGTGTGTGTATGTGTGTGGTGCTGCTTGGCAGACAGTTCTCGAGGCGCGGCGCAAGATCTGGTTGGTGGATGCACACGGGTTGGTGACACGGGAACGAGGGGATTCATGCAGCCTTGAGGGCTACAAGCTACCCTTCTGCCACTCAGGTGTGCTGAAAGCCTTTTAACCGACTGAGGTCTGGCCCCTGAGACTGTAACCCACCAGCAACCTCCCAGCGACTGCGTCCGATGGGCTGGATTGTGTGTGGCACCTTTGTCTGCTGTGCATCCTGTCATTAACAGCTCAACCATGGCCTTCTGGCCTTCATTCAGGTCAGACACCTTGGGCTGCAACCCAGGAGGCAGGGAAACCTCTGGCTACAGCAAGTCAGCCGCCCTCGCTTATGCTGCCAAACCTACCTCCTCCAACTGTGCCTATTGTCCTTGGGCTCATGGCTGCCAGCATTGCTGACTTTTGTGAGCGCCAGCAATGCTCCTGCTACCCGCTAGGAACTCTGAACTGCACCTGTGACAGTGCGGGAAGGGTGCCGGCTATTGCTGTGCCTGCTGTGTGGGGCTGTATGTCTGGTTGCTGCCAGGCCGGCCTTGTTGGCTCATGCCACCATCCATGTCACGCTGCGCAGTTCATCAGTCAGGCCAGGGGCCAGGGCCGAGCAGCAGGTGCTGGCACTGGCGATGTACAGCCATGCCATGCACAGCCATGCCCGCATCTCTGGTCCCTGACCCTGTTGGTCCCTAACCCTGTTGGACCCTGACCCTGTTGTGCGTAGTTGCGCCCAAGCTGGCCGGCTACCCTGGGTCCCAATGTAGCAGTAGTATGTAGTATGTAGTAGTATGCCATGCTGCCAGTGCAGGCCACCAGCAGTGATTCACGCTACTGACTATCCACAGCTTCTGTCTAGCATTGCTGACTTCCATAACTACTGTCAGTGCTTGCAACCGCTTGGGGCTACGAACTGTGCCAAACTAACAGCGCAGGCATGGGGCTGGCTGTTGCTGTGCCTGCTGTGCCTGTCAATGTCAGACCAACTGTTCAGCTGCTCAACAGCTTCCTCCTGTGCCAGCTGCTGTGGCTGGAGCTGGCCAGCATGCTAGCTAAGCACCTGCTGCAGCAGCTCAGCGACCTGTCACGCCTGGCTGATGCACACTGCTGGTTTCCAACTAGCTGCCACCCCTAGTCTTGCTGCTCCTGCTCCTGCTGCTGCTGCCGTGCTGTCCCTGCCTCCTGCCCGCTGCCACAGGCCCTACAGCTGTGGACCTGGCCGCCGCCGTCGACCTCATCAAGCCCACTGTCCTGGTTGGCTTTGACTGCTCTCCCACTGGCGCTCACTTCAAGTTTGACCAGCGGGCAAGTGGTTGTGCCATGGCGCTTCATGGCCTGTCAGCAGCAGCAGCAGCAGCAGCGGCAGCAGCAGCAGCAGCAGCAGCAGCAGCAGCAGCAGCAGCAGCAGCAGCATGCCACTGCATGGGCATTGCATGGCCGCTGCATTGCCCATGCCAGGCTGGGTCCACGCTCACGTCCCCACTCTGACCATTCCCAGCCACCCCTTGCACCACCCTCCTGCCCACCCCTCCTGCCCTCCCTACCCCATCATTCCATCGCTCCCCACTGCTGGCTGACGTTGCCCATGTATGCTGCCGTCCCCTGCTGCTGACCCCCCCTTGCTGCCGCCCTCTTGCTGCTGCCCCTCTGCCCATAGGTGTGCACCGCCATGGCTTCTCACACCGCCCGCCCGCTGCTGCTGGCCCTGACCAGCGAAGACCCGGAGGTGCAGCCAGCTGACGCGTATGCCTGGACCCAGGGCCGGGCCCTGCTGGCCTGCGGGGACTCAGGCGGCGGTCAGGTCACCCTGGCTGAGGGCCACACTCTGGAGCCGTCCCAATGCACCCCTCACTACATCTTCCCTGGTGGGTCCTGCTGCTGCGGCCCTCCATCCCTCCCCCATCACACACATGGACCTAGCCCATGGCCATGCAAGCATGCATGCATGCCATGGGGGTGGTCAGGTTGGTGTGGAGCTGTCAGCATGCTGCGGCTAGGCTTCCCTCGGTCACACCTTCACCCCTTCCTTGCCTGCATCGCACTCTGCCCCCCACCCTTGACACAGAAGATGAGGGACATGGCGGCTACTCTAAACTAATTGCCACCAAAGGGCGTGATCGAAGTGTGATGCCCTGCCTTTCACGTGCTCAGCCATGCAAGCAGCCATGCAAGATCCAGGTAGCCATAGTAGAGAAACAATGCACAGAGGTGTGACATGCCACATTGCGTTCCCCTATGCTGACGGCAGGAGGCAAGCTGCCTCACCGCACACAGCACAGTTGGGCACAGGCGTAGTCCGACCACCAACTGACAAGGAGCCTACAGCCATAGCCCAGCAGCAACGCAGGATACCTAGGGCTTTGCCACTTGACCATCCTATATGGCTTGCCTGTATACAAGAGGGTGTCTAGTAGAGGATGTTCGTGTATCCATCCAATGGGGCGGGTCGCCGCTATTGGTGCCGATGTTGAGAGTCACACTAGTGTTGGGCCGGCTGCAGGGGTGGGGCTAGGCGTCATGATCTCCAAGTGTACCAAGCTCAGGGATGAGCAGTTCATCGCTGCGGCAGAGGCCGTCACACGCATGGTAGGGGAGGATGAGGCCAGGCGAGGGGCCCTGCTGCCGCCCCTGAAGAACATCCGAGAGGTGGGTTTCCTTCTTCCCCATACTACCCACCACATTTTTCATTTCTTCTTGCATGGCGCATGGAGCGAGCATGGAGGTCTCACCTGGCTCACAATGATAGCCAGCTGTTTGAAGAAGGTCACATTGTCCTGGTGCATGGGCTCCATGCAACTTTATGTGACCCATGGATCACATTGGATCATACACATCATAGCATGGTACCAGGGTTTCATGCATGTGCCCTCTCATGGGGGGGGACCCGCACCGGGAAGACTGGACGACAGCTTGCTAGCATGGCCACCCTTTGATGATGGGTCTTTGTCTAGATCGCACGCACCATGCAAGCTGAAGAAGGTCTGTGCCTACAGTCATTGGAAGCAGGTGGCAGGATTAGGTGCGACAGTTCAGTTGTCCACTGCATCTGCATGGTCCACCTGCAGGTGGCGGTCAGTGTGGCGCGAGCAGTGGCTCAGAAAGCATACGAGGGCGGCTACGCTACTGCACTGCCTAAGCCCCACAACCTTGCCGAGCGGGCCCGCCAGTTCATGTACTCGCCCCTGTACAGGCGCTACCGATGATGGCCAAGCAGCCCCCTTGTCCCTGCGTCAACCATGGTCACCATCACCTTCATCACCATCATCACCAAATGATGCATAATGGGTGCATGGGGTCTGAGAGGTGGAGGACTACAGAAGGGCTTGGGAAATGGGCACTTGTCCTTCTGCTGCTTGCTTCAATAGGCTTGGTACTGGCAGTTGCACCACTCCTTGACTTAACCGGCACAACAGCGGCTGGGGCAGTGTTCCTCTGTGTGTTTGAACAGAGGAAACAGGAGGGGCTGCTGCATCATACGGTGCAGGTAGAGGTCGCGTAGGGCGCTGCTGCCCTGTTCATCCACTCACTGCAGTGCCAAGGCTCGGACAGGGGCCATTGCCCAGGTGTTGCTACTCGATGACATCGCATGGGACATGGGACAGTGCATGTGAAGGAGACAATGCTTGGCCGCCAGCAATGCAGTGACGTAGCTTGTCGGGTTAAAAACAGAGCTTCAGCAGTGCTCTTGTGCCACTCTTTTCCATGTGTGTCCAAGTCAGGCGGCCCCAACTAACAGGAAACCTACCCCTGGTAATCAAAACGACGCCGCGTCTCAGCCATGTGGTTTGTATGTAACGCACATCCTCGGATAAAGAACTCTGTCAGCTACGGGTGCAATGTGTTCCATTAAATCACAGTGCAGTGTTCTGAGCGCAATGTTCATGGCGGTTCAAATCTCGGCATTCGAACTCATGCATTTTTTGCTCATGCGGGCCTCGCCGCGAGCGACTGTCGCGATCGACCTGGCCCAAGAGCACCTGCACACACTCAGGGGCAGTCGCCGCAGTAAAAACGATCCACATGGCGTGCCAATCAACAGCGCCCCTCCACACACGCACGGATAAACAAGGCTGAAGCGATGATTGTCCCCTGCTGGTCCTACAGCCGCATCCACCATTGTTCCTGTTGCATCATCCGTTGCTGGTCCTGCAGCTGCATCTTCGGGAATACCAGCTGTTACTCTGATGACGAGCACCTTGCCATGCTTCACAAAAAAAATGCAATGCTTGCCCAACTCAGCCCAGCCCAGCCCAGCCCAGCCCGTGCCCGTGCCCGTGCTTATTCAGTAGCTAGCTACAGCCCATGCAGGGAGTGACGCTTGGCTATATCAGCAAAAGACACCGCATGAAGATTACCAACCCCATGTTGGGGCCTACTGAGGGCGCAATTCCAATGGGGCGAGGCGAGGCGAGGCTCCATGTGGACTGACAGTGCGTTTCCAATGCGTGGGAGTTGGGAGCTGTGAGCTGCATGGCACTTTTTTGCATGGAGGCGTTGGAGCGGGAGCTGGGATCAGGCGTTCCCAACATGGGGTTGGTAATCTTCATGCAACTGCGGCCCATCTACTCCATCATTTGATGTAACGTTTGCTGCGTCTGCTGCAATGCGATATTGCGCGTTTAATGTTCGACTGGAATTGCCATCGGAGTCTTTCGATGCGGGCAGCCACATGTGACCCCGGATGTGTCCCAATCGCAGACCGTGGTTAGCTACACTGGTAAGCTACGTCCTTGGCTATCCGTTAGCGATGCACGACATGTCGGTGGCGCACACCACTGAAGTCCGGCAAACATGGCTGCGCGAGCTTCTTGATGGTGCAGGCCGCATGGCGAGGATGTGAAGGAACCCCGGTTTGTGTGTGGCAGCGCTGTATCGCTGTAATGGTGGGCGGCACAGTAGGGACTAGTCACCCCCTCCAGCTATGATCCGCTTTATGTTTTGGACCATTGAACAAACAGCCTGACCTCACACATACCATTTGTAGCATACTCATTAACGCGTCCATGACACTATGCAACTCAATCATTGGGTTTGTATGTGACAAGTTATACCGCTTACAAGGTACACATGCTGATGGCTACAGGTGCACGAGGAGCCGACTGAGCTTGGCTTACCACTCCGCCACGTGGCCACCACCAACACATCCTAACCCACCACCTCCCAACCTCGTCTACCCCGCCCAGCTCCCAGTAGCCCCTCCTCCCAGCCTGCCATCAGCCTCCTGCCCCCTAACTCTCCTTCTCCCCGCCTCCTACCTCTCCCCTACCTCTCCTTCACCCATCTCCCCCCTACCTCTCCTTCACCCATCTCCGTATCCATCAACAAACAAAGAGTGCTCATCTCCATGCACTAAACAAGTCGCCAAGGGCTGGCTATCTGCATTGCCCTAACAACATCAAGGCTGCAGCTTGTACGGCACAAGCGACAAACCGTGACCTGCAGGCTGAGGTGCAGCGGCTGCAGGATGTGGAGCAGTCCCTTATGGGCACCGTGGATGGGTTGCAGAGCGACCTAGACAACACCACGTACTGCACCTAGCACACCAACGCCTGCAAGATGAGCATACGGCTTTGCAGCAGGTGGCATCCAAAACAGCAGCTACCAATCACTCCCTGGCAGGGCTGGAGCTTGAGGGTAGCTGGAGCTGGAGGGTACCCAAGCTACTGAGCCACGTGTGCATCCACATCCGTGGGAAGCTTGCCGCAGCTGCGCCCCCTCAGCAGCAGCTGACACCTGCAGGCACCACCCCTGAGCTGGCTGAGCCTGCTGGTGCACCCCCTCAGCAGCAGCAACAGCTGGCAGCGGCAAGCACGTCCCGTAAGCGTGGGGCACCTGCAGCTAACAAGTCGAGGGCAGCAAAGCAAGGTGAGACAACACCACGTACTGCACCTAGCACCGTGTTTAAGCGTAGTGGAGCAGCCGGTAATGCACTAGCGCCAGCAGCAGCTCCAAAAGCTCATAGTGGTATCCAGTCGTCACGACTGCCGTCGTCGCGTCCACATGCCAAAAGCAAAACATGTTCCGACTGCTGCTGCGTGTTGCAGGTGCCACTCACAACAGCGTGGCGAAGCGTGCTAGTGCGGCGCGTCTCGCATGTGGCGAAATCGCATGAATTCAAATGTGTATCTTTGGACAGGCACTGAGCACCACAGAGCGAGATAGTTTTAGCTGCGTCGGCCATTTCGTAGATATGACTCTCCTCTGTTCGAAGCACTGTTTACATATATTTTTGACTGAGTGGCTGCGGAGATACGGGCTTCATATCACAGGGGGGTGGTTTTCAGGTAGTTGGGAACGCCTGAGCTGGGAGCTGGGAGCTCGAGCCAAACACGGTGCATGCGGTCTCCATGCGGCTCCTCCGCGCTCCCGTTTCCAATGCTTGGAGATGGGAGCTAGGCATGCAGCCCCCATGTCCTGCTCATGTTCTCCCAAAAGGGCCTTCTGCCTCCAATGCATCCCAAATTTCAAATTTAATGTTTTTGCGAGCTCTGCTCTGCTATGCTCTGCGCTGCTCTGCGCGCCTGTGCCCCGGTATCGGTCCACTGGCAACATCGCTGAGGAGACAACGGCACAAGGCCCTCCTCCGCAGTTCTATCGCAACCTCAACATTGCGGAGCAACCTTCAGCTTCTTAACCGCTGAGATGACCGCTAGTGTGCAGTTCTGAGTGCCTGCAAAGTTGCTGCTTGCCTGCACCTGCTGTGCTTTAACTTGCTTTGCCCGCTTTGCGGAGAATGTTTAACGCGGAGAATGTTTAGCTAGTCCCGCTTGCGCGGCTTGTACAGCTGACTTGCTTCGCCCGCTAACGCGGAGATTAGCTTAGCTTGCCGTGCACATCTACTACTTGCTACTCTGGTTGCTACGCTGCTTGCTACTTGCTACTCTGCTACCACTACTTGCTACTCTGCTTGCCACCTTCATCCTCGCCACCACCCCAGCTAACGGGAGAAGAGCGAACTTGTTGTCACCAAACCTGTAGTCCTGCAAACTGCAGCCACGGTCCAAGCAGAGTTGCACCACACAACCTGCAATAGGCAGAGATCATAGCCTTGCAAAGCACCAGCCCACCAAGAGTCGTGTTGCAAACTTGTAAAAATGCAGCCAAAAGGGTCCATGCAGCTCCAAGCTCCCAGATTCAGCGCAATGGAAACACCAAATCGGTGCATGGGCCCATGCGACTCCGCTCCCAGCTCCCACCTCCCATGCAGCCTATTGGAAACGCACCGTGCATGTGGCGTTTTTGAATTTTGCGATTCCAATGCGGCGAGACAGGCGAGGCGAGGCGAGGCGAGGCGAGGCGAGGCGAGTGTTCAAGTATTTGACCAGCCTCTTCGCTCATTTCTCATCCGATGACAGTCGGCCAGCTAAACATTCTCCGCAAACTAGCTAGCTACACATTGACAAAGCGGTCAAAGCGGTCAAAGCAGTCAAAGCGGGCAAAGAAAATCACAGCAGGTGCAAGCACGCAGGAGCATCGCGCAGCCACTCGCTACCCCAGACTCGCCAAGCTGCTAGTTCTGGAAAACAGTCACACCTCGCCTGTGACCTCGCCTCGCCTCGCTGGGCCTGGGGGCGAGATAGGCTTGGCGAGACGGCGAGGCCCCATGCACGCAAAACTGGTGGCATGGGCATCTCGACCTCGCCTCGCCATTGGAATCGCGAGGGGCGAGGTAGGGCAGTTGGGGGCGGTTAGAGGGACATGGAGACCTCGCCGCCTCGCCTCGCCGCCTCGCCTCGAAAAAGCACCCCATGCACCTCGCCTCGCCTCGACATTGAAATAGCGCCCTGAGTCCACGCTCCTGTCCTCCGCCAATGGGAAACGGCCCCAGGCCTCCATGGGGAATCGAACATCTTTGCAGGCTTCGTTTGTGCATCTAGCTTAGCCTCTCCCTGAGGTGCCCTACTTGTGCGCCAGGCGACCGGGACACTGTGGGCTTTGCTTGCGCACCTAGCTGCCAAGTATACATTTAGCTGCACCCAGTTGCAGAAAATCTAAGAACCCTGCGAGGGGAGGTCTGCCAGGCAGCTTTAGACTGACGGTCAGGAGCAACAGCGCAAGGTCTGCAACTCACACCCACAGGTGCCTCGCTTGCACGCCAGTGTTCCAGGGTGTCGTGTTACAGCGTTGCCATGCTGCAACAGCACCTTCTCAAGGCGTGCGCAGTGGCATGTAGCGCACCTCAAAACATCTGCCATGCATGATGTTACTTAATGCATCACACATTGAGATCTTTCGGTCCAAACGGTCTCCTGTCAGTGCCTTCCCATCATGGGATGTCACCAGCCCCTAAGGCTGACACTCCTCTATCTTCCATGGCACTGTCTCGTGCACTGCGACTGTGGTGCGCTTGCTTCTAGGTGGCCTGGCGGCAGCAGGCGGACTGGCGACATGTAGGTCAACCCCCTTGTCCCTCACTAGGGCGTCCATTTGAGCCGGACCAGTAGTGGACATTCCCAGCGGCTCTAGGCACTGCCTGGACTAATCCCCTTGCTGCGTCTGCCTTGCAACATGGGCGGCCCAT
Organism: Haematococcus lacustris; assembly: GCA_030144725.1. NCBI lineage: Eukaryota > Viridiplantae > Chlorophyta > Chlorophyceae > Chlamydomonadales > Haematococcaceae > Haematococcus > Haematococcus lacustris. Next base: position 1,244,240 of record JASKMD010000012.1, on the reverse strand, counting down.
GTGCCCCACCAATCTGCTCAATCATGCAGTCAATGATATCGCCGTCCTCCATCTCATGCTGAACAGAGCAACAGCAGCAGCAGTGACAGTAGCAGCAGCAGCAGCAGCAGTCAAAAGTGTGTATGGCAAGAAGGGTACAGAGCATGGAGATATCATTGAACCACAGAATGGGATCTAGCCACCATGGATTTGGGAATGGGCGAGCAGGCAGGACTCCACAAACTCTCTGCTACTGCGAGGAGGTATGGAAGGGAAGGGAAGCAGGCCTCAAGCAGTCCACAGCTCAGTGCATGGAGCCACACACACGGACACATGCACTTGCATCACTCCCGGCAAGCAGGCAACAAACTGACAACCAAGACAAGCGCAGTGCTGCTCTTCCCAGTCTTACTGTTGCTGGTGTGGATGACGGTTCCACTCTCTGGCCATCAAACAGGAACCTGCACATGCACATATGTCACAAGTGCATGGGGCTGCTGAAGAGCCATGACGCAAGACTTGACACACGGCTGGTACTTCCACAGAAAGGGTGTGCTTCAGGAATGCCTATTACATCAGCGATGTGGTGATTGAGAAGGTGGTGTGCATTGCATTGTCAGCGCCCCGCGTTTCCGTCACGCACTTGACCGCGCGAGGGTCTTGACCCTTCTTATCGCAGTAAGCATTGAACACCTACGTCCAGCAAAGAATGTCTTCCTCAACAACGCCATCATGGATCAACAGGCCAGATCAACATTGTCTGAAAAGGTGGCCCATACTGCTATGCTGAGGCCATTTTGACAAGGTCTACATCTGTGCACACCTTTTCAAACTTTGTGTGGGTCCTAAGGCAAACACAGGAAGCATATGCTGGCGTCAGTTCAATAGTCCAGGTAGGAAACAGGTCAAAGCTCTGATGCAGCTACCCACTTGATCTTGAAGTGCACCTGCACAACAGGGGTACACCTAACATGGGTTCAGGGTGAAGACGCACAGATGGCAAGGCAGCTGTGGCTCACCTCATTTCCAGCTTGGTCCTGAAAGGGAGGTTACCGCGAGCAGAGGCAGTGAGTAAAGTGTTGTCATCATTACCGGCTACAACTGCGGCCGCACTCAACTCGAACTACGATGTTAATGGCCGCAGACTCCTGCTTGGGGACTGCATTGTCGCCTCCGCCTTCTGCCATAGTAGTGTAAAGGGTTGTAGTGAACACCCGTATCACGTAGAGCTGCGAGTAACGGGTTTAAACACTTCGCACATGGGTTTGATCGGACAATGTAATCCACCATGCCTGGTCCTTATGGATCTGTATGGCCTCGCTGCCGGCGTCATGACAACGTCTACGCCGCATACTGACATATGGAAGTGACATACGGATATGAGAACAAATGTGATCACGATGGTCAAGTGTCACTGTGTTACGGGCTATGAGGAGAATGGTGATTGTTCCTAGCAACCCTTCACTTCAATTGCAACTGCTTCTCCTTTAGCTCCTACTCTGACACAGCCTTGAAGCTCGACCATCACAACCCGTGTGTGTCAACTCACACAGTGTGGGCTCAACCAAAAGCAGATGCATAGCCCTAAAGCTGCAAAGCCTGACAGTTCCGCTGGCTTCACCAAGCTCCCCTGGGCTCCCCGCCGAGCTGCATGGGTGCAGTGACGTTGCTGGTGATGACCAAACAGCTTACAGGCCAACAAAACTCATTCATCAGGATGAGACTCATTCATCAGGAACAACATGTTGGCTTGTGGGTAATTTGGAACATCCATCTACTTCATGGTTCCTGAAGACATGCACAGCTCTCTCACCCTCTCACCAAACAGCTTACAGCTGATGACTTAATGGCCACTATGGCTCTGACCACCCACGGATTCATGTTAGGTGGCCGGACCCGCAGCTGATTGCTCATCGCCACTACGCCTTGTTTGCTGGACCGCATAACGCTTGGAGGGCAGGCCACCAGCACTGATCCAGGGGCCATTGCCTGCTCTCATCAACGCGCTGCAGGTTCAGCACCGCATTGGTGCTCCAGTCCAGTCACCTGCCCAATGGCGTGGGTGGAGGGGAGGCTGTGCAGGGGTTGTGATGGGGAGGTTGTGCTCTTGCCCTTGGCAGGCTGGGCAGGCATTGCTCTAGGCTGGGCACAGCATGGTGATCCACCTCCCCTCTGTAAAAGGACTCATTCCTCAGGACTAGGCTTGTTGTGGCGCAGCCACCGGCATAGCTGCACCTCAAGACCCTGGTTGCCACCCACAGCTGAGCTGAGCCAGCTGACTGCCAGGGTTTGAGCATCTGCCATGTGTTGATCAGAGTCACCCATGGTGTCATGACAACTGCTCAGCTTCCTTGCAGCTGCACTTCACCATGCCTGGAGGCGGCCCCTGCTTGCATTGGCTTTGCATGGTGTGGCGTCTGATCGCCCACCCAACTGCATTATCAGGCAGTCGATGCTATCACCATCCTCCATGTCGATCTAAGCAGAGCAGCAGCAGCAGCAGCAGCAGTGACAGGTGCAATGAGGAGCAGCAGCATGGTGAAGAAGGAGCAGGAGCCAATGCTTCTAGTGACAGTTCCCCCTGCTGGCTGGCGGCCATGCATGCATGCAGGGGGGCATGTGGGCAAGGCGGGCAAAGAGGCAGGCGCACAGGCGGACATGACTTCTTTAACGCCCCGCCCATGCAGCATGCCATTGCTTCAACAATACATGGCTTACACACTATCACCCTCACCATCACCACCACCATCACCACCATGACCATCACCACCGTCACAACCACCATTGTCATCAACACCATTATTAAATGGCAGTTGCCTGTGTCACACACTCACATACTGGATATGGCATAACTTAAGCTTGCGAGTCATCCCTTATTAGCACCTCAGCCCACAGCACGGTGAAGCAGGAAGCAGGCCTCAAGCAGTCCACAGCCCAGTGCATGGAGCCACACACACGGACACATGCACTTGCATCACTCCCGGCAAGCAGGCAACAAACTGACAATCAAGACAAGCGCAGTGCTGCTCTTCTCAGTCTTACCATAGCTGGTGTGGAGGATGGCTCTATTCTCTTGCCATCAAACAGGAACCTGCACATGCACGCACGTCACAAGTGCATGGAGCTGCTGAAGAGCAGCAGCACCCTGCATGCCATGATGCAAGACTTGACACACGGCTGGTACTCCCACAGAAAGGGTGTGCTTCAGGAACCTGCCTGTTGCATGAGAGATGCAGTGAGTGAGAAGGTGGTGTGCATTGCATTGTCAGCACCCAGCATTGCCGTCACGGTCTTGACGGCATGATGCGGTTTACATGCAGGAGAGCCTGATGCAGCAGCGGGTGACGCTGCTAAGACACTTAGGTGCCCTACAGAGGTTACATGGGGTCGCCATGATCTGCAGTGCTGCCATAAGAAGATTCAAACTGCCACATCCAGGCCAGTCTTGAGCAGGAGCGGGCGGTATGCGATGTGACGGCCCTGGCCTACCTACATCTCCAAGCCAAGCAGCCATTGGCGTGACGGTGAAGTTCACAGCTTGATGGTATGGAGTGGGTGGTTGTTATGTGCCCCTGTGGTGATGGTGTTGGTGCTCACACAGCAGGCAGCTCCCACCTGAGCGTTGCGACGTCCTGACCCTTCTTGGCACAGTAGGCACTGAATACCTGCGGTCATGAAAGGAAAGGGACCAGGCTGTGTGGCACCTGTGCAGCGGAGGTGGTGAAGGTTTTGTATGCTGCTGGCCCTCTGCTTCTAGCCCTGACCAGTATCAAGGCTCAGGGGCGAGCAAGAAGATTACATCAGCTGCTGTCACACTGCAGCAGCAGTGGAATGAGCGTGTGCAGAGCAGCACAGAGTCTAGCTAGACAGCAACAAGCCCCTGAGCAGTGAAGTGCATGGAGCAAAACCACTCCTCCAAGCTACTGTGGCGGCCAATATATACAGCCAATCCCGGCGAGCAAAAGAAGACACTACCAGCACATGACCAATGCATGACCAGGACATAGGCAACCAATAGGGTGACCACCTGCCCCCACCCAAGCCCAAAACAAGAGGTGCCAAAGGCCAATAGCATGAGCAGCGTAAGGTCCATGATCGTGCTTAATTTCTTGCAGACAACTGCTTAGTGCTGGGTTGCAATGACTTCCTTTGTAGCAGGAGCTGAAAATATTCTGTGCGCACCTTTTCAAACTTTGTGTGGGGCCTAAGTCGAACACAGGAAGCATATGCTGGCGTCAGTTCAATAGTCCAGGTAGGAAACAGGTCAAAGCTCTGATGCAGCTACCCACTTGATCTTGAAGTGCACCTGCACAACAGGGGTACACCTAGCATGGGTTCAGGGTGAAAACGCACAGATGGCAAGGCAGCTGTGGCTCACCTCATTTCCACCTTGGTCCTGAAAGGCAGGTTATCGCGAGCAGAGGTACTGAGTACAGTTTGTCGTCATTACCGGCTACGACTGCGGCCGCACTCAACCTTGACGATAATGTTGATGACCGCAGACTCCTGCTTGGGAACTGCACTGTCGCCTCCGCCTTCCGCCATAGTATTGTGTTGATGGGTAGCCAATATACTTGATCGCGACCGCAAGTAAATGTCAGCATTGATGTGGACCGTGCAGATTTGTATGCATATATTTACTTGTTACCCTACGCATTCCATCGTGCTCTATACAAGCATGACGGGTGACTAGCGACCAATGCCTGTCTTGAACGAATCTTCGGAAGGCCATTGTCACGTGTGAAGTGGTCGGCCTAGGTTAGGGGCTCTATGGCTCGCCCTTGACCCCGACATTTCAGCTGCAGAGGTTCTCAAGAATCCTTCAAGAATCTGGTATAGCACAGCCCCCTTGTCCCTCACTTGGGCCTCCATTTGAGCAGGACCAGTAGTGGCCACTGGCAGCCACTAGCGGGAATACTAGTGGGCAATAGAAGCCCGACTCGGTGTTATTGAGTTGTGTGGAGTATAACCAGTGCACATGGACATGGTGCACGAGTGCCTACCACCTACATCATTGCCTGTCCCCTGAGGGCTATTGTGTAGAGTTGGCATGACAAAACATGCGCTAATGTAAGCTGATGACAGCTGAAGTGGGGGGACACACACTACTGCGCCATAAGAGGCTGCTGCTGCTGCTGGGCCTTGGGTGGCTTGTCTCGCAGCCGCTTGTAGCCCAGGCCAGGGTACTCCTTGCCCTTGGCTGGCAGAGCTCCCTGGTCTGGCCAGTAGCACAGCTCCAGTGGACGCCACCTGCGCTCCCCAATGCGCTGCATGTTCAGCGCTGCATTGCAGTCCCTGTCCAGCCACCTGCCTGGCTGTGGTGCTGGCTTGCGCTTGGCAGCCTTGCCTTTGGCCTTGCCTTTGCCCTTGAGGGCCTGGATGGGATCAGCTGCCTGCTCAGCCTTGGTGCGCTTGCTGTGCTTGGCTGGCGGGGGAGTGCTGGGCCCTGGCTCTGAGACTGCTGCCGGTGTGGCCTCCTGGCTGCTGCGTGGGGCCTGTGGGGGCTTGCGGGGGGCCACTCCTGGGCACCACATCAGGCCCCGCACTGGCTGGTCACGCATGCTGGCTCCATGTTGGGCGCACCAGGCGCTGTTCCACCTGCCCTGCTGGTGGCTTCCAGCCTGCAGGCCTTGTGGCACTGAGTTTGTTTACCTCCTCTTCACACGGCTGCTTGCCATTCACTGCCGAGCTGACCCGGGTGGTGCAGTGCTCATCCACTAGCACCACCCTGCCCCGCCGCTGGCCTGCGCCCCTGGGCCTGCACACCACCTTGCAGCAGGCACGCAGCACCGCATCAGCACCCCACCCTCCCGCTGTGCCAATGCCAGCTGCGCCAAAGAAGACCACCAGCTGCTTGGCATGCCCATGGCGCTCCACGGACACCTCAGCCACCTCCTCCTCCAACTGCAGCCATGCACACAAGGCACACACATGGCGGCTGACATGGTGACACCAGGTTAGGCATGGCACAGTCAACTACCTTTTCACGTTATGCCTAACCCACCACCTCCCAGTCCCTTACCCTCCCTCCCTCCCACCCACCTTCACCTTCTTGGTGCTAGCCACCGCTCAGTGTCATGGCGGGCATTGTTCAGGCCGCTGGCATGCTTCACCTGGCCCTTGGTCAGTTTCCACTGGGCCAGCCTGTCAGCTACCAGCTGGCCTGACTCCGGACACTGACAACCAGCCCCCACGGCCTGAGACAGGCGTTCCCAACATTTACCCCATCTACTCCATCATTTGATGTAACGTTTGCTGCGTCTGCTGCAGTGTAATAGTGTATCTGCGGAGATACGGGCTTCCTATCACAGGGGGCTGGTTTTCAGGTAGTTGGGAACGCCTGACCCCAGGCCTTTTGCGGGAATGATGGTGGCTTACACCGCTTAAGCCGTCAGCCGTTAGGCTGCTTGGCCGCCCTCCCCCTCTAGGGGTTCGGGACTTTTTGCAACGCACTTCAAAGCAAGGTGTACAAACAAAGGTGCACATGGGCTCCAATTGAAGTCATGAAAGTTGTCATTATTGTCCTGAAAAGACATGGCAAACTCCGGCTGTTCCCTGATGGATCTCGTGGCAGTGCACTCAAAGATAAATGCATGGCGTCATCCACTACCCCCTCTGTGCATCTTGTGCATGTGCGTTCAATGAAAGTAACCCCCTCAAACCGAGCCTTCTCCACCCCCAAACCGCTGTTGCCTAACCTGAACCTAGTCAAGCTTGTGCGGACTTCTGTAGAGAGCTGTCTGTTCAGCAGGTGTGGTGCCATGTGATTGATGCCAATGCCGTCCCCATGCTTGAGCCATGCAGCATACGAGCATCTCTCCCGATGCAACGTCAGGTCAGGTCAGGTCAGGTCAGGTCAGGTCAGGTCAGGTCAGGTCAGGTCAGGTCAGGTCAGGTCAGGTCAGGTCAGGTCAGGTCAGGTCAGGTCAGGTCAGGTCAGGTCAGGTCAGGTCAGGTCAGGTCAGGTCAGGTCAGGTCAGGTCAGGTCAGGTCAGGTCAGGTCAGGTCAGGTCAGGTCAGGTCAGGTCAGGTCAGGTCAGGTCAGGTCAGGTCAGGTCAGGTCAGGTCAGGTCAGGTCAGGTCAGGTCAGGTCAGGTCAGGTCAGGTCAGGTCAGGTCAGGTCAGGTCAGGTCAGGTCAGGTCAGGTCAGGTCAGGTCAGGTCAGGTCAGGTCAGGTCAGGTCAGGTCAGGTCAGGTCAGGTCAGGTCAGGTCAGGTCAGGTCAGGTCAGGTCAGGTCAGGTCAGGTCAGGTCAGGTCAGGTCAGGTCAGGTCAGGTCAGGTCAGGTCAGGTCAGGTCAGGTCAGGTCAGGTCAGGTCAGGTCAGGTCAGGTCAGGTCAGGTCAGGTCAGGTCAGGTCAGGTCAGGTCAGGTCAGGTCAGGTCAGGTCAGGTCAGGTCAGGTCAGGTCAGGTCAGGTCAGGTCAGGTCAGGTCAGGTCAGGTCAGGTCAGGTCAGGTCAGGTCAGGTCAGGTCAGGTCAGGTCAGGTCAGGTCAGGTCAGGTCAGGTCAGGTCAGGTCAGGTCAGGTCAGGTCAGGTCAGGTCAGGTCAGGTCAGGTCAGGTCAGGTCAGGTCAGGTCAGGTCAGGTCAGGTCAGGTCAGGTCAGGTCAGGTCAGGTCAGGTCAGGTCAGGTCAGGTCAGGTCAGGTCAGGTCAGGTCAGGTCAGGTCAGGTCAGGTCAGGTCAGGTCAGGTCAGGTCAGGTCAGGTCAGGTCAGGTCAGGTCAGGTCAGGTCAGGTCAGGTCAGGTCAGGTCAGGTCAGGTCAGGTCAGGTCAGGTCAGGTCAGGTCAGGTCAGGTCAGGTCAGGTCAGGTCAGGTCAGGTCAGGTCAGGTCAGGTCAGGTCAGGTCAGGTCAGGTCAGGTCAGGTCAGGTCAGGTCAGGTCAGGTCAGGTCAGGTCAGGTCAGGTCAGGTCAGGTCAGGTCAGGTCAGGTCAGGTCAGGTCAGGTCAGGTCAGGTCAGGTCAGGTCAGGTCAGGTCAGGTCAGGTCAGGTCAGGTCAGGTCAGGTCAGGTCAGGTCAGGTCAGGTCAGGTCAGGTCAGGTCAGGTCAGGTCAGGTCAGGTCAGGTCAGGTCAGGTCAGGTCAGGTCAGGTCAGGTCAGGTCAGGTCAGGTCAGGTCAGGTCAGGTCAGGTCAGGTCAGGTCAGGTCAGGTCAGGTCAGGTCAGGTCAGGTCAGGTCAGGTCAGGTCAGGTCAGGTCAGGTCAGGTCAGGTCAGGTCAGGTCAGGTCAGGTCAGGTCAGGTCAGGTCAGGTCCAGAGTCTGTGCACCACCATTACTTGCCTGGGTTGGAGTAGTGCTGCTGCATGGCCACCGCTAGCTGCATGGAGTGCGCACCGATGGTGTTGGCGTCACCCCTCAGGTTGGTGTTGCCCAGCTCCTGCAGCTTGGCCAGCAGCGCCTGGTTGCTGGGGTCCTCAAAGACGGGCATGAGCATGGGGTGGCGTCGCTGCAGCTGGTTGTAGACTGTGAGGAAGTTGGGGTTGGCGAAGAACGTGCAGAAGTCCTTGAGCTGCCTGAGTATTACTGGATCCTCACAGGCAAGGGGCAAGGGAGGGCCAGTGGGTGCTGCGGGTGCAAGGGCTGCCAGGCGGGCGCTGCAGCGCCTTGGGAAGGGTGCGTGACTGGCTCAGGCTCTGACTCTGACTCCGAGTCAGACTGTGACTCTGGCTCGGAGTCACAATCTGACTCGGAGTCAGAGTCACAGTCCCACCACCTGCTGGCAGGCTGGGCAGGGGCACACGGGGGGAGTGGGGGTAAGGGAGGTGCATTAGGTGCTTAGGGGGGCTGCACGGCTGGAGGTTCAGGGGCGCTGTGGTACCCCGGGGTGGGGTAGCCCACCAGGCAGGTCAGAGAAATCCGCAAAACAAACAGCGACGCGATGACGCGGAGCTGGGAGTGCACTTCAGCCCGCAGCTGGAAGTGCGCCCGTAGCTTGCGCCTCGTCTTCTTGCACCCGCGCAGCACAGCGCCCTCCGGGACCGTGATGACCTGCGGACAAGCACAATTGACAGTTTGACAGGCCACTTTGACAGGCCAAGGCAGGATGCGGGGACACAAACAGAGCGGGGACACACAAGGCGGGCGCGACCTTTCACCTTAGGTCTTTTGTTACTCCAGCCATCCCGGCGATCCTGTCGTTGTTTCCCTTGAGGGGAACGAGACGCTGCGATGGAACCAACAGGAGCGACGGGTAACTACACAGCGCGTAACTCATTTTGCCCTGCCAGGTTGCCCTGCCCTTTCGTTTCTTCTTAGCCACCACGCGATGTGCATTGAACCTGGAGGTGGCCTTTTCAAGCAACTTGGGTTTCACGAGACATTCATGGAGTGATGATCATCCCAGCTGCTATTCAGGGTGCTCACAGCGCAAGAGGGTGCACTCTCCACACAGTCACCATCAGCCCAGCAGCCTGGTAAGGTCAACAAACAGCGAGAGCCATTAATGGCTGCAAATGCTCGAGTCGACAAGACCAATAACACCAAGAAGGGGTGCGTCCTTAGAAACATCCATCCATATCACGGTTCCTGGAGACATGCACAGCTCTCATGCTGCAGCTCTCTCACTCTATACAGGAAGGCATGACATCCAGCTCAAACATGCTACGCCTCAGGGACTGGGAGCATCCTTGCACACAGATGTCACTTAACAGCCGTCAGCCGTCACTCAACAGCGCATGCCTTGTACACAGACTCACTTCCCGTCCCTTGGAATCAGCTAGTGCATGCCTGCTGATCTGGCTGCTGCTACATGGTGTGCAGAAGGCGCTGCCTGGACGCACAGCCGTAGAAGGACTGCCAGCTGCAGAGTAAGCGCCGGCTGGGTCGGTGCCTAACAGGACGCACTACTGTCACTGACAGTGTCAGACTCATGCATAATGCAAGGTGTGTTACTAGAGAGCGGGGGGGACAGCTGCTGATCCAGCCTTGGATGACAGGATGATGCCAACTGCGGACAGACCAGGAGGTGAGGGTTATCGAGCATGGTACAGCAGGCATAAGCGGTACCTAACAACCAGCTGCTCTGTTGCTGGTGTGGGACTCACCAATCAGACCGTACAAAGCCAGAGCCTCAGCGAAAATGAGGATCAGAATCATGCCAACAAACAGCTTGGGCTGCTGAGCATTTGCCCTGCAGCTCGCGAAGGCAAACAATAGTGAGCGGTATCTTACTGCGAAGGTTGCAGCAGCGTGAGCGCGAGCCACGAGGCGAATGTGCGTGTGAACTAGGCTGGGCTGCCCCACCTAACACCAGCGTCTCCGACAATGCCGATGGCCATGCCTGCTGCCAGGCCTGCCAGCCCGCAAGCCAGACCGGAAGCAAGGTGGGCGAAGCCATCGAACAGCCTGTAGTTGGCGGGGTTTACTGCGCAAGCACATAGACGCGGCACACGCCTGACACCATGACCGCTGCGGGCTTGATTGCAAGCCGTGACCTGAACCTGCCAGCTTGAACAAGCCGGTGTGTTCGTGCTTGCTCCTCACCGCCTGTGGAGATGATGACTGCAATAATAAGGCCGTAGATACCCAGCACACCCGCCATGACCACGGGCACGATGGACTTCATCACCAACTCTGGTCGCATCACGCCCATAGACGCGATGCCGACCCCGGACTTCGCTGTGCCATATGCAGCGCCCATGCCTGCGAGACGAGGTAAGGGCAGACAGCTGAAGAATTGGGGTGCGTCTTACTATCAAGGGGACATAGCGCGAAGCCTTGGCACCTACACGAGAACACCAGGGCGGAAGCAGCGCCCATGAAGCCGAAGAACGGGGCAGTGTCCTGGTTGCTCATGTTTGCTCGCGAAGGCTAGTGTGTGGCGCGAAGCTGGAGGTAGTGTGCTGGGCCTGTTGTGGAACAAAGAGCCAAGCCACACAAAAGAAAACGTAGGCGGGGTGACAAGTGTGCGGCAAAACTTGCACGACATCAAATCATACGTTGCCTAGTGCTTGTTGCAGGTCCGGACCCGCGTACAGACATAGATCACATGCAACAGCCTCCCCCACATCCTTATGTGCTGGATGATTATCCTGATCATTAATCAATCACTGTACTTCAGTTTGGCGTACACCGTATGCAGCAGCCTTGTGACTGTACGCAATTATGGAGATTTCCCTGAACAACCTGCGTTGCAGCTATCACGTGAGCATGGGTTGTACTCTGTTGTTCACTTCTGGCACTCAAGTGCAGAGGGTCAGATTACGCTCACCCTTCTACCTGAGCCAGTAAAATAGTTATATGTCAACGAACCGTTCTAAGGACCATGTCTGCTCAGAGGAGTGTCGCATTCCATGATTCCCGCATTCCATCTCCACCTAAATGCGGGGGCGGGGCGGGGCGGGGCGGGGCGGGGCGGGGCGGGGCGGGGCGGGGCGGGGCGGGGCGGGGCGGGGCGGGGCGGGGCGGGGCGGGGCGGGGCGGGGCGGGGCGGGGCGGGGCGGGGCGGGGCGGGGCGGGGCGGGGCGGGGCGGGGCGGGGCGGGGCGGGGCGGGGCGGGGCGGGGCGGGGCGGGGCGGGGCGGGGCGGGGCGGGGCGGGGCGGGGCGGGGCGGGGCGGGGCGGGGCGGGGCGGGGCGGGGCGGGGCGGGGCGGGGCGGGGCGGGGCGGGGCGGGGCGGGGCGGGGCGGGGCGGGGCGGGGCGGGGCGGGGCGGGGCGGGGCGGGGCGGGGCGGGGCGGGGCGGGGCGGGGCGGGGCGGGGCGGGGCGGGGCGGGGCGGGGCGGGGCGGGGCGGGGCGGGGCGGGGCGGGGCGGGGCGGGGCGGGGCGGGGCGGGGCGGGGCGGGGCGGGGCGGGGCGGGGCGGGGCGGGGCGGGGCGGGGCGGGGCGGGGCGGGGCGGGGCGGGGCGGGGCGGGGCGGGGCGGGGCGGGGCGGGGCGGGGCGGGGCGGGGCGGGGCGGGGCGGGGCGGGGCGGGGCGGGGCGGGGCGGGGCGGGGCGGGGCGGGGCGGGGCGGGGCGGGGCGGGGCGGGGCGGGGCGGGGCGGGGCGGGGCGGGGCGGGGCGGGGCGGGGCGGGGCGGGGCGGGGCGGGGCGGGGCGGGGCGGGGCGGGGCGGGGCGGGGCGGGGCGGGGCGGGGCGGGGCGGGGCGGGGCGGGGCGGGGCGGGGCGGGGCGGGGCGGGGCGGGGCGGGGCGGGGCGGGGCGGGGCGGGGCGGGGCGGGGCGGGGCGGGGCGGGGCGGGGCGGGGCGGGGCGGGGCGGGGCGGGGCGGGGCGGGGCGGGGCGGGGCGGGGCGGGGCGGGGCGGGGCGGGGCGGGGCGGGGCGGGGCGGGGCGGGGCGGGGCGGGGCGGGGCGGGGCGGGGCGGGGCGGGGCGGGGCGGGGCGGGGCGGGGCGGGGCGGGGCGGGGCGGGGCGGGGCGGGGCGGGGCGGGGCGGGGCGGGGCGGGGCGGGGCGGGGCGGGGCGGGGCGGGGCGGGGCGGGGCGGGGCGGGGCGGGGCGGGGCGGGGCGGGGCGGGGCGGGGCGGGGCGGGGCGGGGCGGGGCGGGGCGGGGCGGGGCGGGGCGGGGCGGGGCGGGGCGGGGCGGGGCGGGGCGGGGCGGGGCGGGGCGGGGCGGGGCGGGGCGGGGCGGGGCGGGGCGGGGCGGGGCGGGGCGGGGCGGGGCGGGGCGGGGCGGGGCGGGGCGGGGCGGGGCGGGGCGGGGCGGGGCGGGGCGGGGCGGGGCGGGGCGGGGCGGGGCGGGGCGGGGCGGGGCGGGGCGGGGCGGGGCGGGGCGGGGCGGGGCGGGGCGGGGCGGGGCGGGGCGGGGCGGGGCGGGGCGGGGCGGGGCGGGGCGGGGCGGGGCGGGGCGGGGCGGGGCGGGGCGGGGCGGGGCGGGGCGGGGCGGGGCGGGGCGGGGCGGGGCGGGGCGGGGCGGGGCGGGGCGGGGCGGGGCGGGGCGGGGCGGGGCGGGGCGGGGCGGGGCGGGGCGGGGCGGGGCGGGGCGGGGCGGGGCGGGGCGGGGCGGGGCGGGGCGGGGCGGGGCGGGGCGGGGCGGGGCGGGGCGGGGCGGGGCGGGGCGGGGCGGGGCGGGGCGGGGCGGGGCGGGGCGGGGCGGGGCGGGGCGGGGCGGGGCGGGGCGGGGCGGGGCGGGGCGGGGCGGGGCGGGGCGGGGCGGGGCGGGGCGGGGCGGGGCGGGGCGGGGCGGGGCGGGGCGGGGCGGGGCGGGGCGGGGCGGGGCGGGGCGGGGCGGGGCGGGGCGGGGCGGGGCGGGGCGGGGCGGGGCGGGGCGGGGCGGGGCGGGGCGGGGCGGGGCGGGGCGGGGCGGGGCGGGGCGGGGCGGGGCGGGGCGGGGCGGGGCGGGGCGGGGCGGGGCGGGGCGGGGCGGGGCGGGGCGGGGCGGGGCGGGGCGGGGCGGGGCGGGGCGGGGCGGGGCGGGGCGGGGCGGGGCGGGGCGGGGCGGGGCGGGGCGGGGCGGGGCGGGGCGGGGCGGGGCGGGGCGGGGCGGGGCGGGGCGGGGCGGGGCGGGGCGGGGCGGGGCGGGGCGGGGCGGGGCGGGGCGGGGCGGGGCGGGGCGGGGCGGGGCGGGGCGGGGCGGGGCGGGGCGGGGCGGGGCGGGGCGGGGCGGGGCGGGGCGGGGCGGGGCGGGGCGGGGCGGGGCGGGGCGGGGCGGGGCGGGGCGGGGCGGGGCGGGGCGGGGCGGGGCGGGGCGGGGCGGGGCGGGGCGGGGCGGGGCGGGGCGGGGCGGGGCGGGGCGGGGCGGGGCGGGGCGGGGCGGGGCGGGGCGGGGCGGGGCGGGGCGGGGCGGGGCGGGGCGGGGCGGGGCGGGGCGGGGCGGGGCGGGGCGGGGCGGGGCGGGGCGGGGCGGGGCGGGGCGGGGCGGGGCGGGGCGGGGCGGGGCGGGGCGGGGCGGGGCGGGGCGGGGCGGGGCGGGGCGGGGCGGGGCGGGGCGGGGCGGGGCGGGGCGGGGCGGGGCGGGGCGGGGCGGGGCGGGGCGGGGCGGGGCGGGGCGGGGCGGGGCGGGGCGGGGCGGGGCGGGGCGGGGCGGGGCGGGGCGGGGCGGGGCGGGGCGGGGCGGGGCGGGGCGGGGCGGGGCGGGGCGGGGCGGGGCGGGGCGGGGCGGGGCGGGGCGGGGCGGGGCGGGGCGGGGCGGGGCGGGGCGGGGCGGGGCGGGGCGGGGCGGGGCGGGGCGGGGCGGGGCGGGGCGGGGCGGGGCGGGGCGGGGCGGGGCGGGGCGGGGCGGGGCGGGGCGGGGCGGGGCGGGGCGGGGCGGGGCGGGGCGGGGCGGGGCGGGGCGGGGCGGGGCGGGGCGGGGCGGGGCGGGGCGGGGCGGGGCGGGGCGGGGCGGGGCGGGGCGGGGCGGGGCGGGGCGGGGCGGGGCGGGGCGGGGCGGGGCGGGGCGGGGCGGGGCGGGGCGGGGCGGGGCGGGGCGGGGCGGGGCGGGGCGGGGCGGGGCGGGGCGGGGCGGGGCGGGGCGGGGCGGGGCGGGGCGGGGCGGGGCGGGGCGGGGCGGGGCGGGGCGGGGCGGGGCGGGGCGGGGCGGGGCGGGGCGGGGCGCTGAAAGCCCTGTTTTGTAAAAGCAATGGCATGCTGCATGGGCGGGGCGTTAAAGAAGTCATGTCCGCCTGTGCGCCTGCCTCTTTGCCCGCCTTGCCCACATGCCCCCCTGCATGCATGCATGGCCGCTAGCCAGCAGGGGGAACTGTCACTAGAAGCATTGGCTCCTGCTCCTTCTTCACCATGCTGCTGCTCCTCATTGCACCTGTCACTGCTGCTGCTGCTGCTGCTGTTGTTCTTCTTATATCGACATGGAGGATGGTGATAGCATCGACTGCCTGATAATGCAGCTGGGTGGGCGATCATGCGCCACACCATGCAAAGCCAATGCAAGCAGGGGCCGCCTCCAGGCATGGTGAAGTGCAGCTGCAAGGAAGCTGAGCAGTTGTCATGACACCATGGGTGACTCTGATCAACACATGGCAGATGCTCAAACCCTGGCAGTCAGCTGGCTCAGCTCAGCTGTGGGTGGCAACCAGGGTCTTGAGGTGCAGCTATGCCGGTGGCTGCGCCACAACAAGCCTAGTCCTGAGGAATGAGTCCTTTTACAGAGGGGAGGTGGATCACCATGCTGTGCCCAGCCTAGACCAATGCCTGCATCTGGAGCCTAGACCTCTGGAGCCTAGACCTCTGGAGCCTAGACCAATGCCTGCCTCCTTCCCTCTGGAGCCTGGTTTGCATGGCCGCCCTTGATGCGATGGACTTTGGCCGTCGCCGTCTCTGGGCTCTCACCCATCACCCCACCACTCAAGCGACCGCTCCTACCACCCTTTCCCCCATTTCTGCAGCCAGCCAGCTTGCTATCTCTACCTTTTGGCTTCACCTACAAGACTTCACCCTAGCCCATCCCAACCCTCCTGGCTGGAACCTCCCCCATCCCCATCCCTTCATCTCTACTCAAGACGGATCCCTTAGTGTCACTTTCCCGGTTACTCCTCTGACTCTTAACGTGTTTCACTCCCCTCTCCTTCCTAGCCCTCCTAGGAACTTTTGCGTCCTTACTAGCCCTCCAACCTTTTGCGCCCCTTGCTCCTCCGCTTCTCTGACTTCTCCGCTTCTCGAGGTCTCTCACCCGCTCCCTTTAGCTCCCTTCCCCTTCCTTCTCTGAGTTCTTTCTCTCCTAGGTAGTTCCCCTTCTCTTTCCTTTTTTCTCTGTTCTCTCCTAAGTCTTTTACCTTTGGAGGTTGGCTTGTATCCACCCGAGCCCTACCTCCTTAGTGTAACAACTACTACCAATGCCTGCCCAGTCTGCCAAGGTCAAGAGCACAACCTCCCCTCCACAACCCCTGCACAACCTCCCCTCCACCCACGCCATTCGGCAGGTGACTGGACTGGAGCACCAATGCGGTGCTGAACCTGCAGCGCGTTGATGAGAACAGGCAATGGCCCCTGGATCAGTGCTGGTGGCCTGCCCTCCAAGCGTTATGCGGTCCAGCAAACAAGGCGTAGTGGTGATGAGCAATCAGCTGCGTGTCCGGCCACCTAACATGAATCCGTGGGTGGTCAGAGCCATAGTGGCCATTAAGTCATGAGCTGTAAGCAACGTCACTGCACCAATGCAGCTCGGCGGGGAGCCCCAGGGGGGCTTGGTGAAGCCAGCAGAGCTGTAGCGCGGCCCTAAGACTCACTTCCGCAGGAGTTTCCACTCACACGGTTTCTTATGGAAGCGGAAGGTTATGTTAGCAGAAGGAGAAGCAGGTTCAATGGAAGTGTGTAAGGAGGAGCGGGAGCAGTGGAAGTGGAGGGCTGCTTGGCAATCAGGGTCACAAAACTTGACCATGCCGAATTGCCTTGAAGTTGAGTCCGCTGTCCAGGTTCAGCATCTCACCTTCAGCATCTCAAACATGCTACGCCTCAGGGACTGGGAGCATCCTTGCACACAGATGTCACTTAACAGCCGTCAGCCGTCACTCAACAGCGCATGCCTTGTACACAGACTCACTTCCCGTCCCTTGGAATCAGCTAGTGCATGCCTGCTGATCTGGCTGCTGCTACATGGTGTGCAGAAGGCGCTGCCTGGACGCACAGCCGTAGAAGGACTGCCAGCTGCAGAGTAAGCGCCGGCTGGGTCGGTGCCCAACAGGACGCACTACTGTCACTGACAGTGTCAGACTCATGCATAATGCAAGGTGTGTTACTAGAGAGCGGGGGGGACAGCTGCTGATCCAGCCTTGGATGACAGGATGATGCCAACTGCGGACAGACCAGGAGGTGAGGGTTATCGAGCATGGTACAGCAGGCATAAGCGGTACCTAACAACCAGCTGCTCTGTTGCTGGTGTGGGACTCACCAATCAGACCGTACAAAGCCAGAGCCTCAGCGAAAATGAGGATCAGAATCATGCCAACAAACAGCTTGGGCTGCTGAGCATTTGCCCTGCAGCTCGCGAAGGCAAACAATAGTGAGCGGTATCTTACTGCGAAGGTTGCAGCAGCGTGAGCGCGAGCCACGAGGCGAATGTGCGTGTGAACTAGGCTGGGCTGCCCCACCTAACACCAGCGTCTCCGACAATGCCGATGGCCATGCCTGCTGCCAGGCCTGCCAGCCCGCAAGCCAGACCGGAAGCAAGGTGGGCGAAGCCATCGAACAGCCTGTAGTTGGCGGGGTTTACTGCGCAAGCACATAGACGCGGCACACGCCTGACACCATGACCGCTGCGGGCTTGATTGCAAGCCGTGACCTGAACCTGCCAGCTTGAACAAGCCGGTGTGTTCGTGCTTGCTCCTCACCGCCTGTGGAGATGATGACTGCAATAATAAGGCCGTAGATACCCAGCACACCCGCCATGACCACGGGCACGATGGACTTCATCACCAACTCTGGTCGCATCACGCCCATAGACGCGATGCCGACCCCGGACTTCGCTGTGCCATATGCAGCGCCCATGCCTGCGAGACGAGGTAAGGGCAGACAGCTGAAGAATTGGGGTGCGTCTTACTATCAAGGGGACATAGCGCGAAGCCTTGGCACCTACACGAGAACACCAGGGCGGAAGCAGCGCCCATGAAGCCGAAGAACGGGGCAGTGTCCTGGTTGCTCATGTTTGCTCGCGAAGGCTAGTGTGTGGCGCGAAGCTGGAGGTAGTGTGCTGGGCCTGTTGTGGAACAAAGAGCCAAGCCACACAAAAGAAAACGTAGGCGGGGTGACAAGTGTGCGGCAAAACTTGCACGACATCAAATCATACGTTGCCTAGTGCTTGTTGCAGGTCCGGACCCGCGTACAGACATAGATCACATGCAACAGCCTCCCCCACATCCTTATGTGCTGGATGATTATCCTGATCATTAATCAATCACTGTACTTCAGTTTGGCGTACACCGTATGCAGCAGCCTTGTGACTGTACGCAATTATGGAGATTTCCCTGAACAACCTGCGTTGCAGCTATCACGTGAGCATGGGTTGTACTCTGTTGTTCACTTCTGGCACTCAAGTGCAGAGGGTCAGATTACGCTCACCCTTCTACCTGAGCCAGTAAAATAGTTATATGTCAACGAACCGTTCTAAGGACCATGTCTGCTCAGAGGAGTGTCGCATTCCATGATTCCCGCATTCCATCTCCACCTCAATGGTAAAGTCCTTACGCAGTCGCGTTGGTTCGAGTCGGAGCTCAACAGCTTGCAACTGCGATCCATGTCGCAGAGAAAATCCAGCGGGGTCAGGCGACCGTGGGCAAGTATGACGGACAGCATTCTTCCTTGACTTGCGCTACACTTGCGGGCAAAGTTTTCCTGCACAGCCCACATGGACCCGGAGACAGCCACATCACTTACCTCAACATCAACAAGCAAGTCACCGCACTGGTCGCCGGCTGTCTACCAGCAGGCAAAGATGGCAGAGATGTGCTGCTGGTTGGCACCCCCACCACCCTCCAGTGTTACGACGTTCAGCAAAACAAGGATTTATTCTTCAAGGATGTCACCGATGGTGTGAACGTGGTGGTGGTGGGGACATATGGCAGCGCCGGCCAATCACTGGCACTTGTGGGCGGAAATTGCACAATTCAGGTGCGGCAAAATCAGGCGGCACCAGAATGTGATGACATGGGCATGTGGTATACACCTGTACACTTTGCAAGCAGGGAGGCTGAGATGTCTAGTTCGCCCAAACCAGACACGCAGTGCGTGTTTGCTGCATGATGCTTAAAACCCAAACCGCTGAAGTGTGTGTCAGGCCCAAATCACATGCATAAACCGTAACGTGTGATTTGAGTGTGACGCCATGCAGGGGTATGACAGCGCAGGATCAGAGATCTTGTGGACGGTGACCGGAGATAATGTGTCATCCATGACGTTGTGTGACGTGGATGGGGATGGCCAGCCTGAGCTGCTGGTAAGGCGCAGGGCTGCTCATCGTCCTCAGCTGTGTCACCCACAGGAGCAGTGGCAGCAGCAGTGGGTCATGGGGCTGTCAGCACTGCTGCCGCTGGGCCATCAGCAATGTGTTGGCAGCTGTGATGCAAGGCCAAGCCTTAAGGGCCCAAGGGAGGTAGGGAACTGATGAAACAGGTTAACACCATAGTTGTAAAGCCTGCTCTAGTCTTCTGAGTCAGACCCTCACACCAGCCCACCAGTTCGTCCACCCACACCCCCTATCTTCTCTGCAACCTTCTGTCCCTGTGCCACACTCCAGCTTCCCGCCCCTCTCCCATCTCCTGCCCCTCTACCACCCCCACCTACCCTGTCCACTGCCTGGCCCCTCTGCCACCGCCTGCCCCTGACCTTCACAGGTAGGCTCAGACGACTTTGACCTGCGTGTGTTCCGCAACGAAGACATCCTGGCCGAGGTGTCAGAGGCAGACCAGTTTGTGGGCCTGTGCCCTGTGCACCTATCCCACTTTGGCTACGCACTGGTGAACGGCACCATCGGGGTGTATGACCGCCTGGACCGCATCTGGCGCGTGAAGAGCAAGCACAGCGTGTGCGCCGTAGCAGCCTTCGACCTGGACGGGGACGGAGTGAAGGAGCTCATCAGCGGCTGGAGCAATGGCAGGGTGTGGTCCAGCTGCTCACCCGGGGCCTTGGCTCGAGAAGGGCTCAGGGTCAGGGTGGCGTGGGGTGGTGGGGTGGGGTGGGGCTTAGGACCATGTGAGGGCAGAGATGAGGTGGTAGGTCCGGGTGGAAGCAAAGGTGTGGCAGTGAAGTGTCCAGAGCCAGCCACCCTCACTACTCTTATGCCCAACGCCTCTAATGTCGCTGATGGTAGGGGGCGCATTCTGCTCTATTCGGGATTTGAACCTGGGTCTGCAGGTCCTTGGATATCTAGGCATAGATCTGCGGTCCCCTGGGTGCTTAGTATGATGGCGGCCCTGTTAGGATGCCTGGGTCCCCAGCAGGAGTCGAACCTGGGTCTGCAGGTGGAGGTGCGGCGCGAAGACACTGGTGAAGTGGTATTTCGAGACCACCTCAGCAGCGCAGTCAGTGGCATCATGTGCGCAGACTACCGCAGCGACGGGCAAGAAGAGGTCATTGTCTGCAGCATGGAGGGCGAGGTGAGCGCCAGCCACAACAGCTGCTGCCCAACAGGCTGATGGTGCAGGATTGGCTGGGGCAAGTGGGGTAAAGTGGGGTGGGTGGGGCGAGGCCGGAAAGTATGTGAAGTGCTGTTGCTGCTGCTGCTACTCCTATGACAGCAGCAGCACCCTGTGCTGTGTGCAGTGTGAAGTGTTGGTGAATGTGATGATAGTAACAGTAATCGCAGTACTAATCACATGAGTGGAAATGATGACTAGATTGTTCAGCTGCTCCAGCACCCTACTGCAGTGAACTCACGACCACCTGCCCTGCTGCACATGGTGTCCAGGTGCGAGGCTACCTGCCCATGAGCGCGGACCAGCCCCAGAATGCGATGGACTTCAGCGCGCAGCAGGCGGCTATCACTGAACTCACTCAGTGCAAGCAGGAGCTGCTGTATGAGCTGACCAGCTACCAGAACACAAAGGCATCCAGTGCTCAGGTACGCAACCTGGCCACCCTACCTTGGCCACCCCACCTGGGCCACCCTACCTTGGCCATTCCCCCTTGCCCCACTGGACGCAACTTGGGCATCCCCATGGCAAACCCTCAGCCCCCAGCTGACCAGCACCTCACCCTGACCTAGACACTGACCATGACCCCCCGACAGCTTCTGACCCTCCCCCTCGGCCACCCTCCCTGACTCCCCTTCACCACCCCTTCAGCCTTCACCCCGCCCTCGTGCTCTCCTAACTTCAGGCAGAAGCATCTGGCAACATGATCCCCAGCACCACCAAGGTGGACAGCTTTGTGACTCTGAACAAAGACACCTGCACCTGTGAGCTGGGCCTGAAGACCAACAACGGCACAGTCATCCGCGGTGCGGTGGTGTTTGGCGAGCAGATCTTTGCTGAAGAGTCATTGTTCATATACCCTAAGGTGAGCCACCCAGCCACATTGCCAAGGGTTGGGGGGCAGCTGGGTTGGAGTCAGCAGAGCAGCTCAAGCCAAGGGCGGGGGGAACGCCGGCATCAGGGGTGGGGTGGGGGGCATGGCAAGGGGTGCCAGGGGGGTCCTCAAGTGGGTTGCCAGGTGTACTTGGTGAGTAGGTTGAATGTGGTGGCTGGACCATGGCCAGCCTGCCTCAGTGCCTGGATCAACCCTGCTGGCGCCTGCCTGAGTGTGCTGTGCCTGAGCATGCTTTGCAGCCCTTGAAGAACTGCAACCCTTACCCTGACCCTGACCCTGACCTGCACCCTGACCCTGACCCTGACCTGCACCCTGACCCTGACCCTGACCACAGACAGCCGAGTCCAGCCTCTCAGTGCCCCTACGCCCAGTGAAGGACGTGGCGGTGGTGCTCATGATCAAGGTGCTGGTGGGCACGCGCAGCAGCAGCGTGTACCACATCTTCGAGCTGGAGATAGAGCTGCCCAAGTTTGCCATGTACGCAGCAGTGGAGCGCAGCGCCCACAAGACCCCGGCCTCCTCCGTCACCTTCAGGCAGGTGGCAACCAGACTTGCAGGGAGAAGGCGAAGGCAGGGGTAGGGGCAGGCTAGCAGGGGCAGGGTAGCAGGGGCAGGTAAGGAGGACCAGGCAGGCAGGGGCAGGGTAGCAGGGGCAGGTCAGCAGGGGCGGGTAAGGAGAGGAGTTTCATCTACATGACCCTGGAGGGCGTGAGGGGGTTTGGGTAGAGCAGGTTGGTTTCTTCCTCTCTGCCATATTGCAGCAGCCCTCCTACACCACTGCTGCAGCACCATCACCCAGTAACTACACGGAACATGAGGAGCAGTTTGACTGCAGCATGAACGCCAGCATGCTTGCTGCTATGCCGGGCCCTGCCACCCCTGCTGGTGTGACTGGCGCCGCACTGCGGGCGTGCTGCTGCTGCTGCTGCCGCGTACCCTCAGCCTCACCGACCGCATCCCCCGCATCCTGGCCTTTGTGGAGAGCCGGTTCAACACCAAGCTGCCCCTGTCCCGCATGGACGGCCTGGAGGCCTGCTTCACCTGCCTCAGGGACCGCAGCCCGCTCATCATCCGGGCCATTCCCCTCAGCAACACCACGCAGGCAAGGTGACCAGGGCAGGCAAGGCGGCCAGGGCAGGCAAGGTGACCCTAACCCCTGCTCATGCCTGCTGCTGCCTGCTCCTGCCTGCTGCTGCTTGTTCCAAGTACACAATATAGCAGATGATATAGCTGATGTCGGTGTAAGCCATACTGAAAGAGAAAGAGGCCCTCGCTAAGAGGCAGCGCTTCACCGGACAAACACAGTAAAGCACTACGTCACTGAGCGGAGCCTAAAACAGAAGTCACACTTGAGATACAGTTAGCTCAACCCCTGATGGGCTGGCTGAACCTAGCATGCCTTGCTCCAACACACCCCCTCAGGCCAGGCCATCAGACCTCACAACTTAAAACTGAACACCAAAGCCACTGGGTCTCAGCCTACGTCAGAGCTTCACCATCCCCATACCAGCCTTGCAAAATCCAAACTTGACAGAAGGCAGAGCCTTGGTGAACACATCAGCCACATTGGCTGCAGAGCCACAGAACTTGAAGACCAGCTCACCACGCGCCACCCGCTAACGCACAAAATGATGCAAGACATCAATGTGCTTAGAACGTGCAGATGCAATGAATGCTTGACCAGGGTGAGAGCAGCCTCATTGTCACACATGATGGTGACAGGCTGCACCACAGCAGAGCCCAGAGACAGATCAGCCAACACACCCTGCATCATAGTGGCTAGATAGCTGTGTGCAGGTGAGGCTGTGGAAACCAGCTGCTTTAGCTGCTCCAGCTGCTCCCTTGAAAGTGCATGCCACGCCCGTCGGGCCCGGCGCAGACCAAAGAGAGCCATAGACAATTGCAGGAAGCTCCGCCACAGCCACGGATCTGACCCCCGCAAACTCAGGCTGAATACCCCGCAACCGACTAGATTGGCGCACGACAGCGCCACCACCACTGCTGCCCTCAGCCACTACTGCACCACTGCCAGTTGCACCTCTGCCAATCCCTGCGCGGCTGCCAGCTGCACCACTGCCTGCCCCTGAGCTGCTGCCAGCCCCTGCGCTGCTGCCAGCCCCTGTGCCCACACCGCTACCATCAGCCTCTGTGCCCCCACCGCTGCCAGCCCCTGCGCTGCTGCTGCTGCCAGCCCCTACGTAGCTGCCGATGCCAGCCCCTGCGCTGCTGCCGCTGCCAGCCCCTGCGCTGCTGCTGCTGCCAGCCTCTGCGCTGCTGGTTGCACCACCTGGTGGTGCTGGCGCGCGCTCTAGCGGAGCTGGTACAGCTGCTGGCGGTGCAGGCAACTGCACCTCAACCGGCACATGCACAGCATGCGGCACCAGCACCCCCGGCTCTGGCTCAGGCTGTGGCAAGAGCATGGCCAGATCTGCCTCCCGGGTGGGCAGCCCCCGGTCAAGCTCATCGAACACCACGTCCTTGGTGATCAAGAGCTTGCCACCAGGTAGCAGCACCTGGTAAGCCTTGCTGCTCAGCTCATATCCTACAAACACCCCCTGCACCGCTTTACTGCCCAGCTTGCTGCGCATGTGCTCGGGCACGTGGGCATACGCCCGTGCCCCGAACACCCGCAACGCTGACAGATCGGGCCGCACCCCCCAGAACAGCTCCCAGGGAGTGCCCGCCTTGCCTCGCACCAGGGACAGGTTGCGCACATAATTGGCAAAGCGCAAGGCATAGGGCCAGAAGTTGACTGAGAGCCCACTGCTGTATAGCAGGCACCGACCCTTCTCAAACAGCGTGCGGTTGAGGCGTTCTGCGCTGCCATTCTGCTGCGGGCTGTACGGGGCGGTCTGCTGGTGGATGATGCCTTTCCCACTGAGGAACTCCCTGACAGCCTGGTTGACATACTCAGTCCCCCGGTCGCTGCGCAACACCTTGACCTTGCGGCCCCCCTGTGTCTCAAACCACTCGACTGCATCCCTGATGGCTGCTGGCACCTCTGACTTGGCCTTGAGAAGGGCTATAAGTGACAGCCCACTGTGCTCATCAAGAAAGGTGAGCACAAAGCAGTAGCCAGCAGCATTGGGAATGCGGAGGGGACCGCACACATCAGTGTGCACAAGGTCGCAGGGTGCTGCAACCCGGGCAGCAAGGGAGGGCAGCGTGTCGGCTACACGCCGGTGCAGCTTGCCCGCTGCACAGCCAGGACACACCCCACTACCTGCTGCTCTGCACTGCCCCGCGCTGAGTTCCACCCCTTCCACCATCCCCTTGCTGATCATATCACCCATGGCCCGGTAACTGAGATGGCCCAGCCGTTCATGCAGCAGCTGCGGTGTGACTGCAGTCACAGCTTGCGCTGAGGCGGGCGGCTCACATGCCACCACAGCAGGCTGCGCGCTACCGCTGAGCTGATACTGCCTGCCAACCACCCTGCCCTTGACCAGCTCTCCCTTGCTGGACTTCATGGTGATGGTGTCAGCTGTCTGCCTGATCTCCCAGCCCTTCTGAGCTGCTGCGAGGGTGGAGAAGTAGTTGGTGCTGGCCTCTGGAGCCCACAACACATCCTGCAGCTCCATCCTCACCCCATCCACTGCCAGCCGCACCCTGCCCTTCCCATAGGCATACAGCTGCACTGAGCTCTTGCCCAGCCCCATAGGGACTGGCTGCGCAAACCCTTGATACCCATGCAACAAGGTGCGCTCAGGGGTGATGTGGTGACTAGCCCCAGAATCTGCCACCCACACCCTCATGCTGCTGTCCAGCTGCTGGGTAGAGGCAACAGCTAGCAAGGCTGGCTCTGCAGCTGGCTCAGGGGCAAGAGAGGCATGCTTGTCGACCACACAGGGCAGCATAGGGGAGAGCCCTACTGCATGGCTCCAACAGCAGGTCATGTCCCCACAGCTGACCACACTGCCCCCTTCTGCGCTGCAGCTATGCACCTCAGCCCCACCCACTCCCACACCTGCCTCAGCAGGCATGCAGGCAGGCAAGGGGGGGGCTGCATCAGCCACATGGCTCAGTGTGCCCGCATGCACAGCAGCGAGGGTGACGCTCGACAACCCTGCTGACCCACTGCTGCTCTTGCCTGCACCAGCCCAACCACCCGCACCACCCCCGCTTGCACCACCACCCTCACCACCAGCCCCACGCCCCGCCGTACCACCATCTCGTGCGGGTTCTGGGCAGTCTCGTGCGTAGTGGCCACGCTTGCCACATCTGAAGCACTTGACGTTGGCGGCTGCCCGTGGGCGTGGCGGTGCGGTTGAGGATGAGGAGGAGGCTGCCGGCACGGCAGCCGGCTGCGTGCGGCTGCTGCTGCTGCCGCTGCTGCTGCTGCCACCCCGACCACCCCCACCACCCCCACCCTTGCCCCGGAGACGCACTGCAGCCAGCTGGGCTGACACTCCAGCCTGCTGCGCACGGGATTCTGCAATCTGCAGTGTGCGCTTGACTTCGGTGAGGGAGAGTGGGGAGCGCAGAGACCCAAATGTGATGAAGTCCCTTGCATTCTCATACTGCGGCAAGGGAGGCATAGCCTTCAACAAGGCCATGACCTGTTGGGGCTCGCTGACTTGCTCCTTGGCAGCTGACAGCTGCCACACAATCTCCAGCAGCCTGCTGTGCACCTGCCCCACAGTCTCACCGGGCTGCATTTGCAAGCTGTTGAGCTGCTCCCACAGCTGATAGCTGTCCGGCTGCTGGTCCGCCAGCAGGGCTTTCCAGGCTGCAGGTGCTGTCTCGGCTGCCACTACAAGTCGCAAGTAGTGCGACTTGCAGTTGCACAGCAGCCATGCATACGCATGCTCACTGCGAAGTGGGTCTGTGTCCTCGCCAACCATTGCCTTCCACAGCCCGGCCAGCCTCAACTGGCCCATCGCCCCATGTCGCCATTCGACAAACGAAGTGGCTTCATTCAGGGGCAGTGGCTGTGGCATAAGGACTGCCATCTGTGGCTGCTCGGCTGGAGCGCTGACGTCTGCCTCCGATTTCACCATCGGCACCCGTGCCGTGGGCCCATAACCTGAAAGAGAAAGAGGCCCTCGCTAAGAGGCAGCGCTTCACCGGACAAACACAGTAAAGCACTACGTCACTGAGCGGAGCCTAAAACAGAAGTCACACTTGAGATACAGTTAGCTCAACCCCTGATGGGCTGGCTGAACCTAGCATGCCTTGCTCCAACACATACCTATGAAGCCAGGTCAAAGCATGCTGGTCAGAGCATGCTGGTCATCACTGAATAGCATGTCTGGCATTTTTAGTTGCGCCGTGTGATTGAGGTGGTTTGGGGCCTGTCAGGTGCTGGCGTCTGCATCGGGGCATGGCAGGCTGGTTCTTGGCCTTGTGCTGAGAGTGGATGGAGGGGCTTGGAGCTCAGCCAGGGTGGCCATCCCTCCATACTTCCTTGTCACTGCGTGCAGCCTGCGCTTATGCTGCTGACGCTGAGTCTGAAAGAACGCCATGTGTGGCAAATGTAGTGGTGGTGGTGATGGTGGCGGTGATGGTGGCGGTGGTGGTGGTGGCTGGTTATGCTGGCTGTGCTCCTAGAGCAGGTGACCATCCTGACTGACAACATGGACGTCGCCGGGGAGGTGGTCAACGAGCTGGCCTCATACCTGGGCCTGGCTGACCTGGCCAGCACAGCAGACTACCCGCTGGCAATGGAAGCGTTCCGAGCTGTGCTGGCCCAGGTACAGCTGTGGTTGGGTTGCGGCAGGGGCAGGGGCAGGGGCAGGGGCAGGGGCAGGGGCAGGGGCCAAGCCCAAACACCAAGGCCAGGGCAGGGACAGGGCTGGGGCGTGGACTTCAATGGTTGGTGCGCAGAGGTGGCAGGTGAGAGGGGGTGGTGGAGTTCGATGGGTGGAGAGTACAGGAGAGGCAGGCGACAGGGAGTAGGGGAGCAAGTCAGGCTATGGTAAGGTGGGTGCTATGCAGTCCCGCCTGCCCGCACATGCCCCAGTGCTGCCTGCTCATGGCTTGCTGCACAGGTGGAGGCGCACAACGCGACCCGGCTGCGGATGAATGCTGACATGGCAGACAGCAGCAACCTGGTGAAGCATCTGCTGATCAAAGCAGAAGACATGCGGCTGCTAGGCAACATGACCGCCATGAAGGCGCAATACAAGAGGCTCCATGACCTGAACAAGTGAGCTGGTGACATTCTTTGACCCTTAGGGCAGGGGTCAGGCTGCCAAGGGCCTCCAGGACCTGACAGGCCTGAGAGCCTTCAGAATGTGCTGTGCTGCCTGGTCTGATTGCCTGCCCATGTGGTGTCCTCGGCTCAGCCCTATACTGCACACCATTGCACAGTTCTTGCCTGCAGCAGCAGCAGCAGCAGCAGCAGTGCAGTAGCCAGGAGCAGCAGCAGCACCGGCAGCAGCAGCTGTGCCATCAACAAACCTGGTGCTGCATCATCTAGCAGCTTCAGCTGGTGCAGCAGCAGCCCAGCAGACCGTGGCACTGGGTGCAGGGACTTGATGGTCGAGCACGACAAGCGCGCAACCAACCACACCCAGCTGCTCAGCGCACTGAAGGAGGTGAACCTAATGATTCAGCGCGCCGCGCGGCTTCGCGTGGGAGCACCCAAGGCTCGCGTGTCGGCTGCCTGCCGCGCCGCGATCAAGGAGGAAAACATGGCCGCACTGTTTCGAATCATCAAGGACGGTGACGTCCGGTGAGCGCCTCATGGCCAACGCCGGCTGCATCTGTGCTTGGCTCACATCCTTCCAGTGAACTACTCTGCGTCCGACGATGGCGGCCTGTGTTGCCGGTTGGTCCACACCAGCGCAAGTGGAAGTAGGGTGAGGGATGAGAGTGATGATATGGTGATGAGGGGCCTGCTAGTGCACAACCATCCCAGTATGGCCGCTTGCCCTTCCCTCTGTATGGTATGGCTGCAAACCTTTGCATGAGCTCGCAGCCTGTGTTTGATCACAACTCGTGGTGTAGCATGAGGGCTGTAGGGATTAAATAGTGTTTTGCATCTCTTGAAGGCACTTGTGCGCCTGCTTGAACTTACTCCAAGCCTGCCTACCGTTGGGGCCCCGGGTAGACGACGGTGAAGGTGCTGACAACCAACAAACATTAAACCAGAGTATACGGCGACGGAGTCGGATAAGAACCTGCCAGTGGCCTTCATAGCCTAGGTAGCATGCCGAAGCCGTCAAAGGCATGCATGAAGTTCAACCTGCCAACAATAGGCTCGGCCTGGACCGGCAGCTTGAGCCCCTCTGAGTGGGCCCCTCAGCTTAGGCTTGGACCAGATGATGAACTATGTTGGTTAAAGTTGGCAAAAAATGATGTAATGGATATCACTTCCGCCCCACTCCGGTTGCCGGCCCTCCGGTTGGACGGCGACCTGATGCACCCCCCAGCACGGCCACTCCGCTCCGGAGGGGGGGTCCAGCCGGGCAATGAAGAAGCAGTTCCCGCATTGGGTGCTAGGTAGGTTTGACTACAGCCTGCCAGACCGGGAACACAAGCACTTGGCGTTTGCCAGCCAACAGCGTGCTACGCCAGCCTAGATGGGTGACAGAGGTAGCCATGCACAGGCCGTCCAACCCCCCTCCACCTCCCCCAGCTGAGCACCCCCCTGCCCAGGACCCCCCTGCCCCTGCCCAGGCCCTCCTTGCCCAGGAGCCACCAGCCCAGGAGCCACCCCCTCCCCCTGCCCAGGAGCCCCCTCCCCCTGCCCAGCCCCCACCTGACCCAGTCCCACCACCTCAGGCCCCCCCGTGGGGCAGGTGGCTGGACCGGGACACCAACCCCTGCCTCAACTTCCAGCGCATCGGGGAGAGCATGCAGCGTCCCCTGGAGTTGTGCAGCTGGAAGGACAGGGAGGCTCTCCCCCTCATTGGCAAGGAGTACCAGCAGGGCTACAAGCGGGTCAATGACCGGCTGCTCAAGGGCAAGCAGAGTACCGGCGGGGTATTGATGGCCGGGCCCGCAACATTGCATAGGTTCTAGTAGTTTGAGCAGGCTGTTAGCCTTACAAAAGCATTAAGCTGTGAGTTTTGATGAGGTGCCCAGTGGCTTTGGGGGAAAGAGTTGCAGTCATCAAGGATGCGACCGAGGATGCTTCAATGTAATTGTAGCGGAGCGAGATTACCCACAGTCAAACATGTTATTCCCTGTTGAACGAGTTTTGTTTTGCAGAACCGGCAGCTTAACTGTTAACCGCTATCGGTATATGTATAGGTGGATAGGTGGGTACCTAGCTTGATATAACGAACAAACCTGACAATTTTTCAAGGAAGCAGGGTGTTGAGGCTACCCACCGCCCCTTTCACGTTCCGCGAGCAGGCAGCTTCATCAAGGTAGGCGCATGTGTTCTTCGTAGCCTCTGCGGCTCTGTTACGGCTCCGAGCCGCAGATCGCTGCGGGCTGAACAGGAGTCCAGCATGACTGTGTCAGTGGCGACGGTGCTTGCCCTGCAGCAGCGCCGGCTGCCGCCACCTCGCATCAGGCAAAGTTTTCTCATGTAGCTCGTTGTTGCTTGCAATTGCAGAGCTTGCCAGGATGCCTGCCGGCCATGGTCTTCGTTCTCGCACACGGCATATGTTTGCCCGTGGGTTTAGAAACCACGGCTTCATTAACTTGACAACATACCTGCGCAACTATAAGATTGGCGACTACGTGGACATCAAAGTCAATGGCGCCGTGCACAAGGTCGGGCGCCCAAGAAGCTTGCTCTTTGTTGGAAACGGCAGCCATGGCACCGCAGTGCTGCAGTCCAGCCAGTGCGCAAAATGTTTGGCACCTGCGTCGATGGCTTGTAGGGCATGCCGCACAAGTGGTACCAGGGCAAGACTGGTGTGGTGTGGAACGTCACCAAGCGTGCCTTGGGTGTGGAGGTCAACAAGCGGGTGCGCAGCTCAGCTAGCAACAAATGTGGGGCGCTGCGTAGCAGAGGTTTAGGCTGTATTGACGGGTATGCTTCGCCCCATGTAATTTGCAGGTTGGGAACCGCATCATGAGGAAGCGTCTCCATGTGCGTGTGGAGCATGTGCAGCCCTCTCGTTGCAGGGAGGATTTCCTCAAGCGCCGTGCTGAGAATGATGCTATCAAGCACGATGCCAAGGCAGCTGGCAGTGAGTGCGCCTAGAGTACTGCAGAAGAGATAGGTAGCAGTCTGCCCAATTCTCCAGCAGACACTAAAGATGGGGGTACAACATTTGCAGCCAAGGCCCCCAAGACCAAGCGGCTGCCAGCACAGCCACGTGAGGGGTTCATGCTGACTGATGTCAAGCCCGAGACCATCACAGCCATCCCATACGACATTATCAAGGAGGGCCTGCAGTAAATGCATACTCGTGTTCTATGAAGAGGTGGGTGGGCAGGCTTGCCAATGCTGTCAGTATCAGCCAGCTCCCTCACAGCCACCCTGACCTGCCTGCCAGCGTCCTGCCTTTCTCCTCTTGCAGGTACCATGTGGCTTGTTGTCCATTACAAGCAGTTTCATCAGTGCCTGGGCAGGCTGCAGCAAGCGTATGGCATGGTGCAGCCCAGCGCAGCTTTGTCATACTTGGAAAGTTCAATGTGGACGTTGCTGCTGTAAGGGATACCCTGACAGTGAAGCTGGCCACTGCACTGGCACATGCATGCAAACACAGCCAGGCGTAGGCATGGATAGCACCGGCCTGTCAGACGTGTGTGGAGCAAGTGGGGTGCCATTCATAAGTGGGGTGCTGTGCATAAGTGGAGCAAGTGGCGCTCAAGTGTGTAAGTGTCATACGTGTGTAAGTGGAGCAAGTGGCGCCTGCTGCAGCTGTACTGGTGGCCTGAGCTGCCTGGGCCCAGCTCTCCCTGTGGCCCCAAACGTGGCTAGCGCTCCCACTGCAGCCCTGCACCCCTACCCTACCTACTTGCTGAGGTAGCCTGCCAGTTAATCAGTCTAAGCTATGTTGGTTTAAGTTGGCTCGTCAGTTCCTCCTAGTTATCACTTCCGGCCCACTCCGGTTGCCGGCCCTCCGGCTGGACGGCGACCTGATGCACCCCCCAGAACGGCTACTCCGCTTCGATGGTGTTGTTCAGTCCCTGTGATGTCCCAAAAAAAGAATCGCAAGCGCCCCGTCTCCCCCGCACCCTCCGCAGCCGGTAAGCCGCGGAGCTTGAGGAAAGGCCCGAAGCGAACTGACGACGCGGCGCAGTGTGCACCACGCGACATTGCGACTCCGTGCATCAAGTCCTGCCGTGCGTGTGCTGTGCTTTGCCGTGTCTGCAGGTGCCAGTGGCAGTGGGCAGCAAGATCAAGGGCAGGGGCAGGCTATCAAGGTAGTAATAGTCTTTCTTTTTTTTCCTCTTAGTCTCACTTTTTCCTATCCCTTTACATTACGGGGAAAGTAAGAACTTTTATTTTCCCGTAAAAAACAGCTCCGAGACCTCTTTGACCTCGAACTCCGAAGAAGTTGCGCTGCTCGCCACATCGGTGAGCAGGCTGTGTGCGTGGCTGTAGGATGCCGGAGACAGCGTGGCTTCCGCGGAGTTTTACTGTAACCGCTACGTAACCGCTGTTTTTACTGGAAAAGTGCAAAACATTTACTGTAACCGCTGCTATTTTTACTGAAAAAGTGCAGGGACCGTCGACAAAGCTTGGCGTCGCAAACGCTTTGATGCTTCGCGCTTATCTTGTAGACGTACTAGCCCGGAACCAACCCGTAATGTAAAGGGATAGGAAAAAGGCTTCGCCTACGCAACTTTCGACGAGGTCTCGGTCGTTATTTTCCCGTAACAGCTTGGCCTCCGACATTATACTATACGTAATCTCTCTCTACAAAAAAATGCCCTTCCTAGGCCAGCCCAGTCACGGCTTCCCAGCAGCAGGTCCAGCCCCAGGGCCCCCTCCTCCACCTGACCCAGCCTGCCCTCCCTATGCTCACCCTAGCCACATATCAGGTGCAGAGGCAGTGGGAGTGGGAGCTGACCAGGGGGCAGCTAAAGCATGACAGCGGGCTTACCAAAGCCAAGCCCGTTGGTCAGCTGCCATCCAGCCACAGGAGCAGCAGCTGGCAGCTGCCACCCCAGCTGGCACCACCCTGGACAGCCTCCAGGCCCACATCCTGGCCCTCAAGGCCACCTGGGACCCGCTGTGCGGCAGCGGTTGGGGCTGCACCGTGCCCAGGAGCGCGTCATTGAGGGCTTCTGCAAAAAGGGCTCCTGACCTGACCTGACCTGACCTGACCTGACCTGACCTGACCTGACCTGACCTGACCTGACCTGACCTGACCTGACCTGACCTGACCTGACCTGACCTGACCTGACCTGACCTGACCTGACCTGACCTGACCTGACCTGACCTGACCTGACCTGACCTGACCTGACCTGACCTGACCTGACCTGACCTGACCTGACCTGACCTGACCTGACCTGACCTGACCTGACCTGACCTGACCTGACCTGACCTGACCTGACCTGACCTGACCTGACCTGACCTGACCTGACCTGACCTGACCTGACCTGACCTGACCTGACCTGACCTGACCTGACCTGACCTGACCTGACCTGACCTGACCTGACCTGACCTGACCTGACCTGACCTGACCTGACCTGACCTGACCTGACCTGACCTGACCTGACCTGACCTGACCTGACCTGACCTGACCTGACCTGACCTGACCTGACCTGACCTGACCTGACCTGACCTGACCTGACCTGACCTGACCTGACCTGACCTGACCTGACCTGACCTGACCTGACCTGACCTGACCTGACCTGACCTGACCTGACCTGACCTGACCTGACCCTGGGAGCGGGCTGCTTCGGCCAGGGTGTGAGGAAGGCGGGGGCGGTGCGGGAGGGGGTTCACAAGGTGGTGGAGCAGCCTAGCAGGCCCAGCACGTTTGACAGGCCTGACAGGCTGGTGATCGTGGATGAGTTCCGCACCAACGTGTGTCAGCTCCTCTGTGCATGCCCGCCAGCCTTGTGAGCTGCACCTGCCAAATGACCGGCCTAGGCCCGCAGAGTGGGTAACCCCAGCAGGCCAGGTCATCGAGCGGCTGGTGCGCCCAGCCTGGAGCCTGCGGCATGCTAAGTATGTGCGGGGCCTGCAGTGGTGCCATCAGGTGCCGCCCAACCCCCCTCCCCCTCCCCCAGCCGAGCACCACCCCGCCCAGGACCCCCCTGCCCCTGCCCATGCCCTCCTTGCCCAGAAGCTACCTGCCCAGGACCCCCCACCCCGCCCCCCAGCCCAGGAGCCACTACCTCCCCCAGCCCAGGACCAGCCCCCCCCTGCTGCACCTAACCCAGTCCCACCACCTCAGGCCCCCCCATGGGGCAAGTGGCTGGACCGGGACACCAACGGGTGCCTCAACTTCCAGCGCATTGCGGAGAGCACGCAGCGTCCCCTGGAGCTGTGCAGCTGGAAGGACAGGGAGGCTCTCCCCCCCATTGGCAAGGAGTACCAGCAAGGCTACAAGCGGGTCAGTGACCGGCTGCCCAAGGGCAAGTTGAGTACCGGCGGGGTATTGATGGCCGGGCCCGCAACATTGCATAGGTTCTAGTAGTTTGAGCAGGTTGTTAGCCTTACAAAGCATCAAGCTGTTAGTTTTGATGAGGTGCCCAGTGGTCTAGGGGGAAAGAGTGCCACCGGTGTGGGGTTGGCAGTCATTGAGGGTGCGACCGAGGATGCGTCAACTTGATTGGAGATTCAATGTGATTGTAGCGGAGCGAGATTACCCACAGTCAAACATGTTGTTCCCTGTTGAACGAGTTTTGTTTGCCTGTCAGACGTGTGCTTGCCTGTCAGAGGAAGAGGGCAGCTTCATTGTGTGCCAGGCGCAGCAGCTTTGCTGTGGTTCCAAAGAGGGCGGGGACATGAGCAGGGAGCAGGGGCAGGTTACACCAATATCACCAGGCAAAGCAGGAGGTATGTTGCCTGTACCATCAGCTGCCAAGCAATGTCAACATTCTTACACTGTTTTCAGGCTGGTGATCATATACTAAAACTGCCAGCTTCGAATTTAATCCTGCTTCCTGTCAGGTGGCAATGCCTAATCTTACCTCAAAGTGACTTTGCTTTAGGCCACGCGTCCAGGTGTCTTCCTTTTGACTCCAGTCTCAATATCTGTATGGGAATTTTGGTCGGAGTCAGGTGGTTCCAGCTGACCCACAGTTCTCGCAGCGGTGGTACAGACCCACATCACGGTTTTCGGGTCTCGAAATTAACATGCGCATTGCAGAGCAGCCCAGCATCGTTTGAACGGAACAACACACCATGTCATAACCTAAGAACTGCAGTGACTCAACAATGTGCAACCAACACATGATCTACAAACGTACATACTGCGCAACTAACCCGTAACTGTGATAGCAACTTTTGCAGGCTCTATGAAGAGGCTGTTCGCAACAGCAACAGCACAGCTGCCAGCGTCATTTAGAAATCCTCGTCACTCCACAAGTCCGAGTTCGCGCCCAGCTCGTCCGGCTCATCGAGCTCCGCCATGTTGACTTGGTACCGCAGGATGCCGCCTACTCCACCGAACCCTCTACAGTACTGTGATCCCTCCTGCGACCTGCACCCAGCAGCCCAACATACGTGCATTAACATCAGCAGGTCTCAACCCAGAACAACCACCATGGATCAACACAGCTATAAAAAGCCAGCGTATGAGACAAGTGAAAGCCAGACTGGTGATGAAGCAGGCTAGGGTTAGGTTAAGTTAGGTTGGGTTTTCAGGGTTGTTCAAGAGGTAGGGCTACGACACACCCACTTGTTGGTCACGAACTCTAGCGCACACCCAAACTTCTTGTAGTTCGCAGCCAGCCATTCCAGCAGGGGCTGCTTGTCCTGCACCTCCAGGTCAGACCCGGACTCCTTGTCCTTGAAGTGCTGCGTGTCCTTAGCCTGCGCAACAGCCCATAGTCATCACCAGCCATCATTCTCATCACCACTACAAGGCATTTGTCGGTGTGCAGCATCATCAATCACCACCAGCATACGTTTTGATGCAGTAACCGGGCTGCAGCCAGTCCTACCGGCAAGTGAGCCTGCCAGAACCACCCCTTCACCCTTCACCCTGCTACCCAACCAGCTCAGACATCCCAGCCAGGCAGGCAAACAGCCAGGCAGGCAAACAGCCAGGCAGGCAAACAGCCAGGCTGTGGTCCTTGGCCCACCTGCTCGGACGTGAGGTGCTTGATCTCAATCTTGGCAGTGGAAGGGTTCATGACTTCGTACCGGTCGCAATCCAAGTTCTCCCACACAATCAGCGTCTCCACTGCCCCCATGTCCAGGCAGGCTAGCGTGTCCTTCACCCCAAACACGTACTTCCCGCTGTCTTGGCTGATCTCCTCGAAGAATTTGCTGATCAGCTTCTTCTCCTGGTCAGTCATTGAGCCAGCCAGTTGGTCATTGAGCCAGCCAGCCAGTTGGTCAGTCAAACAGCCAGCCAGCCAGCCAGCCAGCCACTTGGTCGGTCAGCCAGCCAGCCAGTTCTGAGAGAGTGCCTGTTGGGGCATCGCATGGCCCTGCGCTCCTCAAGGGCACCCATGGTGCTGTGCCACATGGAGCAGATCAGGGGCTGTTTAAGAGGTATTGCTGCAGTCCATGACCTCATGGCCACATACAGTCTGCCATTGCAATGATGATGCAAGCCTTGTAGCACAGTCAACCGTTGGACAGCGACCACAGTGGTGGGCAGGGCCAGCGACCACAGTGGTGGGCAGTGCTTGATGCACTTGCCTGCACAAATTTTACGTTGGACAGCATGTCTGAACTAAGCTCAATGGCTTGGCTGAAACCATTGTCGCCTCCTGCAATGCAGCAAGCAGCGTCGTGTCATGCTAAGCCAGCACTGACATGGCAGCCCACCAGGCCGGTGCTGCAGCACCCAGCTTGTTGCCGTCAAGTGTTTGCCAGCCCTAGCAAAATACCGGACAATTAGATCTATTCTAAGGAGTTGCAACTCACACTCATCAGGCGTGAGAAACCAGGGTGAGCAGCCCATCCTTGCCGCTGGCATGCATATAGATTCAGCCCCTCAACTACATAAGTCGTCAAGCCAAGGCCAAGATGGTAAGGGCAAGGTGGCTAGCATGCGTCAAAACATAGTGCGCACTGCTGGACTCCACATGTCTGTGGAAGCAGCAGCTGATGCTGATACAACCGTTGTTGCTAGTCCTCATGATCTGCCAGACTTTGGCCAAAGTCGTGACAGATTTGCCAGAGATTGTCAACTACTACCCCAGTATCTAGGCATGAGGATTCCCTGTTCTGGCTGTAGAGAAGAGTGACCCGCAGCGCACCATAGGACACGTCCACGACACCCAGCACCACGGCTTGCAAGCGGGGGTCAAACATGTCACTCTGACTGAGCTCTGTTTTGAAGTCTGCAGAGCCTGCCATGATCAGGCCTGCCACATTGGGCCGGTCATTGGTGATGAAGAACTGCGTGGCCATCTCCGCCACCTGCAGCAGAGCAGGGGCAGCACCAGCAGCAGCCCTAGCAGCACAGGGCACAAGCCCTTGGCGGTTTGGCGGGGTCACCATCCTGACTGACTACCGACACCTTCTACACCTTCCACCAAAGTATCCGACATAGCCTCATCCCTCAATTCAGTGATAGGACATGAGCTGCACAGTGTACACACACACTGAGTCTGCCAGCTGGCTTGGCTGCAGCAGTTGCAGCAGTCACTGGTGGTTGCTGACACTAGCAGGGAGGCAGGGGTGGCACAGCCTACCATGCCTCTCTTGTACCTGCTGCAGCTGCTGCCGTCACTGCTGCTGCCACTGACGCCGCTGCTGCTGCTGCAGAAGAGCTGCTCGCAATGCCTCACCCCTCACCACCACCTAGTATGGTCCCTGGCAGCATAGTACTGACAGCACCCAAAGCAGCTGGGCAGGACTAGTGATGTGGCAGGCACAGCCCAGCAAGTCAACAGTGGCGTCACACATGTACAACTGTCGGCACCATCAGCTGCTTGATGATGCTGCTGCTGCCCCACTGCTGCACTTGGCGATGGCCATGGTCAAAAGTGACGACAGCTGCCCCCATTGCCACTGCCTCTAGACTTGTGTAACTCTCTCTTCTCAACGTTCCCTTTCACCTACTCTGCCATGAGTCTGTCTCCAGCATCAGCTCCAACAATCCAACACTGCCTTTACCAATCCGCCTCACCAACACACCAGCAGCTGCAGTCAGGCAGCTGCATGGGGCTCAGGCTTCTCACCTTGCGAACATAGTTGTGCCGCTTCTCCATGCGCAAACGGGCAAAGCGCAGGGCTGACTGCCCACCCCTGCCGTGTTTTTTAGGCAGGTCCACTTGGAACTTGTGCAGTGTCTCCCTGGTGTTCCCACTCAGGGTGCCAAACAGGCTGCCATTGCCATCCATGATGATGAAGCCGTACCTGCACACCACCACACAACCAAGAACCACACAGCTGCTTCTACTAGGCTACCTCCCTGTAGCCTCGCCATCGGCACCCCATGACAGCTGCCAGCCACGGCACCGCTGCAGACTCGGTGCCATTAGCATGAGCACATGTGCCGCATTGCATCTGCACCTGGCACCCACATGTGGTGTGTTGCAGCCATCAGGCCCTTGCCGACATACCACCAAACTCAGCATTATCATCATCAGCAAGCATGTCATTGGGCACCTAGCGTCAGCACATGCTTCAAGAAGGCTACACCACAGTGACTTGCTTCCCTGCCCTTGGGCATCCTTCTCTGCGCTAATGTGCTGCTTACACCTGCTCTGCACTGCCCTCCTGGCCTGTGCTGCCAGTGTGCCAGTGTGCTAAAGCCCCTTCACCCGCAAGTGTGCCAAGCTGTAGCATGTCAGGCTCACAGGAACCTTTAATGCTGCATGCATAGCGACACATATATACAGCCCTGTACCGTCTTGGCTACAAATTGGCTCAGCTGCCCTGGTGAGGACAGGAGCCGTCGCGGTACAGTATGCATTGAGAAGGTAGCATGCCAGGCGCTAGCTCACCCAAGAGCTGTCCCCCTGAGCAAAGCTCCAACTCCAAAGCCCATGAGAGCCGGTGCTGCTGTCTCAGAGTGGGCTGCTCTAAGCCACTGTGCTTGGCCTGCTAGCCTGATTTGCCAGGCTGACGGCGACATGCTCCCTGGCTGCAAGGTTAAAGTAAGGCCAGCGCCTGCTGCTGCGGTGCCTACTTGTTGTCAGACTCCAGCAGCTCATTCAGGGCTTCTGTGTGGAACTTGTTGTCACACAGGTACAGGGAGGTGTTGATGGGCTTGAACGGCTCAAAGTCAATGTTGACCCTCTTCTCCTTGCCGTCGTCTGTCATGATGGTGCCAGTGTACACAACTAAACCGTTGTTAGGCACCTGGGGCAGGGAGGGGCAAGGGGGCCGCCAGCCCAGCCTGGGACAATTGACCACCAGGTGGCACATCAGCTGACATGAAAGAAGCCACCCTGGCTGGACATAGATGGACAGGCATGCCTGGCTGAGCAGTGCCAGCATGCTATGCCAGCATGACCTGCTCAGTGGTGCTGGTGACACTCCTGCTGGGCAGCACTGTACTTGCAGCCCTGGCTTCATGTGACCAAACAAGCTGGAGCTGAGCAGTGTAAGCCATATTCTAGTGACAAAATACCTCACTACTGCACAGTCAGCAGTGGCCCTTGTACTGCTAGAGCCGTGTGCAGCAACAGCTATGGCATCGCTGTAAGCTCAGGTGCCTAGGACAGCAGCACACTTAGCATACAGGGTACAACAAAGGTTGTGATAAGCCACAAATCCCAGGGCAGACACCTGAAGGTGATACAGCAGCACACTGGCACCCACCCTGCTGTAAAGCTTTAGCCGCTGCTGGGCAGATGTGATGGCGCTGAGCACAGATAGTCTGTTCACTCTGCTCTTAATGTTGGACGCAGTTCCGTACTCATCACCCAACATCTTTTGTACGCGCGAGACCTGCGTAAGC
The DNA here is from genome assembly GCA_030144725.1 of Haematococcus lacustris. Classification (NCBI taxonomy): domain Eukaryota; kingdom Viridiplantae; phylum Chlorophyta; class Chlorophyceae; order Chlamydomonadales; family Haematococcaceae; genus Haematococcus; species Haematococcus lacustris. The sequence continues at coordinate 1,205,474 of JASKMD010000012.1, read as the reverse complement.
CCGTCGCCCCGATACGATTGTGTTTGCTGTTTTAACCTGCGATCTGTGACACAACGGCACCCACCTGGTCTTTCGGCGGCATAATGAGACTGATCATGCTGGTGCCGTTGCCACGAGCCATTTCCAGAGCCTTGATTAACTGCAGGGTGCGGGCAGGTTCTACTGCTGACCCGTCAAATCGCTGCGACCCCTGTTATCTGCTGTGAGCACCCACGCGCTTAATCTTCCACATCTCAATGTTCTTGTCCGTCTCATCAAGAGTAGCCATAGTGCGGCCGGGGTGGTTACCTACAGACGGGCTGTGCTTTTGTGATGCTCGAGGCTTGCTCGGAGACTGGGTCGCGGTGCAAGTAAAGGAAAGGGAATTGTTGCTTAGCGGTATCCATGCAGAATAAACTGGCTAGTTCGACATTGTCAAATCAACAGTCGCGCAGGCAATACAGGGGAGCCTCAGCAGCCGTGGTCTTAGCAGCCCAGGTGCCATTCCAGTCTTTGCACTAAAACCAAGGCCTTTACAAGGTGCACACATCTTCAAGTGCAGTGCCAGCCAGGAGCTCCATCAGTAAATGGTTCGTTGACTATCCAGATGCATGCCATTGTTTGGGGCCCGTGTGCACCTTTGTTTGTGCACCTGAGGGAAGGGCGATCAAACAGCCTAACGGCTGACGGCTTTAACGCTGTAAGCCATCGAGAATGCTAGATGGGGGCCAGCCCACCAAAGGAAGGGAATCAGTCAGCCTGACCTGGCCTTGCCCTGGGACTTGCAGACTGGGAGGGGCAGGGCAGGGGCCGCGGCAGGTGCTGGTGCTAATATGAAGGCTGGTGCTGGGGTTGGGGTGCGGAAGTGGGGTCGGGTCGGGGCGGGGGCGGGTCCAACCAAATAAATAGCAGCGCAGCAGCAAATGCTTTGCATGCGCTTTTCAAACTTGGTGGCTTTCATCGCGGGTGCCAATTAGAACTAGCGATGCAAGATGCAGAGGCTGAGGAGGGAGAGCTGCAAGAGAGCGCTCCAGAGCATGTGGGTCCGAAGCCCAAGGCCCAACGCAGTCGTTGTTCAGCAGTACCCAGATGTCGTTGTGCCGCGCGCAGGAGCCTCCTCAAGTGGAGGCCAGGCTCTACGACAACAAACCCAGGCATCAGTGGGAGTTCAACCCGCGTCGGGGCAGGGGTTATGGCCGAATGCACCCTGGCTATCCAGCAAGTCAGTCGCGGGACCCAGTTTTTGGCCCCCGGGTAGTAGTCAGCCCTCGGGGAGCCCCACCAACTGGTCGTGCTGGGGACCGGACGGTGAATGAAGTGCCCCAGCAGGCCAAGGAGGAACGGGAACGCGAAGAGCTGTCCTCCATGCTCAGAGAGCTAACACGCTATGTGTCAGTTCAGGATGCCATGAGGTCCCTTGACACAGTCTGCCACGACCTGAAGAAGGCCATCAAGAAGCTTGACAAGCTGTTTCGCAAAAGCAAGGTGCAGGACACAGAGCTTTGCACCCTTGTCTCATCCATGCAGCTGGACCACCGTTGTTGCTACGTGCGTTACAGGCTAAAAGAGGAGACAGCATTGAACTGTACCCCGACTGCTTCCAGTTCTCACGCAAGATTCACGAGGGGCTGAAGTCGGTCCATGTGGTAGTAGGCACCAGCATTGGCCACACCCACAGCATGGAAGCAGTGCTGGCCCTGTTCAAGGCGGCCATGAACTACCGCCATGATGTGCTATCAAGCTTTCAGAAGCAGGAGCTTGAGGGCTGGGTACACACATCCAAGGTACTGAAGGTCATAATTGAGGAGAAGGAACGGGAAAAGGCAGACAGGAACAGGCTGGCAGCCGTGTCTGGCACCTCTGGCCCTGGCAGTGGACCTGGCAGCACAGGAGTGGATCAAGGCAAGGTAGGTTCGACGCTTGGAACCCATGCCCTTGCGGCAATGTGTCTGCCTCACAGCTTTAGCACTGACACTGCACTAGCGCATGCGGCACAGCGCTACATGTGCTGTGCAGACAGCCTGGAATGCACAAATGACCCAGCACCGCTGCCAGACTGCCACTGTCAGCTGAGCTTACACTCTGCCTGCCTGGCTGTCAACAGGTGCAGGAGGAGCTGTCCAAGCCCTCAGAACCTGCAGCACAGCCTGCAGCGGCTACAGACTGCACAGACCCCCCCTGCCCTCCCCCAGCCACAGCAGAAGGCAGGCAGCCTAGTGACGAGCTGCCCCCTGCACCTGCCTGCGCCCCCCCTCCCCCCAGCGAACCCTACCCAGAGCCACAGCCCTCCTCCCCTCAGCACACTGACCCACCTGGTGCGTCATACGAGGAGGTAGTGGCAGAGCTGTCCCCTGCCCCACCCCTGGCCCCTGCCCTGGTGGTCCCCTCACCAGCCGCTGCCACAGCCCTTCCTGTGAGCCCAAGTGGGTTGGGGCCAGTGGTGGGCAGCAGCCGCCGCACCCCAGCCAGCTCAGCCCACAGTGCTCGTCTGCGCATCGTGGTCGAAAGCACTCCCGCAGACATCAGTCAGGCGGCCACAGGCAGTGGCCAGGACAGTGAGGCAGCCCTGGAGCCCGTGCCTGGCGTGGCGATGCTGTCACCAGCAGCACCTGTCCTCAGCCCTCTCAGTGAGCCAGAGCACACTCAGGACGATGTACTGGCCTTTAGTGTAGAGGGTCAGCACCGCCCTGAACCAGACCCCAGGTTACAACAGGACCAGACCCGGCCCAGCAGCACCCAGCAGCAGCCCCTGTCACCAGGCGAGGTGGCAATGGACATGGATGGCCCTGGTGCTGAGGCTGAGCCAGCGGGTTGGATCCTTGCAGCTGTGCCGCAGCCCCAGCCCCAGCCAGCCATTGATGCAGGAGGTGGCAGCAGCCATGCCGTAGACATGCAAGCAGCAGCGGCAGCAACGTCCGGGGGCGCACTAGCCCCTCTGGACTTTGCTCTACTGCATCCCAGCAGCAGCAATGGTGCACCAGCAGCAGCAGACTCGCTCCCTGCCTCCGCTCCAGAAGAAAGGGTTGCAGACCAGGCCACCGTGGCCCCAGCATGCACACCAGCTGAAGCTCAGCCAGCCCTCAACTCAGGAACTGCTGCGCTGCCAGGTCCCACCTCCAGTGCTGAGCTCCCGCTCATGCGTGGCCCTGGCCTGGGCACCACCCAGATACCCCACCCCAGCAGCAGCACTGGAGGAGGTGCAATGGCCACTGCCACCTGCTCAGTGGGCCCGCACCCCAGCAGCAGCATGGGCGTGGATGAGACAGGCAATGCTACTACCTTGGCTGTGGATCAACCGCATGCCAGGGCATCGCACTACAGCCACCCAGCGTCAGATGGCCCGCATTCGCCTCCCTCGCGCTCTCCATCTCAAGAACCGCACAGTCGCAGCAAACGCCCTCGATCAGATCAGCAGCTTGACTACCCCGAGCGGCGCAAAGCACCTCGTGATGCCAGCACAACGAGCTGCGAGTTGCGGCGTGGCAGCGGGCGAAGTGCAGCCCCCTCCTCGCGCCGCAGACGTCGCAGCCGGAGCCGCAGCGAGTCGCTTGGCTATGAGCGCGACCATTCGTCAGACAGCCGGCTGCTGTGCCCGCCTCTGGACTCACCCCACTCAGACGACCCTGGGGAAGCGATGGAGGTGGCACAGCCGCGAGGCCCTGGCGGGCACGCCTCGCCCTTATACATGCCTGGTGTGTTGGGGTTCCGAGACAAGGACCGCGAACGAGAAGGAGGGGGTGGGCGGGGTAGACTGTGCGTGGACCGCGAAGCCCCGCCCAGCACTTGGTCTTTTGAAGAGCGTGAGCGGCATCGCATGGAACGCGAGCGAGCGGAATTGCCGGGGAACTGGGAACGCGAAGTGGCGCCTGACGACCGGCAGGTCAGCGCGACAGTGGTCGGCGGCGCATGCGGGAAAGCAGAAACATGCAGTCATGGCACATGCTCATGCTCATGCCGGCACTAGCTGGGTGATGCAGGACTCTAGTGTTAGTGTGAGCTGGAAGGGTGACAAGCCTGGCACCGACGCTGCATTGTGGCCTAAGGACGGGTGTGATTGCAGCAGCAGGTCCCGGTGGATCAGTGCCTATATGCGCTGCTCACACGGGCTCTGCTGGCTGGCCTGGCTGCAGGTCGGCGCTCTGCTGAGGCGCGGGCACCTGGTGCTGGTGCTTGACCTGGATCACACCTTGCTAAACAGCGCATGCTTCCCAGACCTGGATGCTGAGACAGAGTCCCAGCTGGTGAGAAGCTGCCCCCTTATCCACCCACCCACCCACACTGCTGTTAACCATGCTTCAGACTCAGCGCCCTCACCAACAGCACAAACGTGGTGCTGTACCTGGTACAGGCTGTGGCTGCCTGCTTTTAAATCCAGCTATCACTTGCCTGCCTGCCTGCCTGCCTGTCTTGCCGCCTGCCTCAGTCCCAGCGCTTGTTTGCCGAGGCGAGCAGCCTGCCGGACAGCCAGCGGGAGCTGTACCGCAGCGAGCGCTTGGGTGTGTGGACCAAGCTGCGGCCAGGGGTCAGGGAGTTCTTGGCCAGAGCAGCGGAGAAGTTTGAGATCTGGGTCCGCTCAGCCGGCTCCAGGTGGGCTGCCAGGCTGAGGTTAGGCTGCTCAGCTGGTGTGGGCCAGGGCAGGCCAAGGTAGGGATGGGGTGGCCAAGCAGAGCCAGTGCCATGCCAGGTTGAAGGAGCAGCTCAGGCATTGCATGATGCGAAGTAATGATAAGCACGCACATGGCAGACGAGGACTCAGTATTCTGTAGTCAGACTGCAGACTTGCACACAGCATAGAAGGCTATTCTGTAATAGCATGATACAGCATCAACCTTCTTATACTACAACATCAGCCTTGAGGTCACAGCATAGAAGACTACTCCGGAAGCCCTTCTGCCTAAAGCTTGGCCTTCACCCACCACCGCATACCGCATGCACATGGCAGGCTTGGAAGGCCAGGCCACTGCTTGACTGACCAGTTGGCATGGCCTGGCAGCGACCAGCCTGTGATGTGTTCCTGCCCGGTCCCAGCTGTGTGCCACTGCCATGGCTGCAGGCCGTATGCAGAGGCCATGGCCAGCCTGCTGGACCCGGAGGACCGCTACCTAGGCGGCCGCATCATTGCTGCGGGTGGCGGCGTGGATGGGCCTGAGGGCCCCATTGCCCTGCAGAACAAGAGGCTACTGGCAGGTGGGTGTGGGGAGGAGGAGAGGGGGAGGGCACCACGGGGTAGGGACGGAAGGGGTGGGGAGCGGAGGTGCAGGTGGAGGAGGGCGGGAGGAGGGGAGGGTGGCAGTGACAGATGGGGGTGGCAGGGTGGGCCGGCCTGGTTACTGCGCATGACAGCACGGCAGCCGCGTGCTTCAGCTGTGACTTGCTCTGCTGTGTCTGCTTGGCAGTGCCAATCCTTGATTGGGCTATGACAGCATTGCTACTCTAGCTACAACAGTAGAGTGCCATGCTCCCAGCTGCTAGGATCCAGCAGCCTCACTTCATGGCTTGCTTGACGCCTGTGTGGGGGGGGCTGAGGACCACCCAGTGTGCCTGCTGCTGTGGCAGGGCTGGAGCAACGGCGTCAGGTGGCTCTGGCTGTGGATGATGCGGGTGCTCTGTGGCCCCTGGACGCCCGCCTGGCCCTGTTTGTGATGGAACGCTACTTATTCTTCCCCTCCTCACGTCGCCGCTTTGGCCTGGAGCGCCGGTCACTGCTCCAGATAAACAGGTGGGAAGGCTCCTGCTACAGGTCAAGCTTGGACCTGTCCATGTTGCCTGCTGTCCATACCTGTCCATGTTGCCTGCTGTAGCCTGCCTGCCTGCACCTCGGACTTAGCCACCTGGCTCTACTTGCAATGGCTGGAACATGCCCCTGTGCTGCTGCAGTTTGATTTTGCAAACCTGGAGCTGATGAAGCCCACACCTGTCTTGTTACAAGCTTGCTGACCGTGTGTTCCCAGCCGCCTTCCTGTTCCTGAGCTACTTGGTCACCTGGTTACCTGCCTCGCTGCCTGCACACCAAGCTGAGGCATGGCAGTCCTGCACCAAGCAAGCCTATACTCGACTGCTTGAGTCCCTGACATGTCCTGTTGCAGCGAGACACTGGCGGTGTTGCTTTTTGCTGCACATCAGCAAATGCCATGCAATACTGATGATAGGGCACAATGCTGATGCTGACATAGATGCTGATGCTGATGTCATTCAGCTCTGCACTGCTGTGCTCACGCTCCTAGGGACCAGGCACGCCTCTGTCTTGCTGCTGGGTATGGCTGGCCTGCTCCCCTCAGCCTTGTCCCTTATCTCACCAGCTGGACCTGTCTGCCTTGCCGGCTGGTGCCCCAGGGACGAGTGCCCTGACCGCGGGATGCTGATGACTGGGTGGCACCTCATCGAGGGGCTGCACCGCCTGGTGTTCACCTACCTGAACCACCCGGGCCCCCCCGGCATGCTGCTGTCGGCCCCCCCGGTAGAACCACGCTACCCTCCCTGGGATATCCGCAATGTGCTGGCAGACGAGCGGCGTAAGGTGCTGCAGGGCGTGTGCCTCGCCTTCTCAAGGTCAGCAGGGAGACATGCTGGACGGTGTAGGCGCAGAGTGAGGAGGAGCAGGCATAACAATGAATGGATGTGAAGTGAGCAGAGCAGGAAGGCAACTCACCCCTCCCCGCTAGTTTGAAGTGAGTGCATATGTGGATATTTCTCATTAATGACTTCGTCTTCTGGTGGATTGTGTGGGGTGGTCGGTTGTGTTGGTTATGCTGGTTGTTGTTGTGGATGTTGACCTTGACGGTGGTGGTGGCGATGTGCCTCCTCCATGAATTGTCTGTGGTGCAGGATCACTCCCCTGGATGCTGATCCCCGGGCCCACCCCTTGTGGCGCATGGCCCAGGCCTACGGGGCAGAGTGCGCCACGCACTGCACAGACCGCACCACACATGTGGTCTCACCAGTAAGGGGCACTGAGAAGACCCGCTGGGCGGCAACCAACGGGCGGCCAGTGGTGACCCCCGCCTGGTGAGCTGTGCAGCCTTTCGGTAGCATGCTTCAGCAGGCGAGCAGCAAGGCCATGGACCAGCTCCAGGGCCAGGTGTGCACACGCTGCGTCGGGAGGATGTTGGATGACCTCAATGTCAGCAATTTGTCACACAGGTCATCATAGTCTGTATAGATTGCACTGCAAATGATGAGAGTTGTCATTTCGGTTGCTACATCGTGCACAAAGGTTGTGACAAGTAGCAGCATGCGCCACACATGACAATGAGGGAGCATGTGACCTGTGACCTGTGCACAGTAAGGTCAGGCCGTTAGGCTTCTGTCTGCTTTGTGACTGTTCTATATGTGCTAGACTTAGACCACTGTGGCTATTGACATGCCATGTGGTGGACAGTGCCAAGTCACTGTTGCTGGCGATGATGATAAGCTCAAGTGTGCGTGCTGACACAGGTTGGAGTGCTGCTGTACTTTGTGGCGCAAGGCTAACGAGGAGCGCTTTGCCACCCCGTTTTGAGCTGTGCATGGTGTCTTGGGCTGACCCTTATGCCAGGCATCTGCACAGGCCCGGGGAGGATTAAACGCAGCCACAGTGCAGTGAAGGGCACATGGAGGCCCTTCTACGATGTATACCTGACAAGCTACTACAGGTTGCGTGACCTTGCATTTACATGACATGACTTGTTCATCTTGTGTGATGACACGCCTAATGACGGGCTTTTGATGACGGGCCTGATGCCACTGCGTGCTGTACCCCGGCTGTGGGCTGGTTGGAAGGCCAGCCCAGCCCAGCCCAGCCCAGCCCACCCAGCCCAGCCCAGCCCGCCCTTGCTTGGATTTCTTTTCTATCAGACACCAAGAATACAACCTTGCATTCACCTTGCGTTGAACTGCTGGGCCGCCCAGGTTGGGGGTTGTATTAGCTCCACATCTCGCTATTTGCAAAGACGAAGGTGCAATTGAGCAAAGATGTTCACGGGTCTGTTGTCAGCGCATGATCATAGTCCTATGCTGGCTGTGTAACGAGGTTCGGATACCAAACTGTTTTCGCGAGAGTGAGCATGCGGTGCGTTTCCATTTAAAGGGTCGGTGGTGCAGTAATCGAGCCCTCACGAATACAAGTCATAATGTCCGACCCAGCAGCTGAGACACCCATTTCGGCCCCAGCGGAGGCCTCAGCTGATCCTCCTGCCGCCACAGATGCGCCTGCACCAGCAGTTGAGACGCCTTCTGCCGAGCCTGCATCCCAGCCTGCGGCTCAGCAGCCCGCAGCGGAGCAAGCAGCCCCCGAAAAGCCATCTGAGCCCGCTCCTGCGGCCCAGCCCGCCCCCGCCATAGCACCCGCACCCATCAACGCTGCTTCAGAAGTGGCGGAGGCTATCGCCGCGGCCCAGGCTCAAGCTGCAGCCATGATTTCCAAGCTATCTGAAGAGAGCAACAAGCGCCGGCTGGAAGGCGGGGAAGGCCCAGATGCCAAGCGCGTTCAGCAGGACTCGGTACGTGGGCTTACTGGCAGTGTCGAAATTGCCGCTGTGGAGCATGGATAAGAGTAGGGGCTCGATGTTTGCAGATCTTTGCACCAATGGTGCTGCAAGTGGTGAACCCAATGGGCGAGACCACTTGGAGCATGCTCGCGACGCCAGACAAGGTGAGGCCAGCCTAGCTCCGCTCGCCTGCGGCGTACTCCTTGTGCTTCGTTTGGTAGCAAAAGGAATAATGCGCTTTGTGCACAGGTTGGTCGCATTATTGGGCGCTCAGGAGTCACTATCAAGGAGCTGGAGACCCGGTCGGGCACCCGCATCCAGGTAAGCCGCAAGCCTGCAGAGCAACCCCATGGCGGGTGATTGTCGCTGACCCAGGACCCAATGTTGTGCATTGCAGATCGACCACAAGGCACTCGGTGAGCAGAAGCCTGTGCATGTGTCTGGTCCTCCCAGCAATGTGGACTTGTGCAAGCAGCTGATCAAAGAGCTGCTTGAGAACGATACCCCTGGAGGGGGTCTGAATGCCATTGCGGGTGCCGGCGAGGCCACGCGCTCGATGGAATGCCCGGCGGGGATCGTGGGTCGTATCATTGGGCGCGGCGGAGAGACCATTCGCAGCCTGCAGTCTGCTAGTGGCGCCCATATCCTCGTCGACCAGGTCGGCTTGGAAGCAGCGCGTGCCAGCTGACGTAGTAAAGTCGCATCTTACCATACTTGTGTACGCGGCTTATTTCTGTGCTTGCAGAATTTTCCTCCAGACCATCCGCGCAAGATCACAATTACAGGCAAAGCAGACTCTGTGGACAGGGCCTTCAAAATGATGCAAGATCTGATTGGTGGTGACCCCGGCAGTGCTCAGCAAGTGATCCAGAAGGTGCTAGGCTCTGTAAGTGTGCGAGGCCTTCACACTCATGAGCACCCAGCTGTGATTGCTCCGCAGTGCAGTAGTGACCCACAGCGCATAGTGCATTAGTGACTGTTCCATTGCTCATGCGCGCAGCAATATGGTGCGGGCATCACTCGGTCCTTGGAGTGTGCCAAGTCAGTAGTCGGTCGCATCATTGGCAAAAGTGGCGAGACCATCAAGACGCTGCAGAAGCAGTACGGCACCAGCATTCAGATTGACCAGAGCATCAACCCCTGCAAGGTCACAATTGCTGGGCCAGCGCAGTCCTGTGCTGCGTGTGAGCGGGCAATTGTGGACATCATTGAGGACCGGCCCCATGGCCTGACTCCTCCCACCGCTGGCTTTACAGCAGGTAGCTGCTTAACTGGATGGTTGACGCCTGCTTAATGCTCTGCTGCAGTTCACTGATGTCAATCTTGTGATGGTGTCAACCTGCGCTGTTGCTGGCCTGCAGGTGCTCCTGCTGCAAGACCTGCGTTTGGCAGTCCATCATTTGGCTTTCAAGCAACGCCCAACCAGTTTGGCCACTTCAATGGAGCTCCAGCGGCTGTCCCATATGGCACGGCTCAGCCTGCCTATGGAGCCCAGCCTGGCTACGGAGGCTACTCAGCCCCTGGCACGTTTGGTGGCTTCAACCCCCAGGCACCTGCCGTTGCAAATCCTTACGGCCAGCCCCAGCCCCAGCCCCAGCAGCAAGCTGTGTACGGTGTCCAGCCCACTTATGGTGGCAGTTATCCAACTGACCCGATGTACCAGCAGCAGCAGCAGCAGCAACAGCAGCAGCAGGCCATGCATCAGATGCCTCCCAGCCCATGGCAAGAGTTGCGCGATGAGCAGAACCGCAGCTACTACTACAACAGCCAGACAGGGGTTAGCCAGTGGGAGCGCCCAGCAGAGATGCGCTAGGCAGTCTTGCAGTGCCTGAGTGCCCTTGTCTGCAGCTTTATCGTTAGCAGTTCAGCAGCAAGCTGGCATCGGTCCTCCAATCCACCTTATGTGCCGTCGCCTATCCGTCTACCCTCGCGCCATGGAACCCACATGCTGGTGGGCATGAGTCGTCTGCCTGCTCGGCTCGCTGCTGTGCGCCCTTCCTGACTGCGCTGCTGCCAACCAGCTGGACCTTTTTGCGTGCCGCCTGCGCCGTTTGTGTTGTCACCAGCTGCAAGCCTGGCTGCACCAACTGATGGCTGCTGTGCCTAAGTGTGGTCCATCGTGCCATGACTGTGCAGTCGCTGGTGCTTGTGGTCTGACTGTCACTTCCATGTCACACCCTCTGCTGGTCCGCCTAGCGCGCTGTGATCTCGCAGCCACACTAGCAGCTGATGTTGACAATGGCTTGATGAAGCCTAGTGCTGTAGCTGCATATGGGTCTATGCATGTAGCAAAGTGACGTGGTGAACTGGTGCTGCTTGAGGCGTGTCGCTGTTGTGCTGTGTAAGCGTATGCTGTGTGGTAATTGTGCCTTGTCTGTTTGAATGGTGTCTGTGGAGTTATGATCAATGGCTGTGGCACCAAAGCGGTTCATCCAGCGCTCCCTCTGTGGCGGGTAAGTCGGTATGCTGGGCAGTGTTTGACATGATTTCGCTGGCACATAGCAAAGTCGTATGTTATGCCCGTATGTCCGTATGTGTGCGCAATGCACCAGCATTAGTCGCGGCCTTTGCGTCCATGTCAAAATCCATGGCAATGTTCCTGGCCATGTCAAAGTGGCATCTAGTGCTTGGCGGGGATTGCAGAGCTTCTCTTGCAGGTGAACGGCGAGGCGGAGCAACGCCGCCGGGTAGTACGAGGCCGGGCCATCATGTCAGCTCTGACGAATGATGAATGAATTGAGCTGTCTATGGCAACTGATTCAGGCTTGTGATAGTTGCGATAGTTGCAGCCAAGGTTAACATGCAAGTTCACCAGTGTAAGAGGACTGGAAGCAGAGCATAAGATGTGCCTCAACCCTGGTCTGTACCATATCGCTAGGGTTGGCCAGATCCGTAGGTGGCGGCTAGAAAGACGGTATATACATACGTATTTGCTGTATTCGTAGTTCCGTAGTGTCTTCCGTAGGGGCAGGGTCGTCATTTTGCGAAAGTAAGTATGCAGTTTGGTGCACAACAACTAGAAAAACGCCCGCTAGGGGTAAGCATGTTCAGAATCTCAACCAATAGCAGTGTCGTGACACATCTAGCCAGCCATGCATGCTGTTAGCAATGTGCATGTGTCCAAACCCCTCGTGTGGCAGCCGGCAAGCTCTTTGCGAGAGGGAAGGTGCAAGCCACTGATGCCCAAAGCCTCGAGGGCCTGGCACAGGTCTGGATCCTCCACCAAGCGCAGGGCGATGTTGTTGTTGAAGAAGAACCTGCCTAGAGCACGCTTAAACTGGGCCAGACTTGCTGCTGGCACAGAGAATGCTGCGAGACGGGTCAACGAGGCACGCTTGGCCCCAGCTGCTGCACTGTTGCTACTGCCACCTGGGCTGCCGCTGGCAATGGGGGAGTTGGGGAGTGATGGAGAGTGCGTTGACATACGATCCTGTGCCTGCTGCAGCTTGATGCCAGCACAAGGATGGGGAGGTGTGTTCTTAAAGTGAGTGTTGCCGGTACGGGAGGGGTTGCTGGGCTTGAGCAACTTGCCACAACCTGGCAGCTTGCACTCCAGGTAACACAGCTCTGTGCCATCCTTCGACTTGCGCAGCACAGGCTGAAGCTTATCCCAGTAGCTGGCGGTGCCATTCGCCTTCAAGGCTATGAGCTCGGCTAGCAGCTCTACGGGCGTCTTCTTCCCGGAGGGGCCTGGCTGCAGTATCCGGTCGCCACATCTCTCGTATGCACCATCCATCGCAATGAATGCCATCGGGTATCGCAGCGACTTATATTTGACCCGCGGTTACGGTCACACCCGCGGTTACGGCGTACTGCGTCCTTTGCAATCTCGCGAATTGGCCGTCGCGTGTACGGTTCAAGCGCGAAAACTACGGTCAAACCTACGGAATTATACGGTCAACCGACGTACCTACGGCTGCCTACGGATACACGGTGGTCGGGGTACGCTACGTATATACTGTATATACGTACCTACGTATATACACCGCTACGGTTCTGGCCAACCCTACATATCGCCATGCAGAGTTTCCGTCCCGTGGGTCATTTTCAAACATGATATATAGATGAAGCAGCAAACGCCGCTTGCGTCGCTGATTCTTAACTCTGGGCTGGTCGGAGGGAACGCGCGACATTGCGAGGATGAGCGACCTAGTAGCACCGACCTGGCCCTCTACAGCACGAACGGCCCTCGTGCCAGGTAGGAAGATAGGGTAAGAGTGCGCGATATGGTGTGCGATCAACACAAGATGCGCATGGCTGACGCACAGGTCAGCGTCCGTTGTTGTCAGTCAGCGTTCACCATTTCACCGCCAGCACTCTGCTGGAGCACGGGCATCTGGACATGCACGCCTCAGCGGGCCCCTCCCCCAGCTTCCCAGCTCAGGTTCTCAACTGGCCTGGCAGGAACTTGTTGCCCAGCCAGACAGCCAGGCAGCGCCATTGCCACCAAGGGAGCCAGCAGAGCATGGCGGCCCTGAGAACCATCCCATGCCAACTGCTCCCCAGCTTCAATGCCAGGCCTCTCATGTGGCTGGACCCATCACAGAGCCCGGTGCACAGCAGGACCTGCATGCAACACTCCTTCCCATAGCTGCTGCCAGCCACAGCCGCCCACGTTCTGTGCCCCACGCCAGGGCCAGCAAGCATACCTTTGCCAGCAGCCCACTGGAGCAAAGCAGCAGCCAGGCATGTCGTCAGCGTCCAGCTACCCAGGCCTCCACCCCACCCTGTCCCGTACCGCCCAGCAGTGGTAGCCAGTCACAGCCAAGTGGACTACCACCTGCCCCGTCTGCATGCTGCAGTTCTGCATGCAAGCAGCAGGTGGCGGGCCTGCAGGCACAGCTGTCAGACAGCCAGGCGCAGCTGGCAGGTGTGCAAGCGCAAGTGAGGACCAGCCAGCTGCTGCAGAGCAGGTGGGAGAGCCAGCTGGCTGCAGCCACTGAGGCCACAGCGGCTGCGCAAGCCGCTGCTGCTGCTGCCGAGTCAGCGCGTGAGGCGGGCCTGCAGGAGGCGGCACAGAAGCACTTCAGAGCAAGCAAGTGAGTGAGGCTTGCAATCGTCGTTGACGGTAGCAAAGGCAGCAGCAAAAATAGCAGCAGTGACAGCAGCAGTAGCGGCAGCAGTGACAATGAGTGACAATCAGTGGCATGTGGAAGTACAGGCTTCTGCCTTGCCTGCCGCAATGTCATGACCCCAGGCACCTACTGGGTCAGGGTAAGGCCCAACCCGAACCCGAACCCTAGCCCTGACCTCCATGACCCCAGGCACCTACCCAGCAGCCCCTGGGGCCCCTGACGCACCCTGACCATCCTCTAGCTCGGCCCCTACCAGCACTGCCGTGCTGCTGACTGCCTGCAGGCAATGGGAGGCTTTGCAGAGCAAGCTGGAGCGGCAGTGTCGCGGCGCTGAGACACGTGCAGTGCAGGCAGAGACCGAGGCAGGGGCCCTACGCTCCCAGCTGGCCAGCCAGCAGCAGTCCCTGACCCAGGCAAGCCTCCCTGCCAGCCCCCTATGCTTGCGTATGCCTGAGCCATTGGCTCCCTGACTCAGTGCCCTCACCCTGCTCCTGTCGGAACTGCCTCCCGCCCCTGGCCTGCTGTGTGCTGCCCCTGCCCCTGGACCCTGCCCTGCCCTGCCCTGCCCTGCCCCTGGACCCTGCCCTGCCCTGCCCTGCCCTGCCCTGCCCTGCCCTGCCCTGCCCTGCCCTGCCCTGCCCTGCCCTGCCCTGCCCTGCCCTGCCCTGCCCTGCCCTGCCCTGCCCTGCCCTGCCCTGCCCTGCCCTGCCCTGCCCTGCCCTGCCCTGCCCTGCCCTGCCCTGCCCCGCCCCGCCCCTGGACCCTGCCCTGCCCTGCCCTGCCCTGCCCTGCCCTGCCCTGCCCTGCCCTGCCCTGCCCTGCCCTGCCCTGCCCTGCCCTGCCCTGCCCTGCCCTGCCCTGCCCTGCCCTGCCCTGCCCTGCCCTGCCCTGCCCTGCCCTGCCCTGCCCGGCCCCTGGCCCCTGGCCCCTGCCCTGCCCTGCCCTGCCCTGCCCTGCCCTGCCCTGCCCTGCCCTGCCCTGCCCTGCCCTGCCCTGCCCTGCCCTGCCCTGCCCTGCCCTGCCCTGCCCTGCCCTGCCCTGCCCTGCCCTGCCCTGCCCTGCCCTGCCCTGCCCTGCCCTGCCCTGCCCTGCCCTGCCCTGCCCTGCCCTGCCCTGCCCTGCCCTGCCCTGCCCTGCCCTGCCCTGCCCTGCCCTGCCCTGCCCTGCCCTGCCCTGCCCTGCCCTGCCCTGCCCTGCCCTGCCCTGCCCTGCCCTGCCCTGCCCTGCCCTGCCCTGCCCTGCCCTGCCCTGCCCTGCCCTGCCCTGCCCTGCCCTGCCCTGCCCTGCCCCTGGCCCCTGGCCCCTGGCCCCTGGCCCCTGCCCTGCCCTGCCCTGCCCTGCCCTGCCCTGCCCTGCCCTGCCCTGCCCTGCCCTGCCCTGCCCTGCCCTGCCCTGCCCTGCCCTGCCCTGCCCTGCCCTGCCCTGCCCTGCCCTGCCCTGCCCTGCCCTGCCCTGCCCTGCCCTGCCCTGCCCTGCCCTGCCCTGCCCTGCCCTGCCCTGCCCTGCCCTGCCCTGCCCTGCCCTGCCCTGCCCTGCCCTGCCCTGCCCTGCCCTGCCCTGCCCTGCCCTGCCCTGCCCTGCCCTGCCCTGCCCTGCCCTGCCCTGCCCTGCCCTGCCCTGCCCTGCCCTGCCCTGCCCTGCCCTGCCCTGCCCTGCCCTGCCCTGCCCTGCCCTGCCCTGCCCTGCCCTGCCCTGCCCTGCCCTGCCCTGCCCTGCCCTGCCCTGCCCTGCCCTGCCCTGCCCTGCCCTGCCCTGCCCTGCCCTGCCCTGCCCTGCCCTGCCCTGCCCTGCCCTGCCCTGCCCTGCCCTGCCCTGCCCTGCCCTGCCCTGCCCTGCCCTGCCCTGCCCTGCCCTGCCCTGCCCTGCCCTGCCCTGCCCTGCCCTGCCCTGCCCTGCCCTGCCCTGCCCTGCCCTGCCCTGCCCTGCCCTGCCCTGCCCTGCCCTGCCCTGCCCTGCCCTGCCCTGCCCTGCCCTGCCCTGCCCTGCCCTGCCCTGCCCTGCCCTGCCCTGCCCTGCCCTGCCCTGCCCTGCCCTGCCCCTGCCCTGCCCTGCCCTGCCCTGCCCCTGGCCCCTGCCCTGCCCTGCCCCCTGCCCTGCCCTGCCCTGCCCTGCCCTGCCCTGCCCTGCCCTGCCCTGCCCTGCCCTGCCCTGCCCTGCCCTGCCCTGCCCTGCCCTGCCCTGCCCTGCCCTGCCCTGCCCTGCCCTGCCCTGCCCTGCCCTGCCCTGCCCTGCCCTGCCCTGCCCTGCCCTGCCCTGCCCTGCCCTGCCCTGCCCTGCCCTGCCCTGCCCTGCCCTGCCCTGCCCTGCCCTGCCCTGCCCTGCCCTGCCCTGCCCTGCCCTGCCCTGCCCTGCCCTGCCCTGCCCTGCCCTGCCCCTGCCCTGCCCTGCCCTGCCCTGCCCTGCCCTGCCCTGCCCTGCCCTGCCCTGCCCTGCCCTGCCCTGCCCTGCCCTGCCCTGCCCTGCCCTGCCCTGCCCTGCCCTGCCCTGCCCTGCCCTGCCCTGCCCTGCCCTGCCCTGCCCTGCCCTGCCCTGCCCTGCCCTGCCCTGCCCTGCCCTGCCCTGCCCTGCCCTGCCCTGCCCTGCCCTGCCCTGCCCTGCCCTGCCCTGCCCTGCCCTGCCCTGCCCTGCCCTGCCCTGCCCTGCCCTGCCCTGCCCTGCCCTGCCCTGCCCTGCCCTGCCCTGCCCTGCCCTGCCCTGCCCTGCCCTGCCCTGCCCTGCCCTGCCCTGCCCTGCCCTGCCCTGCCCTGCCCTGCCCTGCCCTGCCCTGCCCTGCCCTGCCCTGCCCTGCCCTGCCCTGCCCTGCCCTGCCCTGCCCTGCCCTGCCCTGCCCTGCCCTGCCCTGCCCTGCCCTGCCCTGCCCAGCTGGCCCTAATACTGCTCACCACCAGCCCCTCAGCCTCGCAGCCCCTTCAGCCCCCTACACCCCCCAAACCGCCCGACCGCCCTCCTGCCCTCCTGCCTGATCAGCCCAGCCCTGCCTGCCTCCCTGTTATGTGACCCCTGTGGCCCTGTTGTGTGACCCCTGTGGCCCTGTTGTGTGACCCCTGTGGCCCTGTTGTGTGACCCCTGTGGCCCTGTGACCCTGCAGGCCTGTGCAGCCCTACAACAAGAGCTGGACAGCAGGCGCCAGGCCTGGGAGCAGCAGAGGGCGGCCCTGCAGGCCAGTGTGGAGCAGTTGAGGGCGGAGGCTGCTCAAGCCAGTGCCAAGCATCAGGCCACGCTGGCGGCTGAGAAGGCAGCCATGCAGGTCAGACCGGCAACACAGGCCAGGTTGGGAGGGGGGCATGGGGAGGGGCGAGAAGCTGTATGCTGTGAGAGGGCAGTCAGGGGCTGTTGCCACCAGCTTCATCAAACATGGCCTCATCAAGGCTGGTGGGTGGTGGGTACCAATCGCCACTATCATGCTGGCTTGCTATGGTCACAAACCCCCGCCACCGTACGCACCATACCATACAACCACACACATCACTACTAACACCACACAGCCTTAGCATGGTGACCAAGGTAGAGCGTGACGTGGTCCTTTTCGTCATACTTGTATGACATAATCAGAAGAAAAACATATGACACCGGAATATGTCTTCACTTTTGATGCTATTGTTAGCATCAGTGGAAGAGGAGCTGGGTCCCAGAGGTCTTGGAGAAAGTGTAACTGGGATGGGCTCCAAAGCCAACATATTATGTGCAGCAGGGGTGCACTTGCTTTCTCAACACATGCCTCACTCTCAGTCACACCAGCTACCTAGCCTTCCCCCACACCCTCCTACAGCGGCCTCTGCAGCCACACCCAACACCACCTGTACCCCCTCCCCCTACTTGTCCCCCTGAACCACCCTGGCCCCTCTCATGCCACCCCTGACACCCCCCCCTCGGGGACCCCCTGCCCCCCCCACCGTGCCCCCCCCTCACAGTTGCCTGCTGTCCTTACCCCAGCCACCTTCTCCTCTGTTGCCTTGCGTCCCCTGCTGCCAGGAGGAGTCCAGCAAGTTGCGTCAGGACCTGGCCCAGCGCACCCACACTGTGCTCCAGCTGAACCTGGACCTGGACACCAGCAGAGCGGCAGAGCGGGCTGCACAGCAGGCCAGCAAAGACCTGCGGCTGCAGCTGGCGGCCCTGCGGGCACAACTGACAGCAGCAGCTGCGGCAGAGCAGCAGGGTGCAGGGCCAGGGGTGGAGGGCAGGCAGCCACTGGCCCAGCCACCAGTACAGCAGCCAGGCAGTCAGTTGGGCAGTACACTAACTCCTTGTCAAACAGATCAACTGACAGCCCAACCGACACAATGCAAGGATGGAGGCCTGGCTACACTGCATGGAGAGTCAGCTGAACGGCTCCAAGGGCAGGGGCAGGGGCAGGTTGCCGAAGCTGAGACTGAGGAGCAGGAGGTCAGGCATGGCCAGGAGTCAGGGCAAGGGCAGGTGGCAGGTCAGGGTGAGCAGGAGAGTCCAGCCCCACATCCACAGCAGCAGCCACAGCAGCAGCAGCCACATCCACAGCAGCAGCCACAGCCACAGCAGCAGCAGCAGCCACAGCAGCAGCAGCAGCCACAGCAGCAGCAGCAGCAGCAGCAGCAGCAGCAGCAGCGGGATGACAGGTGCAACCAGGCGGCCCCCTGTCCCCCTCTGCCCACCACAGGCAGCCAGGTGGCATTCACCATGTCCATGCACGGCCCTGGCCAGGCTGGCCCCCTTAACCCCACCCCCCACCTGGCATCTGCCCCCGCCCCTCCGGTTAGCCGCAGAGGGGCGCCTGGGGACAGGTCTGGTGGCGGGCCTGGCAGCGTGGGGCTAGGCGGTGGGGGCAAGCGCAGCAGCAGCAGCAGCGGGGCAGCTGCCAGGGAGGAGGTGGGGGCTGTGGTCCGCGCCCTGAGGACCCAGGTGGCGGAGATCCAGTGAGTTCCCGGGGTGGGGGGCAGGTGTGAGGGGCGCCGGGGGAGGGAGTGAGAAGAGTGTGAGTAGGCAAGGGCTGCGCTGGATGCTGACAAGCTGTTGTGGTTAAGACTGTCGCCATCATCACCGCCATGCAGTGTTTGCCACGTTGCATGTTTGATGCACACCACACCACACCACACCACACCACACCACACCACACCACACCACACCACACCACACCACACCACACCACACCACACCACACCACACCACACCACACCACACCACACCACACCACACCACACCACACCACACCACACCACACCACACCACACCACACCACACCACACCACACCACACCACACCACACCACACCACACCACGGCCCCATGCCATGCCACACCCCACCTGCTGGCTGCAGACAAGCCCACACCCAGCGTCTGGCCTCACTGGAGCTGCAGGTCCAGCAGGCTGAGAGCAGCGCCCACTCCGCCGTCACCCACTGCGAGCAGCTGCTGCAGCAGCTTGTCTCCCGCACCGCAGCCCTGCTGGCAGGCAGGCTGGCGCACTGGGCAGCCTGCCCCGGCCTGGCCCCGGCCCCAGCCCCGACCCTGACCCTGACCCTGAAGGGCACAGCAGGTCGCCAGTCACCTCACTGTGCCAACCCCCCAGCCCCACCTCAGCCCTTGATACCCAGGCCACCTACCCCCTCCCAGCGGGCCAGTGCGAGTGCAGCAGCTGCAGGCAACACCCAGATGGCTGCTCTGTATGCCATGAATGACCGGCTGAGCAGTGAGAACGCTGGCTTGCTGGCGGAGCTGGCGCGTTTTCACAGCGGCAGGCACCCTCTGTTGCGAAAGGCAGGGCTGACAGTGTTGGGGCAAGAAGCTGCAGGGGCAGCCACACAAACACCCACCGCCAGCTCAGCACAAAGCAACGCCTCCTTCACACCGAGGCACACAGCAGGTCACACCACTGGTCACACTGCGGGTCACACCACAATGCACGGTTCCCAGAGAGAGCCAGTGCACAGGAGCAGCAGCAGCAACAGCATTGATGGCGGCAGGGCATCGCCCCAGCTCCAAAGCAGCCCCCACCGCACCTCCCAGTCCTCCCTTACCCTCAGCCTTAGCTCAGATGGCAGAGCCGCAAGCCCTGCAGCCAGCAACCCAGGTTCGAATCCCGTGAGGGACGCGTTGGCAGCGGCGACCCGGGAGGTGCTGCTGTGTGGTCGGCTGCAGCTGCTGCCTGGGGTGCTGACGAGTGAAGGCTGGGGACCTAGTGGGCTGCAGGAGTACTCCACCTCACTAGGGGGTGATGGCAAGGTGGCGGCGGCGGTGGCAGCGGCGGAACTCCACCTCGGGGGGCGCTGCAGCAGCCTCGGCCTGCAGGCAGGTGCTGTGATGAGGCCAGGCAGGGCAGGTCAAGGTCAGACATAGTTCCCTCGCTCCTCCAAGGTCCTGCCCCATTTTGCATAGTGAGCCTGCATTGGGCGGAGCACACTGTCAAGATTTGAAAGAACTCCATGAGCTGTGTGCAAGCTGCGACATGAGCATGCCTGCCTGCTGCCCAGTTCACAATGAGACTGGTTGGTAGGTGCCGTGCTCTGATCATCATGAGTTGCTGGTTGTGGCCTGCAGGCTGAGCTGCTGTCCCTGCAGACCCAGCTGGCTGCCTTGGCCAGCAGCCAGTCAGGCAGCGAGGCAGCAGCGGCACGGCAGCGGGCAGAGCAGGAGGAGCTGCAGGCAGAGTTGCAGGCCAGCAGGCTCAAGGTCATGGAGCTGCAGCGCTGCATGGCAGAAGTCAGGTGAGGCGTGGTGTGCGGGGCAGATGCCAGGACAGCGTGCGGGTGGACCAGGTTCAGGGTGTGATTGAGAGTGACTGAACAAGGTGTGAACGATGGTTTAGCATTTGAGTGAGTGGCGGAGGTAGCCATGGGACTGGGGTACTGGATACACCTCCATGGCTGCCTTCTCATTGTACTGTGGTCACAATTTGTGGGCGCTTGGCAAGCCCTAAAGTCATTGTTGCAGTGTGATCAAGTCCATTTCGTGTGCCAGTGGTTTGCGGGGAGTAACATGTTGGTATGCATGGACCAGCTGGAACCCAATCCTGTTGCATGGCGCCAGGGTTGAGGGCTCCATGTGCAGCTGCAAGTTTATTCTTTGCCATGCGCCCATGCGCCTCAGCCTTGCATGGAGTATGCAGCACAGCAATCATGATGGCAACTCCTGCAGTGGACCCCTGCCACATGCCGCCAGGCCTTGCGCCTGCTTTATCTCCCCTGCTGCCCCTTCACCCCTAACTGCCCCCTCACCCCTGCTGCCCCCTCATCCCCTGCTGCCTTGTCCGGTCCTGATGCCATGCCCACCCCTGCTGCCTGGCTGCGTGCCTGGCCCTGCCCCCTCCTATGTAGACACAGCCATGCCAGCGCCGCCTGCCCTGCCAACACCAGCAGCAGCAGCGCGGCTGAAGGGGCATCCCAGCTTGCGGTGGAGCAGGCAGCGCAGGCAGCTAGGGAGGAGGCACAGGTAGGGGGCCCTCATCTGCACATGTGCGGCGGGATGCATGGTCCAGAATGCTGCATGGGGCGGGGTTTGGCAGCATGTGCCATGACAAAACACGATGAAGGTCGCACGTGTGACAAGATAGTGTGACTTTCAAACCCACCTTGGATGTGACTCTGGCATTTGAGTTGATGTTTCCTGAATTCTATGACATCAGGGCAGGTGCCTCTGTGGTGTGCTGCTTTGCCCTGCAGCGCCAGCGCCACGCAGCCGCCAATGCTCGGCGCGAGCAGGAGGTGGCAGAGCATGCCGCTCAGGATCAGAAGTGCAGGGCTGATGCGCTGGAGGAGCAGCTGCGAGACACAAAGCTGGACTGCCAGCAGCAGGTAAGGCAGCAGGGCAGCCTGAGGCCATCGTTGAGATAGCCTGGGCTGGGCTGGGGCTTGGGTTGGTTAGGTACACTTACCTTAGTACACTTACCTTACCTTTTGTTAGGGGCATGCAGCGTGCTCTGACGCCCCCTGGCTGCAGCATGAAGCATGCAGCGTGGGCTGGACTGCTCACCTGCCAAAGCCCGTGGCAGCAACTCATGGCAGCCATGCATGGGAGTATGGTGTGGTCATGATGAAAAAACCTGAAGACCTCAAAAGCTTCTTTCGACGGTTTTGGTGATAGTGTGGGCATCAGTAGCACGCCTGACACCGGCTAAACTGAGCAGCAGGCAGGCAGCCTCGACACCTTGCCTATGCTTCTGTGCAGTGTGAGGCTGTAATATAGTAGCACAGCAGTCGGCAAGGTTGTAATGAGGTGGCGTTGTTGTTCAGATCACCACCGCCGTGGCTGCCTGACCTGCCACACCACCAGCAGGCAGCACCACCAGCAGGCACTACTATAGAGGCCTCGATGTTGATGTCCAAGGATAGGCGCAAGGCAGGGTTGGTCCTCCCATCCATGCAGGCTGCTGCTGAGGCCTGCTGGTGTACAAGGCAATGAGGGACCTGACCTGGCTGGGTGCAGGGTCAGGGCCAGGGTCAGAGCCAGGGTCGGTGTCAGGTCCAGTGTCGGAGCCAGTGTTAGGGTCAGGACCAGGGCCAGTGTCAGGGTCAGGGTCAGGGTGAGGGCCAGGGCCAGGAACTGTTTTGCGGTGTTGTCGTGAGGACCCATGCGGCAGCAGGTGATGGGTAGGAGGGTTGTGTTGTCTGGCTGTCCGCAGGCAGAGGCGGTGAAGCGTTTGCGTGCTCTCCTAGCCCAGGCTCGCCAGCTGCTGGCCGCTGCCGGGCAGCCCTTCATGCTGGACGACCCGCCGGCCCCTGGCAGCAGCCACGAGTTGAGCAGGTCCAGCAGCACCACCAGCAGCCGGGCCGGCCAGCCACCAGGTGAACCCAACTGAGTCCGCGCTTGCAACACCCGGCCATAGCACGGCGCTCGTCCTATTGCGTCGCCGCGGCGGTGGTGCAGGTGCTGCAGCAACAGCGCTGTGTAGCTGTGATGGTCAGCAGACAGTCTGCATCATGTATGCCAGCCAAGCCCCTGCAGGGTGGTGCACTGGGACTGCTACCAGCTAGTGCAGGCTGGTGCACTGGACTGCTACTAGTGGACATGTCAGAGACCTGCATGTCAGCCAGCTACACAGCCGCCAGCCCAAGCCCCTCACTCATAGCATCAGGCTCGTACACTATAGTAGGGAGTAGGAGAGTGAGAGAGTGAGAACATGCCGGACAGCAGCTTGGTGGCGGTTGACCACGCCACAACAGCCATCAGACGCAAGGCTGCTGAATCCACCACAAGTTTGGATATCCTACCACCGACTGCACGTGTCCCTGGCTGTTTCCAGCATCATGCATGTGCTAGCAATAGCTGCGGTCGCAGTCATGCCGTGCAGACCCGGCCGACCCCCTGTTCAAGGCAGTCGAGGCTCGGGAGCGGGAGAAGGAGGTCCAGCGGCTGAAGGCAGAGCTGTCTGAGGCGCACGCCCAGGCCGCCAGCAGCGCCAAAGAGTTGAAGCGCTGCCGACAGCATGCCGCCCGCCAAGAACAGCAGGTGCAGGAGGCGCTTCAGCAGGCTGGGAAGCAGGCGGCGCAAGACAAAGCAGGCATGGTGGCTGAGCTGCAGGCAGCCAAAGAGGCGCTGGCAAAGGTCAGTGGTATGACCAGGCATGATAGATAGAAGCTCGTCAATCATCAGGCCTGTGCTACCACAGTGGTCGCTGGCAAGGTTTGGCTGCGGCTGCAACAAGGGCTGCGGCTGCAGCTGTGGTCAGGCCGTTGTTTACTTCACACCCAGTTATGCTGGCAGCTTCATGTACCTGCATTGCCTGCTTAGGCTCAGGATTCCTCCACCTGACGGTAATGAGCTTAAGACTGGCGGCACTTGCACGGCTGCAGCCGCTGCTGTGCCTAGAGCTGCATTGAGCCCCAGCAAATGAATACCCAGCTGTGTGGGTATGTGCAAGCTGTCTGTGCCCCACCCTAGCTGCTCCGTGCTGCTGCAGGCCGATGCAAGGTGGAGGGAGACCGAGCAGAGGTTGGTGGACGCGCAGCTTGCGATGTCCGAGATGCAGGCTCAGGCACAAAAGATGAAGTTGGACATGGAGTACCTGCGCATTCGAGCTGCCGCACGCAAGTCTCAGAGGGCGCGGTTGTCGATGGCGCTGGCTGTGAATATGACGCTGTCGCCCGCATCGGGATGAGACCTGCGACACGACGATTCAGACATCGCGCTTGTCAACAAAATACCCAAACAGCCCCGCAGCTTTCAACGTCCTGATCAGCAAAACGACAGCTGATGGGCGTGGTTATGTGCAGCTGGCTGATAGCTATGCAGCGCTCTGGCACAGCGGATGGGCGGGCGGGCGGGCGGGCGGGCAGGCAGGCGACTGTGACATGCGCGGTCCCGCCACCAGGGCAGTACCTAGCACCCCCACATGACATTGCCGCAAGCTGGAGGGGCTTCTAGATGCTCGCCGAGGCCAGGCTCTCCAGCCCCACCAGCCACTCAGCTTGAAGTGGGACTGCGACGCAGCAGAAGTGCGGCAGGACAGGCTTCCAGTGCCTGAGCAACTTGTACATATCTGGTGAACAACGCTGTAGCCGCTAGTCATAGTCCGCCGGTCCCAGCTAACAAAACTCCAACCCCTGATAATCCAAACGCCGCCGCATCGCAGCCACATGGGCCCTATCATTGTGTCCCAGCCCAGCCCAGCCCAGCCCAGCCCAGCCCAGCCCAGCCCAGCCCAGCCCAGCCCAGCCTAACCCTTACCAAGGCTTGATTGCCTCAGACCACACGTAGCTGCCGATTCGCACTTGTGCGCTCGCCAGGCCGGTGAGCGTTGGGCAGGTGTTTTGTGCAAGACGCCTGGTGGTTAGAGCGCGACCGGACTGGTTAAAGGTTAGTGTTAAACCGATTGTTAAAGTTGACCGTTTGGTCGCGATACGAGTCCCTTTTTGCTGTCGTTCTGGTCGCGACACGGCAATGCACCCAGCGACACTATGCCGGCAGAAGTAGCCAGTGAGAAGCAGTCCCAGGGTAGCAAAACGGGTATGTTAAAGATTGGTTAAAGATGTGGTTAAACCCAAAACATCAGGATGTTAAACTAACCAGTCGCGCTCTACTGGCGCTACAGGAAGGAGCAATTGCACACCTCACTCTAGACGACGCTGGGCTTTCCAACGCATATGTGATGATGTATTTATTATTTGATTGATAGAAGGCCCTGGGTACAAGCCTCCTTGACGTACAGCTTAATCCTATCCATGCTGGTACAAGCCTTAAAAGACAGCTTGCCGCCAGCCAGCTCATCACTGACAGCGACCTAATACTTAATATGACGCTTAATTAAACTTAATTAAGAAACCGCTCCCTACTCATCAGCCATATTCACAACTCTGCATGTCAATGTAGAAGCCGACATGGGGACCATGCAACACAGACATCACTCTCTCTATGAAACAACACTGACAACCAGCTCACTGGCCTTAAAGCGCACCATCAGCACAATGACATCCTTGACGCAGTTGCTGGCATCAACAGCTGCACTGTCGGATCAGAAGTCGAGATTGGAGCAGTATCGAAAAGCAGTCGATCAAGCTTTCGCGTCCACGGACCCTGTGGACAGCTGCCGCGACCTCATCGATCACAGTGCGACTCTTGACTACTTAATGTCTCAGTCGCGCACCGTGAACAACCCTCCTTCCCTTGCAACGCAGTGCTGTCCGACGACGTGCCGCTGGTGATTAGCAGGCAGCTGCTGCAGACCCTTGCCCAGGAAATAGGGAAGCTGCCCCCGGCTCAGCACGGCCCTGTGGCAACCCTGTGAGTGGCCACTGCAGCTCAGCTAGCCAGCGCAGCCAAGGAGGTGGCTAACCCCAGCAGCTCTGTTTGCAATTGCTGGGCAGGGCCCTTGAGAAGATCCAGCCCCACATCGTCAGCTTTGAGGACACTGTCACCATCATCAGGGAGAACTATGCAGAGCTGCTGGAGAAGGAGGAATGCTGGTCAAAGGCTGCGCAGGTGCTGGCTGGCATTGACCTGGACTCAGGTGACAGAATGCAGCAACTGAAATGAGGGCGACTTCTTGGTGTGGACGCACTTCACAGCCCTGTTTGTCCTCTGGGCACTTCAAAGCCCTGCTTGCCCGGGAAGCCAGCAGTCACCACCCACAGTGGCAGCAGCACCGGGCATCAGCAGCAGCAATGCCATCATCCTTGCTTTTGTGGCAGTCAGAAGAAACAGCAGAAGCAGCACCACCATAAACACTACCACATGGCAGCAGCTGGCCAGCAACGTGGGTGCAGCGCATGCACCCACCACCCCACCAGGTCTTGATGTGCCTGGCCTTCAGTATGGTCCCCCATTCTAATGCAACTGTTGTGCTTGGTGGAGTGCTCGTTCTTGCTTTCGAGGTCTCGCTCGCTACGCCTTGCATACAGTCCTGTTGCCTGCTCTTGGCAGTCCCTGGGCCCCTTGTCGTGAATGGGGTAGCAGCAGGGCCATGGGTCTCTATGTGCAGGCATGCGCAACATTGACCCGGCGTACAAGCTGCAGAAGAACATCAAGATCGCCATGCTGTACCTGGAGGACGATGACCCAGTCAACGCTGAGCTGTACATCAAGAAGGCATCCAGCCTCATCAACAACTCCAAGGTCTGGACCGCAGCAGTCAGCTGCAGTGGGACTTAGCATAGGGCTGCAGTGGGCTGCAGCAGTGGCTTGCAGTGGGGCCCAGCAGAGGGCCCGGCACAGGGCCCAGCAGAGGGCCCGGCAGTGGGCCGCTCCCATGCTCTGTGTCAGCGTCCGTGTGTAGACCTTGGCCTGACTCCGCTGTGTGCCAATGCTGCTGCATGGCCTGTTTAGGATGCAGCTGCGGAGCTGCAGTACAAGGTGTGCTATGCACGCATCCTGGACTCCAAGCGCCGCTTCCTGGAGGCTGCCCTCAGGTAAGGGCCCACCCGCCTGCCCTGTGTGCCTGGTGGCTTGCCATGCACAACGTCATGCACAGCGCCATGCACAACAGCATGGCATGCAACCTGCCAGACTGCCAGCATGCACTTCTGAGCAACTCATTGACTGGCGCTCCAGCTGTGCTGTGCAAGGAGGCAGCAGGGCATGTAGGCTGCGTCAGTGCCAGGCCTGCTGGCTGAAGGAGTGGCTGGTGCAGTGCCTGCCGGCAGTGGCAGGGTGGCTGGGCGGCCGGGTGGGCCAGGCGTGTGGCTGCCCAGTGCTGCTGTCAGGCCTACCACTCTCCAGTGGAACAACTGCATTGGGCCCCCTGCAGCTGTCACCTGACTGCTGCTGCTGCTGCTGCTGCTGCTGCTGCTGCTGTCACCTGACTGCTGCTGCTGCTGCTGCTGCTGCTGCTGCTGCTGCTGTCACCTGACTGCTGCTGCTGCTGCTGCTGCTGCATCAGGTACTATGAGCTGAGCTCTGCCGGTGGTCATGTGGGGCAGCGTGTGGATGCAGAGGACCTGCAGCAGGCGCTGACGCAGGCCATCACCTGCACCATCCTGGCCTCAGCAGGGCCTCAGCGGTCCCGCATGCTGTCCACACTGTACAAGGACGAGCGCGCAGAGCAGCTGCCAGTGTACCCCTTCCTGGAAAAAGTGTTCCTGGAGCGTATCCTGCGCAGGTCAGGCCACTGCCACTGCTGCTGCTGCTGCTGCTGCTGCTGCTAGCGCTGGCCTAGGTATCAGTAGCCTGACCCTGACCCTGACCCTGACCCTGACCCTGACCCTGACCCTGACCCTGACCCTGACCCTGACCCTGACCCTGACCCTGACCCTGACCCTGAAGCTGACCCTGACCCTGACCCTGACCCAAAAGCCAACAGGAAGCCCAACAGCACACGGCCAGCACTTGAAAGGCGTAGTGCTCTCCTGCACTGGCAGCCAGCCTAGCAGCAGCTTCCTGCAGCTGCAGCAGCCCCACAGCCCCTAGGCAGCGCCAGCCCAGGGCCCTGCCCCTCCCAGGGCTTGCACTGACTCGACAGCCGGCTATGTAAGCACTTGGCCAGGCCTTCCAGCCGCCTGCTACCCCCTACCAGCTGACCCACTGTGGTGCTGGGCTCAGCCCTCCACCTGGACAGCTCTCCTGGGGCCGGGCTACGGCTGCCACACTGCCTGACTGCAGACCTGCATCGTACTCTGCCTGCGCTACCGCCTGAGCACACCCTTCTTCCTTTCCATGGCCTGCGTGATTAGTGCTAATGTTAACGTGCACTCCCCTGAAGACAATAGAACTCCCAAATAGAATTAAACCGAACCTAAAAAAAAACACCAGATGCTAGTAGAGTGATGACTAGGCTGCCACGTATGCTGCCCTGCTGCTTGCTCTGCCCAGGTCGGAGGTGGAAGCCTTCTCCCAAACGCTGCGGCCACACCAGATGGCGCAGCTGCCTGACGGCTCCACCGTGCTGGAGCGGGCGGTCATGCAGCACAACCTGCTGAGCGCCAGCAAGCTGTACAACAACATCTCTATCACGGTAGGGGTCAGCTACGGCCAGCTAGCAGGTCAGCAGGCCAGTGGGGGAAAGGCTAGGTGGGCTGGGAACACTAGGGGAGCAGGTGCCCAGCAAGGACCACGAGGACCCAGCTGCACCCTGGCAGCAACTGGCTTGGTGCTGCGGCACACCAACCTGCCCTCCTCAGCCCTATGGCACCCGGGCGAGCTAGGTGGGCAAGCTAGGGGAGCAGGTGCCAGAGGAGGTGGTGGGCTCATGCAGCAGGGGTGTGCTTGGCCCTGGGCTGCGCTAGTCAGGCCATTCAACTGGCTTGTGCTTTGCCCTGGACTGTGCGGTCCCTTCAACTTTTAACCAGATAGGGGCCTGGGGGTGAGCTAGGCTTGGGCTGAGAGCCTGCTGTGGTGCCTGCTGCTGCTGACCTCCTGCTGCTGGCGGCTAGCTTCTAGGCGGCCGGTGCTGGTAGGTGTGTGTTGCAACTCAGCTGCGCTGCACTGCCCACCGCCCCTTGCAGCCGCCAGCGCATGCCCTGCCTCTTCACAGCCTTGGTGCACAATGGCCCTGGGCGTGGTGGTGTTGTGTTCAGGAGCTGGGAAACTTGCTGGGGGTGAGCCCAGAGAAGGCGGAGAGTACTGCAGCCGACATGATCTCTGATGGCCGCCTGCACGCCATCATTGACCAGGTGGGGCCGGGGCCAGCCCTGGGGTCATGACAGGGCGTGAAACAGGGGCGGGGGGTGGGGTGGGGTGGGGGCAAGGGCCGGGGCCGGGGCGGGGTGGGGGCGGGGCAAGCAGACGACCCCTGGTGTTCGGCTGTGCATCAGGTCATCTGTGCACATGTCCAAGCTGTTGCTGCAGCACCTCAGCCGCATGCAGTGTCTCTGACCCCACCGCAGGTCCACGGCATCATCTCCTTTGACGAGAAGGCTGAGGCGCTGCAGCAGTGGGACCTGCAGGTGCAGAGCATATGCGCCAAGGTCAACGAGATCATTGACAGCATGGCGGGAGACGCGGCGCAGGCGCTGACAGCCAGGTAGCACCTGGGCCATGCCATGCCAAGGGCCCAGGCTGATGTCATGGCGGGCACTGCTTCACTATGGAGTGGCGCCCCCGAGGCCTCCCATGGCCCCAGTGGTGCAGCAGCTGCAGCTGAGGTAGTGGGTCAGCTGTGGCTCCCTAGTGGCTCCCAGTAGCCACATGCAGCGCGTGGGTCTGTAGCCACAGCGGGTGGGTGGTGGTGGTGCGGGTGAAGTCTCCATGCAGCTGATGTGCATGGCGGGACTTAGATGGGTAGGTTTGTTATTGGGTTGGGGCTGTCTGTCTCACCTGCCTGTCCGTCTCACCTGTCTCAGCCGTCATGATCAGGTACGGACCAGGTTTGGGCTGTGGGGCCGCGCCCTGCGGCTTGAGGCTGCCAACTGAGAAACGCTCCGGGGCCATTAGTCATGGTCCCGGAATCGGATGGTGACCTGTTCAAGTCACTACAGTCAGGGACGGAAAGGGTGCTGGAGCCGTCTAGGCATTGCCTGGCTGACTGAGAAGGCTCAGGGCGTAGGGGGTGGAGGTAAGGGGGGTGCTGCTCCATGGCTGCCGGGTCATCCCTTCAACTTTTAATCAGTCCGGGTCCTGAAGATACGTCGACACTCAAACACATTGCTTGAGCTGCCCGGCTGCATGGCCTCTGTGGGCGCTAGTGTGGGGAGTCCCCACACCCGCGCCCTTGTGGCCTGATGCGCACTGGGGTGTCCCCACTGATATCCCCATCAGGCCCTACACTGCCCGGCTGAGCTGCCCGGCTGGCTGGCCGCCGTGGGCGCTGGTGTGGGGGCACCGCAGTGCGCTTTAGGGCACATCAGGTGCACTTGCGTGTTGCGCCTGCCTCAAGGTGGTGGGACCCACTGATGGGAGGTTGGCATGCGG
Organism: Haematococcus lacustris; assembly: GCA_030144725.1. Lineage (NCBI taxonomy): Eukaryota > Viridiplantae > Chlorophyta > Chlorophyceae > Chlamydomonadales > Haematococcaceae > Haematococcus > Haematococcus lacustris. The sequence goes on along the minus strand of JASKMD010000012.1, from coordinate 1,175,708 downwards.
CACTGTGCCTGTAGTTCCGACTTGTGCCAGACGTGTGTGGAGCAAGTGGGGTGCCGTCCATAAATGGGGTGCTGTCAGGGCTGTGAAGACGACAAGACGAAAAGACGAGACCGTAGACGAACAGACGAAAGACGGATGTCTTTTCGTCTGCAGACGACAACCGAACCGTCTGCTCCTTTTTCGGCTGCATGCGACCAACATTTGTCTCTTGCTAAGCTCCTTCTATTCTTCCTGTTTATATCTATGTAAACTTGCAGCAGTGCTAGGCAGTGCTCGCCGCTAACTGAGCCGGGCAGTGTAGGCACTGCCGCTTGCCGTCGACTATGGGGCCGAACTGACTGTAAAAGAAAGGTCTCTTAAAGCTCGATGCAGAGCCCAAGGACAATGGGCGCATTCCACCCGAAATTTGTTGCACTTGTGCGGCAGTGGGCATCGAAGGCTGCTGCATCGTCGACTGCATCCGCCTATGCGCATTTGATGAGCCTGGCGGCTCCATCGCATTGCTTGCACAACGCTCAGAGCCACGGGCCGCAAGCAGTCACAGGGGCGGGCACCAGTCACACATCGACAGACGAAAGACAGAAAGACAGATTGACAGACGAAAGACGGGTGGTTGAGACGAAAAGACGACGTAGACGAAAGACGTCGTCTTTTCGTCTGCAGACGACGTCTTGTCACAGCCCTGGGTGCTGTGCATAAGTGGAGCGAGTGGCGCCCAAGTGTGTAAGTGTCATACGTGTGTAAGTGGAGCAAGTGGCGCCCGCTGCAGCTGTACTGGTGGCCTGAGCTGCCTGGGCCCAGCTCTCCCTGTGGCCCCAAACGTGGCTAGCGTCGGACATTTTCCCCCGGGTCATCGAAACCTGTCGATTTTTGAAGAATCGATGGGGTCATCGAAATAGGATCGATTGCGGTCGAATGCGGTCGAAGCTGATTGAAATCTGTCGAGCGACCGATGGGCTGGCCGCCAGTGACTTCTCCCGGGTCATCGAAACCTGTCGATTGTCGCAAAGTCGACGGGGTCATCGAAATAGGGTCGATTGCGGTCGAAGCTGGTTGAAAGCTGCCGACCGATGGGCTGACACGGGCGAGACCGGCAAACAGCATGTCAGGTCGTTGTTATCCCCGACCATCACAACCAAAGTGCCACTGAGGCAACAAACACCCTAGGGGTGGTGTGAACCCAACAGACCATCTTTAACACGGTATGCCCCAAGGTTTCAAACTTTCAGGTTGCATGTATGTTTCGCAAAGGAAGCGCGAAGGAAGCAAAGGGATCGCGAAGGACAGCACACTGCCACACCAAACACGCATCAGGAGGAGCTAGCAGCTAGGAGAAGCTGGCAGCCAGGAGGAGCCAGGAGCAGCCAGGAACAAACCGCAGCCAAAAGCGTAGCTACGAGCAAACCAATGCGTCGCCAGCCAGCAGCCATAGCAAGCCTGCGACCAGGTTGAGTGAAAGGAGCAAGAGGCAGCGAGGAGAAAGAATAGTAAGCCAGGGAAAAGGTGCGCTGTGAGGACCAAGGTGCGCTCATCAATTTCGTGGCTCATGTTGAGTGCCTTGTAGCTGAAGAAGAAATCCAGTCAGACAGAAGATTTGACGTGCATTAACGGAGGAGCTTCCACAGCCTACCCCAAGTAGCACCGGGAAGGTACGATGATCATCGACAAATGCAAAGCCTCTAATGAGCTGGCGAGATAGCAACTATTGGTAGAGAATGTGTGTATCTTTTGTATGGGTTGCTTCCAGGTGAAGTGGATTGGAGATGGAAGTGGATTGGAGGAGCCTGGAGATCAAGGGCAGTCGTAAGCCAAAATCCAAGAAGTGCAGACGAGGGAAGCAGCTTGGCAGTGCAGCCATGAGCAGCAAGGAGCAGCAAGGAGCAGTTGGAAGCGGCAGCGATGAGCAGCAACCTCCCCCCCTTGCCGCCCCCCCCCCCTCACCCCACACCAAACCCCATCCCCCCCCCCCTCACACACTTCACCTAGCGAATTGTGAGTGGCTAGCCTTTGCAAATGTGTGGCTCCATGTACCTGGTCTGACCGCTGTCATGCCCTTGTTTTTCTGCAGGTTCTAATGGTCGCACCCATCCCCCTTTCCACTACCACTACCACCAGCACCTCCCCTCCCCCATCCCTTCCCCTCCCCTCCCCTCCCCCTCCCCTCCCCTCCCCTCCCCTCCCCTCCCCTCCCCTCCCCTCCCCTCCCCTCCCCTCCCCTCCCCTCCCCTCCCCTCCCCTCCCCTCCCCTCCCCTCCCCTCCCCTCCCCTCCCCTCCCCTCCCCTCCCCTCCCCTTGCTGCAGGTCTAACAGTTACACTCCAACATCTTGGCCCCTTCCCCCTAACCCTACCCTGTCCCATCACCAACGCCTCCAAGTCTCCTACGCCCCCATTTTCCCCCTCCCCCTCACTTTCAGAGTCCCCTCCCTACCCTACCCAGCAGCCAGGAGGAAGCCCCCTCTTGTCCCTCTTCTCCCTGCCAAATCTCATTCCTCTTCTCCCTCTCCTGCCTGCCCTCTCTTCTCCCCCTTCTCCCTCTTCTCCCTAACACCTCTAAGAAGTGGCTAACCACCTGCCGGTAAGTGGCTGACACCCAGCCCAGCTGGCCTCCTGCCCCTTGGCCTCTTCCTCCGTCCCTCTGCTGTCCCACCACCACCACCAGTACGCAACCCCCTCTACTTCCCCCTGCAGCCTGGAGCGGGCAGCCTGGAGCGCCTGGAGCGGGCAGCCTGGAGCGCCTGGAGCGGGCAGCCTGGAGCCAGCGCTAGTAGTAGCAACCAACACAACCCTCACTAGCCATGTCATGCCCACACACAACAATGACCATCCCATCCTTCTCTCAAGGGGACAGCCAAGCCAGTGGGACAGCCAAGCCAAGCCAAGCACTTGGGTGGTTGCCAGTCCGTGCTTGGTGTGTGACATGGCTTGTTGTTGGTGTTGTTGCGTTGGTCATGTTGCTGTTGGTGGTGGTGGTGTTGTGTTGGCCTTGGTGGTGGTGTTATTGTTGGTGTTGTGTTGCGGGGCGCTAGGGATTATAGCTGAGCCCACAGCCCACAGGGCGCACCTCACAAGGGTACTAGTGCCACACTGCATGGCATGACCAGCAGGCTTTGAGTCCTAGAAGCATGCCCAATGTCATGGCAGCAAGCCTGTTGCTTTGGATGTAGGCTTTGTGCTTTGGCACTAGGCCTTTTACTTTGGCATAACATCTTGTGCTTTGGCAATAAGCCAGTGTAACATCGATGAGTTTCCTGCATCGATCCTCCATCGAATCGATGGATGGAGCCAACTCGACACTGCCTCAAACATGCCTCGAACATGATACCCCCATCGAATCGACAGCTTACCCCATCGAAAGACTGGGCCGATATCAGTCGGCGTCGATCCCCCTATTCGGTCCGCAATCGAGGCGGGATTGATGGGGGGGGAAATGTCCGACGAGCGCTCCCACTGCAGCCCTGCACCCCTACCCTACCTACTTGCTGGAGCAAGTGGCGCCCGCTGCAGCTGTACTGGTGGCCTGAGCTGCCTGGGCCCAGCTCTCCCTGTGGCCCCAAACGTGGCTAGCGCTCCCACTGCAGCCCTGCACCCCTACCCTACCTACTTGCTGGTAATTGAGTTTTACTCAATTGTAATCGTTAATAGACCTCGTTTTAAGGATCGTTAACTGCAGCGGACCTGGTGTATTAACAAAAAGTGCTCCCAACGAACACGTAACAGCCATCCAACACCATCGCAGGTCACAAGGAGCATCCCATTGCGCGGCTTCGCCGCGCTGATAGACCTTCGCCTACGTAAAACTCAATTACACTAGATAATGGAGTCGCTTGGGCCGTTTTAGGTAGTTGAAAAAGGCTCGGCCTCGGCGCTGTCGCGTAACAGCTCTCGACCTCAGCCAGCAGCCGCGTCGCTACGCTCCGCGGCTGCTGGCTTCGGTCTCGAGCTGTTACGCTCCAGCGCCTCGGCCTCACCTGTTACAACCACCTAAAACGACCCGCGACACCATTATCTACTACTTAATCAGTCCTAACTCTATGATAGGCTCAGCACTTTACTCTTAACTTAGCTCTTAGCTCTTAACTCTATGTTAGGCTCTTAAGCATAACGATGGAATCAACTAACGCTATAAATATAGGTAGATATAAAGGTTACGAACAAACCTGACAATTTTTCTAGTATTTGTGATGGCTTCACGCTCTTGATTTCTATGGCTAAAAAATAAGACGGACCGTGCCTAGGCCAGTGCCGGAGGACCTAGGCAGTGACATTGAGGACCGCGACGAGGCACTACAGCCAGACCTCACCGAAGCGGAGCGTAATAGAAAGACCTCCGGAGAGGCCCGCGCTGCCCGCGATAGGGACAACACATACCACGGCGGGAAGTGTAAGCTAGCCTACCTCACCGACCACCTCCCGCAAGAGCTTTGGGATGCCTTTCTGGACGACGCTGTGCAGCCACGAGTGGAGCCTCTTACCAAAAACGGACCGTCTTGGACCGTATTTGGTAACACTGAGTGGAGGCCATCAGCGAGCGTGGGGTGCTCGCCAGCCTTGGGCTGGGCTTACTCGTGCGCGGCTTGTTTACCATTCGCGTAGCCGACCCGCTGGGCCTGCACGACCAGCCCGTGTACACAGACATCCCTGTCTCCCAGGCAGCCATCCCGGACCTGAGCTGCAGGAACCTGTACCTGCAGCTGTGCCGCGGCCCGCCCGGAAACGGCGCGAACACTCAGCCAAACGCGGCAGTGGCTGCCGTGCTGGCCGCGCACCCCGACCTTCGCGCCCGCCTCGCAGCAATCCCCCGCCACCTGTCTGACGCCAACATGGTGGACCACGTCGGGAAGCAACTGGAGACAGCTTTCAGCAACTTGCTCACGCTGCTTTTCGCTGGCAGGCTCAAGAAGTCAGTGTCCCTGGCTGGGGCTAAGGTCCTGGTGGGCACTGAGGAACACCGGCGAAAATTGGATTCTGGGGGGTGGGTGGTGGGTACCTGCCAGCCTGGTCAAAGCGGGAGTGCACCTATGTGCGCCGCATGGTGTGCGGGCTGGACGTCACCTGGCTGCTGGAGGAGGGTGGGGTTCTATGACCGGGACGTGTCAGCCGCGCTGAACATCCGCCGCTGTGCAGTTGGCCCAGGGCTACGCCCCACTGAGCTGTGCTACTGGGCAGGCCGCCCAGCCATGCCAAAGCGAGGCAGGCCAGGCCAAGAGTGGGTGTACCTGCCTGACAAGGCCCTGTTGCGCAAGTGGCGGCGCAAGTGGCAGCGGTAGCCAGCAGGAGCAAGACAATCCAAGAAAACAAGAAACCAAACCCCTCACAAAGGGGATGTGTGTGAGTAAGAGCTATAGAGTAGGGTAGGGCTCTTGCGTGTGGTAGACCTGGAGGCACACACACCAGAAGCCTGAGCTGAAGTGGGCACTAGGCACACTATCAGTAGCCTTTACAACAGCAATCTCGCAGCCTGTGTTTGATTACAACTCATGAGTTGCATGAGGGCTGTAGGGATTAAAACTTGCAATTGCGTCTTCTGCAGCCACCCTGTTCCGTCGCCAATGAGGCTGCAGCACCTGGGGCGGCGCCTGCTGTCGCTGCTATTCTCTCTATCGCCTCTTCTGCTTCCGCTTCGCAACTGCGGCATGTTGCGCGTGTATACGCGAAGTTTAGTGGCACTTCAGAAGATACCGGGTGCCGCTGTGCCGCTAAGGGTTAGGGTTGCCTCCTACGACCCCAGCCATTCCCCTAGCCCACACCAAGGTTTCGATGCCTCTAGCAACTCTTCCAACACTTCGTCTTCTACTCCGGGGCACGCTGGCGACACGCTGCCCCCGCCGTATGCAATGACCGGATTGAAGCCAAACTGAACACATGTCCAGACTAACCAACCTGCATCGTGCATCAAGGGACACCAACATAAAATGCAGCTCGTGGCAGCATGACAGCAACATCGCAAAGGCGGGCATGGGGCTTGTGGGCTTGCATACGCTACTGCCCCAAGCCAGCTATTGCACGATTGCACGGTTGCGCCCGACGCGCTGCTTGGCCCCCAAGATCCGAAACCTGTGAGAACTGTGAGAGATCCACATCAATTTCAAGTGTTCAGTGTGTTAGCGCGCATTGCCCGCTCCTACCACACTTTAGAGCACAGCCAAAGCACGATGCAGCTCTCCATGAAGGCCGCTACCTCCCGTGCTGGCGCATGCCGGTTCGCTGGCCGCAAGGTGTCCAGCGCCTCAAATGGCAGCCGTGTTATGATGAAGGCAGGCAACTGGCTGCCTGGCTCTGAGACGCCTAGCTGGCTCGCTGAGGATATCCCAGGTGCGAGATGGGCGCATGCCTCAGAAGAGCCGATGTACCCGATGCTGAGATTTCAGAGCGAATAGCGCCAAGCTACGGGTCCCAGTGTGCTCCACATGACAAACGCAGGGAACTATGGATTTGACCCCGTCGGCCTGGGCCGCGACTCCGAGACCCTGATGCGGTAAGATGCGCAGCTGCAGTAGCACCACATGTCGGTCAACGCACCAGCATGCATGCATGCATGCACGCTGAGCAATAGCTGAACTTGTTCGATGACTTAATGCAGGTTCCGCGAGGCTGAGCTGATCCACTGCCGCTGGGCAATGCTGGGAGTGGCTGGCTGCCTGGCAGTGGAGGTGCTGGGCTACGGAAACTGGTATGATGCACCCAACTGGGTGAGTAAACTGCTGAGTGCATAGCTGCTGAGCAGCTTGGGGCACCACATGACTTGGGGTACTCCTCACCCCAGTCTGGGTTGTGCCACTCATGACTTGGCAGAAGCTGCTGACCTTGCAATTGGAGCACACCAGGTGGTTCAGTTGTCAGTCACTTCTGTCTCTCTATTTAGGTTTGCAGGTGCATTATGAGGGGCCTAAGACAACAGGTGCATATTGCTGCCCTGCTGCTGCTGTTGCTGCCCGCTGCAGGCCTTGACTGGCGGGGAGCCAACCTGGTTTGGTGTGCCCGTCCCCTTCGACATCCCCACCCTGCTGGGTGTGGTGAGCAGCTCATAGCGCCACACTGCATAGCCTGACTGCCCAGCCACCCAGCAATGCCTAGCCATGCATCAGGGCTGCATCTAATGCCATGCGCTCCATGTGCCTAAACTCACCCAAGTGTCAATGCCTTTGTCAAGGTGCCCCAGCCAGCAAAAGCCAGCCGCAGCCTTGTCCCCCTTCCCACATTTTACAATCTATGCCTGAACCCATCATGGTATGGCATCTCTGACATCACCCCTTAAGACCCGCCCTGCTCTGACTTCATGCCACTGCACCTCATTCCTCATCAAGCATGCTTGACAGAGCATGGCCTCACCTGGGTTGGGCTGCGCTCTGTTTTCAGGAGGTCCTGTCCTTTGCCATTGTTGAGGGCCTGCGCAATGAGAACCAGGACGGGCCCCGCCGCCTGTACCCCGGCGGAGCCTTTGACCCCTTGGGGTTCAGCAAGGACGCCAAGGCCTTTGAGACCAACAAGCTCAAGGTGGGCATGCGCTTTGCTGGCACAAAGTGGATGGGGAGTGAGGTGTGATGAGTAAGGTACAGCGTGCAGCTAAGCAGTGAGCAAGAGGGATACCAATTATGGTGACATCGAGATAAAGGCTGCTCACCATCTATTTAGTGCCTGGCGCCTGCTAGTCCCATGCGATGCTGCAGTTGCATCCCAGTCCTCGGCTTACCAGCATGGGTTGCATCATGACATGCAGGAGATCAAGAATGGACGCTTGGCAATGGTGGCAATGCTGGGTGGGTGGCCTTGCATTCATTCATGCTTATCCTTGCTTGTCAGCAGCTCGCATTTTACATTGGCCCAACTGCCCCTGTCTCTTCTTTTGTGCTCACCGCGCTGCACTCATGGTTGCTTCTTGTTGGCCCACCTGCGCTTTCAGGCTTCATCAGCCAGCACTCTGCGACTGGCAAGGGCCCTGTGGCCGCTTTGTCGGAGCACTTGAGCAACCCCTGGGGCGCAAACTTCGCGACCAACGGCGTCAGCGTGCCCTTCGTCTGATCTGTTTTTCATAATATTCTTAATCCAAACATGATTGTCGGTCGTGTCTTTGACGCTTGCTACCCGCCCCACATTCTGCCCTTATGTGCTGACTAAGTGCGCACCGTGATGTGCATGCCATGTGCATGCCATGTGCAAACGGAGTTGATGGGAGAGGTATGTCCAAGAGGAAGGTAGTACGGAATGCATATTGCTGTGATCAAACCTAGTGAAGTTTTCACGACAAGCGTGGTGATACTTCACACCGCTGAGATGGCCCTGATAAATAGGTGGCTTACACCGCATAAGCCGTCAGCCGTTAGGCTGCCTGGCCGCCCTCCCCCTCTAGGGGTTCGGGACTTTCTGCAACGCACTTCAAAGCAAGGTGTACACTCAAAGGTGCAAGGTGACAAACAAAGGTTCACATGGGCTCAAAATGAAGTTATGCAAGTTCTCATTACTGTTCTGAAAAGACATGGCGAACTCCGGCTGCTCCCTGATGGATCTCGTTGCAGTGCACTCAAAAATAAAATGCATGGCGTCATCCACTACCCCCCTCTGTGCATCTTGTGCATGTGCGTTCAATGAAAGTAACCCCCTCAAACCGAGCCTTCTCCACCCCCAAACCGCTGTTGCCTAACCTGAACCTAGTCAAGCTCGTGCGGACCTCTGTAAAGAGCTGTCTGTTCAGCAGGTGTCATGTGATTGATGCCAATGCTGTCCCCATGCTTGAGCCATGCAGCATACGAGCATCTCTCCCAATGCAACGTCACGTCAGGTCAGGTCAGGTCAGGTCATGTCAGGTCCAGAGTCTGTGCACCACCATTACTTGCCTGGGTTGGAGTAGTGCTGCTGCATGGCCACCGCTAGCTGCATGGAGTGCGCTCCGATGGTGTTGGCGTCACCCCTCAGGTTGGTGTTGCCCAGCTCCTGCAGCTTGGCCAGCAGCGCCTGGTTGCTGGGGTCCTCAAAGACGGGCATGAGCATGGGGTGGCGTCGCTGCAGCTGGTTGTAGACATGGGGTTGGCGAAGAGCTTGCAGAAGTCCTTGAGCTGCCTGAGCATTACTGGATCCTCACAGGCAAGGGGCAAGGGAGGGCCAGTGGGTGCTGCGGGTGCAAGGGCTGCCAGGCGGGCGCTGCAGCGCCTTGGGGGGGGTTGCGTGACTGGCTCAGGCTCTGACTCTGACTCCGAGTCAGACTGTGACTCTGGCTCGGAGTCAAAATCTGACTCGGAGTCAGAGTCACAGTCCCACCACCTGCTGGCAGGCTGGGCAGGGGCAGGCTGGGCAGGGGCACACGGGGGGAGTGGGGGTAAGGGAGGTGCATCAGGTGCTTAGGGGGGCTGCACGGCTGGAGGTTCAGGGGCGCTGTGGTACCCCGGGGTGGGGTAGCCCACCAGGCAGGTCAGAAAAATCCGTCTCAGGCCGTCTCAGGCAGCCTAGGGTCTCCCTGAAAACCAGCCCAACGCCTCCCCCACCTCTCAAGCCACTTGACTTCCTAAGCCTTGGTGCCTAGGACCATGTCCGGGCTCAAGGTAAACTCACCCCCCATCAGCTCTCTGGCGGCCAACTGGAATTGAGCACTCCAACTAGCCTGACAGCTCCTGCCTAACTCCACATTTGCCTTGATCACCCTCATTATCAGGTCGCTGTGGGATAGTTTGGCAGTGTTCCAGAACTTGCAGGCAGCTCTGAGCCAGTACAGCTGGAGGGGCAGCTGCCCCAACTCATGCAGCACCATCAGGCCTGACACTGAGCTACGTACCCTGGCAGCAAACCTGAGAAAGCTGAGCTTGCGTGTTTGCACTGGGTTGGAGAGCTGCACACCATGCCCAAGGAAGGCAGTGCCCCATACCTGGCTGCCATACAGCCCCAATGGGAGCACGAACGCTCTAATGAGGTGACACAGGGCGAATGGATCATGCAGGACCCCATACTCTCTGGCACGCTTGCACGCCTGGTGCATGGCGATGAACATGCCAGCCCTCATATGAGTGGCAGCAAAAGCAGGGGTGGCGCTGGGATTGAAGTGTATGCCTAAGTACTTGAACTCTCTCACCACAGGCAAGATCTCATGCTTGTACCCAATGCTAGGTGCTGCAGTCTGTGAGTTGCCATTGAAGACCATCACCTTTGACTTGCCCACATTGACTGTAAGGTGTTTCCTGTCTGCAAAGCCTTGTTGCGTTAATAGGGCTGTGTATCAATGCGTTAATAGGGTTGTGTAATGGATTGTGTAATGGATCGTGTAATGGATCTCATTTTCGCCCCACTCCGGTTGCCGGCACTCCGGTTAGATGGCAACCTGATGCCCCTCCTATCACGCTTGGATGGTGTTGCTAAATCCCTGATATGCCCCCGAAAAGGAAACGCAAGCGCCCCGTCTCGTGTGCATGCCCGCCAGCCATGTGAGCTGCACCTGCCGGATGACCGCCCTAGGCCCGCAGACTGGGTACCCCCAGCAGGCCAGGTCAACCACCGGCTATTGCGCCCAGCCTGGAGCGTGCGTCACGCTAAGTGTGTGCGGGGCCTGAAGTGGTGCCATGAGGTGCCGCCCAACCCCCCTCCCCCTCCCCCTCCCCCAGCCCCCCTTGCTCAGGACCCCCCTGCCCCAGCCCAGGAGCCACCACCTCCACCTCCCCCTGCCCAGGACCAGCCCCCTGCCCAGCCTCCACCTGGCCCAGTGCCGGCACCCCAGGCCCCTTCATGGGGCAGGTGGCTGGACCGGGACACCAACCCCTGCCTGAACTTTCAGCGCATTGGGGAGAGCATGCAGCGCCCCTTGGAGCTGTGCAGCTGGACTGACCTGAGGGCCCTGCCCCCCGTTGGCAAGGAGTACCAGCAGCGCTACAAGTTGGTCAATGACCGGCTGCCCAAGGTCAGGCAGAGGTTGCACCGGGCTGCAGAGTACCGGCGGGGCATTGATGGCCGGGCCCGCAACAATGCGTAAGCCCTAGTAGTTTGCTCAGGCTGTTAGCCTCACAAGCATTAAGCTGTTAGTTTTGATGATGTGCCCAGTGGTCAGGGGGATTAGCCCCAGGAACGTGCCATCGACTTGGGGCTTGTGCTCATCAAGGGTGCGACCGAGGTTGCTACAACATGTTTGTAGTAGCTAAGTGAGATTACCCACAGCCCAACATGTTGTTCCGTGTTGAATAAGTTTTGTTGGCCTGCAAAGCCTTGTATCAGCCGCTGCAGCCCGCGGGGCGAGGTGCTCACTAAGGTCAGGTCATCAGCATTCATGAAGTGGGTGACAGGTGTGCCTTGCACCCTCACAACATCAACAGGACCCAGGAACTCCTTACTGATGTCGTGAACATAGAGAGCAAACAGGAGTGGGCTGATGGGGCAGCCTTGCTTGACACCTTGGTCCGGCGTCACTGGGGGGGTGCGGTGGGGGCCATCTATCAGCACATAGCTATCATCCCTATACAGACCCTCCAGGCAGGCAAGCAAAGGCTGTGGCAGCTTGACCCCAACCCGCAAGTGCTCCCACAATTGTTGTCGAGGTATGTGGTCATAGGCATGTTTGAAGTCAATGAAGGCAGTGAAAAGCTGGTGGTGCTTGGCATCTGCATTAGCCTTTTGAGTGTGGACAAGATGGCGGACAATGAACATGGGTTGCATGGTGCTGCGTCCCGGGATGAACCCAAACTGCTCAGCTGGCAGCACTTTGTGTGCCATGCACCAGGCAGTCAGGACGTGTCGCAAGACGTTAGCATACAGGCGGTACAACACACTACTCACAGCAAGCATTCCGTACTTGTTGGGGTCTGTGGGGTCTGTGTCCTTGAAGAGGGGGCTGATTCTAGCTACCTTCCAAGCCGCTGGGATAATCCCTTTTAGTTCAAGAAGCTGCGAGAGCGAGCCCCCAAGGCCCAAGCCCAGCAGCCTGTAGCACAGTAGCATGTGTGCACCGCATATGTGTGCCTACGTCAGAGCATGTGTTTCATGCCAACATAGATTGCCCGGCCTTCGCAAGCGGTTGGGGTAGTGAATCACGTAGTGGTACCGGATGCTTGCTGCATGCAAACAGATCGGATTACAGATAACACAGCCCCTGCCCTGTAGTGATAGTAGGGGAACAACTGTGCTGGGATAATCCCACTTTAAACATCATCATGATGTGAAACCATGCAGCAAGCAGAGGGAGCAGCAGGTATGTGGTGACACCCTCCTCAACTGTGCAGGCGTGCTTGATAAAGGGGGTTGGAAGCCCATCAAGGCCAGGCTGCGTCATTGTTGAGCTCACGAAGTTTTGCTTGTACAATGGATGTGATGTTGTCAAGATGGGGCAGCTCATAGGTAGCTGGATGTGTTGTGACAGGGGCAGGGGCAGGGGCAGGGGCAGGGACAGAGTGAGTTCTGCCTCTCCCAAGAGGGACGGCTTGTAAATGAGCAGGCACAGCTTGCCTGGTCCAGGCTGGCTCAGGGATCACATCAGGTGCTTCATGTGCCGCATTGGTGGTAGTGAAGTAGGCCTGCAGATGCTGATGCCACTTGTCAATGGGAACCATGGACATGGAGGGTTGTGTTTGGAGCTTGACAGCTCTGTGCTAGGACCACGCAGACTTAGCTCTAGCAACCAACCTCCTATATGCCTGCTTCCTAGCCCTGTAGAGGTGCAAGGCCTCCCCGCCACGCAGAGCCTGCCAGAGTGCGGCTTTAGCCTCCTTGCATGACCGATCAAACCAGGCAGGCTTGACAGTGAAATGCATGTCAACATGTGCCAGTGGGCAGAGCCTTGGCTTGAGCATCCCTGCACTGCCCGCAGCCCGTGATATGATGTCATGCACAAAGCGGTTGATGGAGTCAGGGTGTGTGCCTTGCTCAACAGCCTGCTGGACAGCCATGACCTCCTCTTCCAAGGCAATAAGAGCATCCACATACCGTGCAGCATGATCTTGCTTCCATTGGAACTGTGGGCCAGTGTGGCAGTCAGCATTGCAGGTGTGGACGGGTGTAATGGCTTGTGCTGGTGCCTTGAAAGACAGGGTGATGGGGGAGTGGTCAAACTCATGGCAAGCGTCGGGAAAGGAAGACGTGTGGCTCAAAGAGTAGACCGACTCAGACATGATGATGTGCTCCGTGCGAGTGCTAGCTCTGCAGGTGCGCTGTCCCATGTCCCCATGTCCCCTGCCGGTGGTGGCAACAAGGCCTGTTGCTGACAGCATGTCAATCAGCTCCCTGCCCGCTTGGTTAGACTTGGCCGGCCCAATCCTGGAGCATGGACCAGCCATGGAGGTCACTTATCTCGCTGAGCTTGCCAAAGTGAGAGTTCAGGTCACCCATCAGGAGGACATGTGGTGTGTGTGATGTAGCCTCCTGGAGCTCGAGCAGCAAATTGATGAAGTGCTCAGAGACATTGTGAGCGGGGGTATGTAGCCCACACCCAGCAACACATCACCCTCAAGCCCACACACACACCCTGCCAGCCTGACCCAAAGCAGTTGCATGGCACTACTGGTGCGCCAGAGCCTGGCGTGCCTGGCTAGCTCCTTGCGCAGCAGTAGGGCCACCCCCTGACCCGGCACCCCCTGACGTGAAACAGATGTGTGAAAGGCACTATGGGTGGGCGCACGCTGCACGAACTCCGCCACCCTATTGCTGCGTGTCTCGCACAGAGCGATGACATCATGCTCGGCCACCCGCCTCCTAATGGCTGTGAACTTGACTGAGGTCGTGTCATGCTTGAGGCCATTGACCCCTTTGCTATGTCCGCAGGCCCTTTGGGAGTGTGCCCTTTGGGAGTGTGCCCTTTGGGAGTGCGAGAGTGAGTGACATCGCCTCCTGGGTATAAGTAGGAGCTCAGCAGGTGTTAGTAGGTATGAGCCTAGTGGCGCAATGCCTCCGAGGAAGCGGCCCAATGCCGCGGAGCAAGATCCGCTTCCGATTGAAAGCCCGCGAAAACAAGGTTCGTCGTAGTCGCAGTGTGGTCCGCTGCAACTGTGCAGTCCGGGTGAGCTCCGCGCTGCTCACTTCGCTTTTGTTCATGCCAGCGCAGGTCCTAGGACCCCTCCAGCCAAACAACGCGAGGAGCGAAGGGCTGAATGGAGCACCCAGCGCCGACAGGTGCGCACGGGGGCGCATACCGCCTTGACTGACCCCGCACTGTTCGTGTCCCCGCTTTGTTTGTGTCCCCGCTTGGCAAGGCAAGGCAAGGCTGCCAAAGCCAAGCCAGCACCACAGCCAGGCAGGTGGGTAGACAGGGACTGCAATGCAGCATTGAACATGCAGCGCATTGGGGAGAGCAGGTGGCGGCCGCTGGAGCTGTGCTTCTGGCCAAACCGGGGAGCTCTGCCCGCCAAGGGCAAGGAGTACCCTGGCTTGGGCTACAAGCGGCTGCGAGACAAGCCACCCAAGGCCCAGGAGCAGCAAGCCCCCCCCACTTGAGCTGTCATCAGCTTTCAATTAGTGCATGTTTGGTCATGCCAACTCTATGCATCGCCCTGTCACAGGGGTCAGGCAATGCTGTAGGTGGTAGGCGACCATGACCATGTGTATGCCATGTATAGGCCATGAGCATGCCATGCGATGGGAACACCACACAGAAAAAACACTGTTTTGTAGTGGTCCACAATTAGTGTGTTCGACTGCAATGAATGCTCAAGGTTGAGAGCAAAGGTGCTGGAGGCCATTGACATTGTGTACTGCTAACCTAAGCTTTCAGGGGGCGAGTCCCTAGCCCCGACCCTCTCCCACGCCCTGAGCCCCCACCGCCCTAAGCTTACACGTAGGAGTCTCCCCAGACGCACCTAATCCCGCTTGATGCCTTGTGCGGTGATTCCCCAAAGGGGGAGAGAGCGGGCGGCTCTTGGTTGGGGAGCCTGGGGCCGAGTGGCCGCTACCCCCTCGGGAGAAGGGCGGGGGGGGGGGGCAGATGGTTGAGGACTGCTGCTGTCGCTGCTGCATTCCGCTGTGTCTGGTTGGGCAGGGTGGGGCGACCTGGTGCCACAGTCTTGGCTGTTGTCTGGCTGGGCCCTTCTGCCGCTGCTGCTGCTGCTGCTGCTGCTGCTGCTGCTGCTGCACTGCGCTGCACCTGGTTAGGCGAGGCGGGGCGGCTGCTCGGCGCAGCTGTCTTCCCCGGAGGCTTAGATGGCCCAGAGATGGCCTTGAGATGGCCCTGAAAGTTTAGTTTGTGGTTTGCCAGGACTGACCGTTTTCCTCACTTCATCTCACGACGACCCAGGAACTCCGCGAACCCGTACTGCAGCTGGCATCGTGCAAGGCAGGTTACACCCCGTCATGCCAAGGGCTTGCATCACAAGCTCATGCAGGGCTGGGCAGCTGAAAGCCGCAGTTGCAAGGGGGAACTAAAATATTCAGTATGGAACAATCAAAACGTCCTTTGTCGCACCTTTGATGACTACAACTCCCCACACCGTTGGCACGCTCCCTCTAATGACCACTGGGCTCCTTGTCAAAACTTGCAGCGTAAGGTAACAGCCTGTTCGAAAAACTAGGCCCTATGGGTGGTTGCGGGCCCAGCCATCCTTGCCCCGCCGGTAGTCATTGACCAGCTCTCAACTCGTACTACTGGTGCTTTAGCTTAACTTGCCAGGGGCAGGCAGAGCCTCCCTGCCCTTCCAGCTGCGCAGTAGCCAGGGCAGCTCAGCCCTGCTGCTTCAGTGCTGCCTGAGGAGCTGGCGTGCATCTAGCACCACGAGGGCTGCCATGAAGCTCCCCCACTGCTCCTGGCCTCAGTTGATGCACAGTGCTCCTTGCAAGTCACGACCTGTGTGCATTTAACCTGGTCCCGGTAGCACTCTCATTACGGCAGCTGGTGCGTGCAGTTAGGTCCATGACATCTCAGAGGGGTCAGAGATCTCAGAGAGGTCTGGCCAGTAGCACAGCTCCAGTGGACGCCACCTGCTCTCCCCAATGCGCTGCATGTTCAGCGCTGCATTGCAGTCCCTGTCTACCCACCTGCCTGGCTGTGGTGCTGGCTTGTGAATATGTACAGTCCGAGGTGCAATTAAGCGTTGCGAAAGTGGAGGGGCTGGCTGGCAAGGCAGCTGTGCAGTCCAGAAGGCGCGCAACAGCTGGGAGCCAGGCACAAGCTGCTTCAGGCCAGTCATAGCTAAGGGCCAGGCTGGTGTGTGCAGTCCACGGTCCATGAGGTCAATTGAGAACACAACTGACGTAACCCACAGCCTCAGCTAAAGAGTTGTATAGCCTCCCTTCCTGAAACACCAGCCTTCCCAGGGATGCTCCAGTGTCGTCGCTTGGGGCCGGCATAGTCCTTCACTAAGGGCACCGCAGTTCACGGGCTCCACTTGCGCGACTCGCCACTGTCGCCACCGCTTCTGGTCTTCTTCCTGCCAGTCCCTCACGAGCTGCCAAGTATCCTCATGCAACACAGCTGCGTGGCAGGCTATGCATCTCTGCCAGCTGATACCCTGGGGGCTGGTCGTAAGCAGGCTGTCCACCTGTGGCTAGAGCTTGCGCTGCCACCTGAGCATCATCTGCTTGGCTGCGCTGAGGGGGGCGTGTGAAGTCACACTGATGGCCTCACCAGCCTATCAAAAGTTGCACCTCCCCTTGAAGCTTGCCTTTCCCAAGCAGCAGCACCTTCCATCAATCCTTTCCAGGCCGCTGTCGCTGCCCACAGCTGCCCACAGCCACGCCTGAAAGGCACGGCTGTCCATCTTGACCTGGCTGGCCTTGAAGGCTGACGAGGCTGACGAGGGCTAGGGGTGACTGCCTGCCTGCCTGTCTGCTTGGCTGCCTCTATGACTGCATGCTTGGCTGCCTCTATGCCTGCCTGCTTGGCTGCCTCTATGACTGCCTGCCATGCTGGGCCATGTTAAGCAGCACATGCGCAGAGTGGTGGGGAAGCAAGGGGCATTGCGGTCTGTCATGTACGCAGCTGCAGAGATCTGATGATGTGGAGGTGCCCTGGTGATGAGACAGTCATGTCATGCAGGAAGACTTGCTACCTTTCGCACCATGCGCACACCGTGTTCAGGGTGCCCCTTGGGCTTGGACACGCCAGCCAGCATTTTATATTGGCATGTTGGGGGTTAGGCTGGAGCAGTTCTTCAAGCAGGTGAGGGTGGGTGGGTGGGAGGGAGGGAGCGTAAGGGAATGACAGGTGGAGGATTAGGCATGAAGTGAAAGAGTAGTTGACTGTGCCATGCCTAACCTGGTGCCAGCATGTCAACCACCATGTATGTGCCTTGTGCACATGGCTGCAGTTGGAGAAGGACATGGCGGAGGTGTCCATGGAGGGCCATGGGCGTGACAAGCAGCTGGTGGTGATTGGGAGGGTGGGGTGCTGATGCTGTGCTGCAGGCCTGCTGCAAGGTGGTGTGCAGGCCTAGGGGCTTAGACCAGCTGTGGGGCAGGGTGGTGCTTGTGGATGAGCGCCACACCACCCGGATTAGCTCAACAGTGAATGGCCAGCAGCCCTGTGAGGAGGAGCTGGACCATGAGCAGCCCACCAGGGGTGCAGGCTGGAAGCCCCCAGCAGGGCAGGTGAAACATCGCCTGCTGCGTCCAGCCTGGAGCCAGCAGCGTGACCAGCCAGTGTGGGGCTTGATGCTGTGCCCGGTAGTGGCCCCATGCAAGCCCCCACAACCCCCATGCAACAGCCAGGCAGCCCAGTGTGCCCAGTAGTGGCCTCCCGCAAGCCCCCACAGGCCCCACGCAGCAGCCAGGAGGCCACACAGCCAGCAGCCTCAGAGCCAGGACCCAACTCCCAGCAGCCTGTTGTGGCACATTAGTGTGTGCCCCCCCATATAAACTGTCATTAGCTTACATTAGCGCATGTTTTGTCATGCCAACTCTACACAATAGCCCTCAAGGGTCAGGCAATGATGTAGGTGGTAGGCACTCGTGCACCATGTCCATGTGCACTGGGTAACTCCACACAGCCCAATAACACCATTTGAGTCGGGCCACTATTGCCCACTAGTAAACTCCCGCTAGTGGCTGCTAGTGGCCACTACTGGTCCGGCTCAAATGGAGGCCCTAGTGAGGGACGAGGGGGTTGGGAACGCTTGCAACTGCAAGGCTGCAAGCACTGCAAGGTGGCAGGGGAAGCTAAGAGCCATGCTAGTTGCAGTCAGTTGAAGGGATGGCGCCGGTTCCTGCCTAGCACCCTGCCATGGCATTGGCGGTGTCGCTGGGGTGGGACGCCTTTGTCGTGGCGGTCTTGGCGAGTACTGCGGGTGAGGCGCGTATGGGTATCGAAGTATGCGCAAAAGGCTTTGGAGGCTGAGGTGTCCGGGTGTGGGCGGAGATGCACAGATAGCTACGAGGAGCGTAGTGCATAAAGGTAGTTTAGCCTGGTTGTTTATTCACGTTGCTGCGGGGAGCCATGCGATGCCGGGCGGAAAAAAAAGTAAAGCTGCACATGGGTGTTTGAGTTGCACCATGCTTTTTCCATGAGATTTCTCCTCGTATCCTTTATAGCGCAAAGGCGAGCATGATGGCAGTCGGCAGAGCTATTGTTATCTGTCGCATGAAGCATTACGACATCGGTCAAAAGGACACTGACATGACCCACCATGTTTGTATCATCACACCTGTACTATTTTACACCTGGACTCTTGACCCATCCTGTGTGAGACGTGCTGACCCGTGCACAGACACATTGCAAGCACGGAGACATAGCGAGGGCTTGACGACAATTGCCATCGACAACCGCGATGGAGTACGAGGCTTGCAAAGCCTAGCAGTAGCCAGTAGGGACTTGCAGAGATGAGAATACAGCTGTTGTTGGCATTTGTCTCGGCGGTGACGATGGGGGTGCAGGCAGCGCACGTCGCGCACCTCCGCACAGGGACCATCAATATCTCACAGCTTAAGCGGTAAGCTGTTGGTTTGGGGAAGGACCCCCTCAGCTGCGCGGCAGCTAGGTTACAGGGGTTAGCAAATCCACAGCTTGCATCGCCTCATGCCCTGTTCTGTGCTGCTTGCATAGGAACCAAAACCAGCTTCAACGCAAGCTGTTGGCCAGCGGAGTTCACCATGAGCACCACAGCCATCCCACCTGGGGGTGTTTGTCAGACATGTCCATGCACATGGTGTCTCTTACCTCTACAGCTCAAGTGCGTGGTCTGGGCTGGTCTGGTCTGGGCTGGTCTGGGTGATGGTGGGGGCTACATCGGTCAGACGTGTCCATGCACATGCGCAGCAGCTAGGTTACAGGGGGTAACAAATGGCATACAGTGGCTTACAGTGGCGTACAATGGCGTACAGCGGAACGCTGACAGGAAGCTTAGCTCTGCAGCCCTGAACCCTGCAGCTCAAGTGCGTGGTCTAGCATGATAAGCAGTATTGTGACCCACTGTCAGCTTCTCAATATTTAGCTTCGTCTAGTGGGCAGCCTTATTGCGGAGTGCTGACAGCTTACTCATAGGAAAGCTTGGCTGCTGTGAAAATAAAACATGCTCTGACATACTTTACCATCCAGCCGCCATTCTTACTGGTGCTGAGTGCACCGAACAGGGTTGACGCAATCATTTTTGAGCAATGTTGCATGTGTGCTTGTGCAGTCCCACGAGGCCCAGCTGCAGCTAGCCGACGGGCTGGAGGCTCATGGCGGCGCCATCACCTCCTTCCTGCCGCCCTTTACCCTTGTGGTGTTGGCGGGTCAGGAGGCCGCTCAGTGGCTGGACAAGCAGCCTGGGGTGGTGCGGGTAAGCCCACAGCAACAGCTCCCAACCACCTGCCTGACACCTGGTAGGGTCAGAAAGCCTGACCTGGGGAAATCGATAAATCACTAAGAGTCACGTTTGCATAAATCATCATCATCTTCATCATTGTCATCATCGTCATTATCTTCGTATGGCATTTGCCAATTTACAGTCCAGCTGAATACAACGCCTTCACCGCTTCAAGCTCATCTTTGCATACATGAGGCTTACATGCGAACACATGTCTCTGGTACTACACCACCTGCTGCCTGGCAAATGCTGCATATATTGACTTGCATATATTGACTGGCACCTCAGCCCCTGCTTTATTGGGGCTCGGCCGGTGGCTCCCCATGCTACAGGTGCTGTACCCAGCTGATCACAAGATCGCCCCGGAGTTTGATACGCTGCTGCAGCGGTTGGCTCTGGGGACAGCAGAGACTGGGACACAGCCTGTCACGGCACGACCCAGCACAGCGCACAGCACAGGCAGCAGGCGCTCTGCCCCTGGGGGCACTACATCCTTGAGTCAGACAGTGGCAATACCTAGGCAGTCAGCTGGAAACACCAGCCAGGGAAACCGGCTCAGCAGCCGTGGGGCATTCAACCAGCCATTCATTGGGCTGCCTAGGCTGCACGGCACTGGCCAAGACAGCCCTCGGCCTGATGCAGCTCCTAATCGTACACAGCCGTTGAAACAAAACAATGCCCTCCCAGCCGCCATCACATCCTTCACACTACAAGACACCTCAACTGCAAGCACCAGATCAGCCACTACTCCCGCCACTAGCGCCTCTAGAAATATGTCGTTCTCTCCCTCCCCTTCCTCCCTCCCCTCCTACCGCTCATCCACCCCCTCCCCCTCCTCTTCTTCTCCTCCTTCCTCCTCCTCCTCCTCCTCCTCCTCCTCTTCCTCCTCTTCCTCTCCATCCTCCTCTTCTTCCTCAACCACAAAGCTGATGATAGAGGTGATGTTCCCAGAGGTCCCCCACCACATCCTGCACCGCCAGGGCCTGTCCCACCCCAGCCTGCTGCCCTGGCCCACCCAGGGCCTGCCCACTCGGGCCCCTGCCCCAGCCTCCTCCTCCCAGCCAGCCCCCTCCTCCACGCCCGGCCTAGACATCTTGTGGTTGGTGAATGGCAGCTTTGCCCCGGCAGCGGCAGCCCTGTTGGAATGGCAGCAGCCCCTGCAGGGTGTGGCCCGGCACTGCAAAGTGGAGCTGCTCCTAGAACATGGCAGCCTGCTGGTGGCAGCATGCCCCCTGGTGAGACCCTGGCGCCCTCTCTGCCCCTCATCTCTGCCCCAATTCTAGGCAAGCAGAGGGCTTATGAGGTGCAGACAAGTGGTGTGACCGGGCCTCTTGAGTGTGACCAGGCACTGAGGCTGTGCTGCCCGCCTCCCCTGGGTGTGCAGGACGTGGAGGCGGTGCTGGGCTGGCTGGCTGCGCAGCCCTCGGTGCGCTGGCTGTCGCCGCGCATGCAGATGGTGCTGCACAATCGCATGGCGGGCGCCATCGTACAGGTGAGAGCTGCAGCAAGGCAGGACAGTCAGGGGCACGCACCTGAAGCAGTCAGGGCCGGGCTGCTGCTGGCCTGGCACTCGCAACTTGCACCTGGGCAGTTAGGGGCCTGCACCTGGAGCAGCCTGGCAGTCACAGCAGTCAGCCTGGAAGCAGTCAGCCTGGCAGTCCCAGTTGTCAGCTGAGGTGCCAGGTGTGGTTTGCAGCTGCACTGGTGAGGGCCTCACCCTCACCTACACTCTCACCCTCACTCTCACCCTCATTTATGACCTTGATCCGACCCTGACGCCGACCCTGGCCCTGACTCTGTCTCTAGACGAGGAGACCCTTGGTGCCTGTGTGGAACAGTATAGCCTGGCAGCCAGTGCTGTGAAGCTTGCATAAGGGTGTGCCGGCCTGCACCCTGCCCAGCCTCTGCACTTTAGCCTGGCAGCCAGTGACCCTGACCCTGACCTGGCAACCAGTGCTGTGAAGCTACCTAGCCTGCTGCGCCTGCTTGCGCGGTCCCCCGGTGTCACCAGCCATGCCTCCGCCTGGTGCATGTTGGCTGCAGTCCGGCTCACTGCTGCCAGGTCAGGACGCAGCAAGCATCGCCAAGCACCCGCTGTGGCAGGTGAGCCGCGGCTGGGTGCCAGGCTGCGGCCTTGCTGGTGCATGAAGTGACAGCTGTCCCGCAGACAGGAGCCAGAGCCATATCCATGTATGCCTAGACCCACAGCAGTGAGCTTCCATCACTACCACAGGTGGTGGGGCTGTAGGGCTATGAGCTGGAGGCTGGCTGGGCTATAAGCTGTAGGCTGGCTGGGCTGTGCTTGTTAGCTTGTTAGCTGGTAGGGTAGGCCAAGCTGGGCGGTACTGGACGATGGTGGGTTCACACAGCCATCAGAGCAGGCTGCAACCTAGTGCAGTGCTGCACTACCTCAATATCACCATGCATGGCTCATGGCTAATGTGCAGCACACCGCCAGAAGCACCCCTCCTCATCCTCCACCCACACTTCCATTCTCTTACTGCTCCATTGTGCAACCAAGACCATCATCGCCGCCATCATATCCTTTATTGTTGCCTGATGGTCACAGGTTGGCATAGACGGCAGCGGCCAGGTCATTGGCACAGGAGACTCCGGTCTTGATATGAACAGGTGCGTGCAGGGCAACATGGCCTGCCCCTGACACTGTGCAAAGACCTGACATCAACATGCCAGCACTGGATGACAGTTAAGCAGTTAGCCAGGCTGCACCGCCTGCAGGTGACCTGCCTGCCAGCCTGAGTTCTGCCTGCCCGCCCCCTGCCCGCTGCCTGCCCGCTGCCTTCCTCTGACCTGCTTGTCTGTGCCCTGCCTGCCTGGTTGGCTGTACAGCTGCTACTTCACGGACCCAGCGGTCAACTTCAGGGCAGGCGTCACGCTGGACAACACAGGCCTGCAGGTCAGGGCCAGCGGGAGCCGAGGAGCAGGGAACAGCCACCCGGCAACTGACCTGGCTAACAAGTCAGCCCGTCAGACTAGTCAGTAGTTTCAATGCTGATCTTCAGCCTACCTTACTGCAGACCTCTGTCTCCTCTTGCATCCTTCCTCCCTTCCTTGCTCGCTTGCCTGCCTGCCTGCCTTGTCTGCCTGCCTTGCCTGCCTGCCTGCCTACCTTGCCTGCCTACCTGCCTACCTTGCCTGCCTACCTGCTTTGTCTACCTACCTGCCTGCCTTGCTCTCCCAGGTGTTTTCCAGCTCCTCCCACCGCAAGGTCCTGCTGTACGTTGGGATGCAAGACATGACAGACGGCTACGGCCACGGCACCCACACCAGCGGCAGCCTGGCTGGCTCAGTGGCAGGGGCGGACTCCGTCAACGCGGTGAGCAGCCAGGAGGGCTGCTGCACCCTGGTCCCCTCCCACCCATCCAGCCACCCCTTGCTGCTGCTAACTTTGTCTGAGGGGTGCAATGGTCTGCTGGGCCTCAAGCAGCTCCTCATGCTGCGGTCACAGCTGTTCAGCACATTGTGATCTGCTTGCTGCCCTTTGTCCTGCCAAGGCGCTGCAGAGTGCTTGGTGGAGGGCCTGGGTGGGTGGGTGGTCGTGCTGCTGTTGAGATGGCTGTGATGCCCATTGTGTGGTTGATGCTGGCACCATGCTAAAGCTGTTCCTCAAGGCAGCTGTTCCCTAAGCTGTTCCCTATTGGGTGATGGTGGTGTTGACTGAAATGGTGGCAGTGCTAAGGCAGTGGTAAGGCTGCCACGTCCTTAGCCTAGCACCCAAGGGAGTACTTGGCCTGAGTCAGCCATGGCTGTGGTGCATGGCATGATGAAAGTCAGCACAGCTGCTGACCCCTGGCCTCTCCTTACCCTCATCTTCCTGCGCCGCTGACCCTGCTGCTCATGCTGCTGCTGCTGCTGGCGTGGCCTGCGCAGCCAAGCGCAGCGACGGGCATGGCGCCCAATGCCAAGCTTGCCTTCATGGACCTGTCTCGCGGCAGCAGCAGCACGGTGGGTGGTGTGGCCAAAAGCTGCTGACTGCTGCTCAGCACTCAGGGGTGGGTGTTGCTCATTGCTCAGGGGTGGGTGATGCTGTTGCTTGGTGGGGCATGCAGCAGGCCTGGTGCCTTGGCTTGCTGCAACACAGCAAGCAGCAGGAGAGCAGGGGCCCTGGTTGTGCGGGCCAACCTGTGGCCTTGTGCTTACATGGCTGGGGTGGTCACGGTCGTCGACGTTGCTGTGGGGTGGGGTGGAGGATGTAGGAGCCTGGTGCTCTGGGCATGGCACGGCAGCAAGCAGCAGGCGAGCAGGGCTAGTAGGTGCGGAGTAAACCTGATGTCATGTGCTTGCATGGCTGGGCAAAGCTGGTATGGGCTGTCATGTCTGCTGCTGCCAGCTGCTGTCTGCAGCCTGCTGTCATGTCTGCTGCTACCTGCTGTCATGTCTGCTGCTGGTGGTGCTGCTGTGAGGGAACGCAGGTGTGGACCCCGGGTGATCTGGGGCAGGGCTACTACTCCCGCAGCTTTGCTGTAGGGGCTCGTATCCACAGGTGAGCTGCTGGCGAGGAGCGCTGGGATTCTGTTGCTGACCAGGGCAGGGTAGGGCGGGGCAGGGCAGGACTGATCTTGGCAAAGCGCCTGGCTCAGACTGTGAGCCTGCTGCCACCTCTGACCTGATCCATCGCTATGGTCCCCCCTGTTCCATGCCTTACCCCACTCCTGCCTCAAACTCAGCCTTGCCTCACCTCACCCCAGCCCTGCTCATGTCCACCCTGCAACACTCACCCTGCCCCCTGCCCTGCCCCTGCCCCTGTTCCTGGCTGTGCAGTGATTCCTGGGGCAGCGATGCCAGTGTGTACGACTCCATGGCAGCCAGCGTGGACCGCTTCACCTGGACCAACCCCACCTTCCTGCCAGTGTTCGCCGCAGGTAACCCCCCTGCCAAACATGCACTATGCGGCCTGACATTCAGTCATAAACGTGTTGTCAAAAGCTCGAAGCCTCTCTACAGTGCATGCTTTATGAGCAACCGCATGATGAGCACACCCTCCCCATTGGTGATGCTGGTCAAGGTGCGTTCCTTTAGGGGAAGCTCTGCTGAGAGCTCCTTGGCCTGCCCCTGCTGTTGCCCTCAGGCAACTACGGCGACACCACAGCCTCTGGCTCCACCATCACCTCCCCCGCCACAGCCAAGAACGCCCTGGCCGTGGGCGCAGCCCTGAACTACATGCCAAACTACGTGTCTCGCAGCAGCATCACCAGCAACATCATGCAGCTCAATGTGCCCATGGTCGGCGCCAACAACTCAGTGAGTCGGCCTGGGGCACAACAGGGGCTGCTGGGGTCATTCTCAGCATCTGCTGGCCAGCCAAAACAGCAACAAACAGGTGAATCTAGACCCCATCCAGCCATTGCTGCCCAAGCCCGCAACCTGCTTCCTCCTCTCCATCTCTCCTCTTCGTCTGCTGGTGTTGAAGACAAGGGTCAAGGGTGGGGGGTGCGTCTCCTTCAAATCTGCATCCCGCCCCACATACCCTGCACCCCTCCTTGCGTCCGCGCCCTCTCCCCTCCCTCCCTCCTCCCACTCAAAGCCACTTAGGCCAACCCATCCCTTCCCCTCCCTGTCCTTCTGCCCTCCTGCCTGGTTCCCAGCCACATCCAGGCCCCCCTTACCTCCCTGCCTGGCTTCCCGCCCCCATCGTGGCTGCTCTCTCCCTGCTGCCTGCAGGCCCTGGTGCGCACCACCTTGGTGGTGGAGGCCGCCTTTGGGGGCAGCTGGGCAGGGCTGAAGTCCCAGGGCCCCCTGCCCCTGGCTGCAGCATCACCTGCTGACGCCTGCTCAGGCCTGAACGCAGCTGTGCTGACCGGCAAGGTGGTGGTGGCCATACGCGGCAATTGCTACTTCTCTGACAAGGTGGGCAGGTGCCCAGGTTATTGCATACTCGATGGTTTGGCAAGCCAAGGGTGCAAAGTTTGTCTTCCCTCGTGTTTGACAGTGAGGGCAGGCGGCATGCTCAATGGTTGAGTGAGCCAATGGGTGCAGAATTCTTTGAACTGCCATGACAATGAGGGCAGGCGGCAAGGACCTGCTAGGGATGCAGTCCTGCAGTGCATTGAAGGTTCTGTCTTCCTTCCTTTCCCGTCTTCCTTTGAATTCATAGATAGCACTGGGCAGTAGTGTGCACTGGGCACTGGACAGTAGTGTGTAGTTGTGGTGCTGGTGCTGGTGGTGGCGAGTGTGCAGCTGAAGAATGCGGCGGCAGCGGGTGCGCTGGGCCTGATCATCACCAGCGACAGCCCAGAGGGATACTTCTACATCACCCCACACAGTTCCAGTGACCTCACCATCACCAGCATCCCCCTAGGGGGCGTGCCCCTCTCTGTTGGCAGGTGAGAGTGGCAGAGCTGCTTGATGGCACACCTTCCATCGCTGCATCACCCCTTCCTGCCACCCACAGCACTGCTTCTGACCTGCTGCCACCATGTCCCTTGCCTTCCTTTCGCCTCTTCTATTCTTGCCCCCTCCACCTCTGCCTTCTAATGTGCACATGCTCAGACACGCCCCCTCCTCCAGCTTCACCTGTCCTTTTCCTGTTATCGCACCACATGCTGCCCCCAAGGTGCACATACCCTACCTTCCCCTTCCTCGACTTTCACCTTTCCTTTTCCTGCCCTCGCCCCCGAATGCCAGCCAGGCCGCCCTCTCATGGCATATGCTGTCCTCTTCATGCCCTGCTCTTCAAACCCTTGAGGCCGCCCTCCGAGGAGCCCCTCCTCACATCCCCTGCTCCCGACCCCTGCTGACAGGGACCTGTGGTATGCCGCCTCCCTGGGCGCTACCTCCGGTGCCACCGTCACCTTTTCAAACCGCCCTGCCGTCACCAATGCCTACGACGACCTGGCCTCCTTTTCATCTTTTGGACCCACTGGTGGGAACAGTCAGCCACTAGCACCACTGCGTGCAGCTGCACCTGCTTGCCCATGCTGACCATCATTCCGAATTGAGTAGTTAATTCAAGGGAACAGGAGCCAGAAAGCTGGGGAAAGGCGGGGAGTGAACATAAGAGGCGGGCCAAAACACACATGCTTAACGTTGTCCGGTGTGCCTTCTCAGTCTGCCACCAGTCTGTAGGCTGCCTGCCTGCCTGCCTGCCTGCCTGCCTGCCTGCCTGCCTGCCTGCCTGCCTGCCTGCCTGCCTGCCTGCCTGCCTGCCTGCCTGCCTGCCTGCCTGCTTGCTTGTGCGTACCTGTCCATTTGTCTACCTGCTTGCCTGCTTACCCACTCGCTGCCTTGGGCACCCTCCTGCCCGCATACCCGCTTGCATGCCTGCCTGCCCACCTGACCTGTGCCCTGCCACCCTGCTGGCCTGTGTAGTGGACGGCCGCATCAAGCCTGACCTGGTGGCTCCGGCAGTCCTCACCTCCGCTGGCATCAACAAGGGCTCGGGGTCAGACTGCACCACCACCCTCATGCAGGCAAGCCACAGCCACGTGGGACATGGACCTGGCCAAGCCTTCTCCCTGCCTGCACCAAGGACAGCCACCAATGCCTGGCATGAACAATGTTGTTGTTGTTATTGCCGTGTGATACACATGTGCCTGCCTAACGCAAGCTATCACATTGTGATGCAGGGCTGGGGTTTGGGCTACCGAACCCGTGATCACACTCTATGCATTAACAGGTTATTCGTTGCACTACGCTAAGTAATATCGGGCTGCCCTAAAGTCACCCTAGTGTTGCATGGCATGATTTTCATGCGGCACCATGGCCGTGCCTACTGCACCCCTTGCTCCTTGCTACTCCCTCACCACTCCTCCTACTAGCTCCGGGGCATCCACAGGGCCAACCCCTGCCACCCTGCCTTCCCCTACTGATGCCAACCCCTGCTGAAGCCAGCACCCTGACTGTCACGCTGACGGCAGCCAGCCCCTGGACCCCTGTTGCTGGCTGCAGGGGACCAGCATGGCCTGCCCTGTAGTGGCTGGCTCCGCTGCACTGGTTCGCCAGTACTTCACCAACGGTGGGCCGTCCGCCATGTGCCCTCCACCTGCCAACCCACTTCCCCCTGCCTTGCCACCCATGCAGCACCTATCTCCTCCATCCTCCCCCCATGCGTGCTCTGCTCTGCGTGGCCCTGCCTAGTCAGGAGCGTGACCCTGCCTAATTAGGCAGCGTGGCCCTGCCTAATCGGGCCCTGTCCCATTCCTGACCCACCCTGTAAGCGTACCCTGTTGTACAGATTTCATTTTGCCTTGTTATGTGTTATGTTTATTTTGTGTATTTGACTCGTCATGTTATGTCGTCCCTACAGCTGCTATGGTCCCTGCTACCGCTGCTGCAGGCTTCTATCCCACCGGCGCCGCCGTTGCTGCAAACAGGGTGCCCGCCCCCTCAGGCGCTCTAGTGAAGGCCGTGCTCATGACCGGGGCAGCTCCCCTACTGGGAAACGTGCAGGTGAGCCAGATGTCACCAGTCTAACCACCCGTCTCACCACCAGGGGTCCTCCTCACCTGACCCTGCCCGGCTTCCGCCCAACGCCTGTTAGGCCCCTATCTGGGCCCCTGCCTAGCGCCTACATAGGCGCTGTGTGGCCCAGCCTGGCCTTGCCTGATCCTGCTAATGGTGCTGAGTCTGCAGCAATGCTATTCTCTCACTCTTCCCTTTTGGCTGGTTCTGTTTTGATTCAGCCTGCTCTGCCTGGCAAATGACCCCTGGCCCCTACCACCAACCACTGACCTAAAATGTCCCTGGCCCCTGACCCTGAGGTGTGGCCTGGCTGCAGCCGGACAACCCCACTGCTGGCGGCCTGCCCCTGGAGCCGCCGCCCTCCTCCCGCCAGGGCTGGGGCCGTGTGGACCTGTCGGGCGCACTGCCCCTGGTGGGCAGCAGCAGAGCCTGGCGCCTGCAGGTGCGGGTGCAGGCCAGCAACCAACCAACCAACAGCCTTGCTCTACCAGCTCGTGCGTGCCCCTCTTCATCCACACGGGGTGCAAGGTTACTCAGCGCCCAATGTGTGGCTGACTGATCATCATCATCATCAGCAGCAGCAGCAGCAGCACATGGCACTCCTGTGGGCAGTGCTGCATCTGTGGCTGAGTACAGCTGGTTGCCTTGCACTGTGCTCTCCATTACGCACTGAAACTGTCACCAAGCAGAGAAGTAGCTACAGTTCCGAGTATAAGGCAGATGTGCCTGGGGCTGTGTGCTCCACCGCCTTCTCACCCACCCCCTGAGCCTAGCTGCCTGTCCTTCAGGTCGTGGACCAGGCGAACCTGACCCAAGGCCAGCAGCACCGCTATTGTGTGCAAGCCACGGGGGGCGGCCCCTTGCGCATAACTCTGGCCTGGCACGATTTTCCAGGCGACCCTGCTGCAGGTGACACCCCGCACCACTACCAACCACCCAGGGCCCACACATGGCCAGCTTCCCATGCACCCACATGGCCCACACATGGCCAGCTTCCCATGCCCAACCCGACCTCGCTCTCTCCCTGCTGATCCCTGCCCTGTAGCCACCGCACTGGTGAACGACCTGAACCTGGAGGTGCGGGCTGCAGGCTTGGCTGGCCTGTCCCTGTTGGGCAATGGCTGGGTGGACAACCTAAACAATGTCGAGTCGGTGGGTGGTGAACCTGGTGGTAGGGCCGCTGCCAGGCACTGGCGCGGTATTGGTGGGGGTGGGTGGGCAATTTCAGGCTGCCTCAGGGTACAGATGCTGCTCCTGGTGTGATGAAGTGGACAAGTGTGACTGTGGCAGAGGAGGCAGGGTCAGCAGACTCAGGTCCTGGGCTGGAGGCTTGACCATGGCTTACTTATTGCGGGTGGGCATGCTGCCGGCACTGCTACTGCCACTGATTGTGCATGCTGCTGCTCCTTGCGTAGCCTCAGCGTGCTGGTGTAGAAGGTCTGCAGCAGCTGCATCTGGGGCCCATGCGCGGCCATCGAGCGTGTGCAACTTTGCTCCTAATGCTGCCAGTGCAAGTGATTCTTCTTCAGTTGCTACGGGCGCTGTTGTCACTGTTCCTTGTAGCTCTTGACTCTGCTTCTGCCTCCACTCCTGCTGCTGCTGCCGCTGCTCCTGCCCCTGCTCTTGCCACTGCTACTCCTGCTGCTGCCATTCCTGCTGCCCCTGCCACTGCTGCTGCCACTGCTGTGGGGTTCCAGGTGTTGATGGAGAGTGTGCCCCAGGGCAACGTGGCCATCACCGTCTCAGCGGCCCGGGTGCTGGCCCGGGCTTCCCCTCAGCCCTACTCCCTGGTGGTGCTGGGCAGGTTCTCAGGCACACTGCAGAGCCCCTTCAACCCGGTGGGCTAGGACATCGCCAGCTCATCCAGCCTTCCCTCCCCACCATGCAAGCATGCATGCAAGCATGTATGCATGCATGATGTTGTATGGTTGTTGGCCATGGTTGCCTCCAGCACATTGCTGTGGACATTCAGATGAACCTGACACGCCATGCGATGCCTTGACCTTAGCCCTAACCCTTACCCTAACCCTCAGTTGATGCCCTGCCCTAATGGTGGGATGCGTGCATAGCCTTGCCAAATCATGCTCAGTCGCCCATGCTCACGCCCTGCCCAGCGGCGCTGGCACTGTAGGTCGGTGCAGTGTCTACCACCACTGGCAGCTGCGTTATCAACCTGGCGGTCATCGACGCCAACCTGTCCACAGCAGCCCTCACCAGCAGCAGGTGCGCTCGCCCTGCCTGCCTCCCTGTCCGCCTACCTCTGCCTTCCTGCCTACCTGCTGGCCTGGCCCGCTTCAGCATCGGTATGGTTGCAGTCAGCCCAGCAGCAGCCAGGCTGAGCAGGAAGCTCGAGGTATTGAGACACCGCCAAGCCAATAGCCAGCAGAGTGAACTGGGTTGTGAGCGCTGCACCAGCTACCCATGCCCCACTCACCCGCTAGCACTGTGTGCGTGACAGGACCGTGCCATGCTTGTGTTTGCTGCCTGATGTCTACAGTGCTGACCACCGTTGCTGATGCCCTGCCCTGACGCCCTTTGCGTGCCTCCAGGGACATCGTCTTCTTCTACTCCACTCAGTCAGGGGCTGCGCCACCAGGCGGGTTTGAGTGCAAGCTCACAGACCAAACGGTGAGCTGCCAGTCTTGACAGTGGCCAGGTGGCCCCTGGAACCCCTGGAGGGTAGTGAAGGGGAGACAGGCATTTGAGGGGAGGGGTATGGGGCGGGTAGGGCCATGGGTTGATGCATCTGAACCTGGGCAGGTACCTTAACCAACTTCAGCTGGTCACTGCCCTGGGTGACCATGGTCATGTTGCCGCATGGTCATGTTGCCCTGTGTGACCATGGTCATAGCTAGTCTCCAGGATCTTTAACCAGCAAGACTCAGCTGCTTACTGCCCTGGGTCAGTGTCGTCACAATTGGCAGAGATACAATGCACACATTTCTGCAATAACTAGATGGATGGACGGATGGGTATAAAGATTCAATGTGTTCTGTTGCCACAGTTGCATTGCAGCTATTGTGTTGCAGCCTTCGTGTTGCTAGGCTTTGTAAGTGAAGGGTCCTGGTGGCAGCCTCCCTGTGGTGCTGCACTGCAGGGTCGAACCAGCCCCAAGCCCCTGCATGACTGGCAGGCCTGCAGCAGCCCCAGCCAGTACTCCGGGGTGCCTGACGGCCGCTACGTGTTCCAGGTGTGCGTGCCGGCGCTACCCGCAAGATCAACAGGGGTGGTGGCCAATGTATGCAGTGGCAACAGCACTGGCCCTGCACAAGTCCCCTCTAGTGCCACATGGCAGTGGGGAGAGGAGGAGGAGGAGGAGGAGGAGGAAGAATGAGCATGCAGGGAGTGCTAGCTGTCTTGCACGAGGGTGGTGGGAGATTGGCCAGATGAAGAGGGGGAGATAACGGGTGCGTTTGTGCCCACCGCAGGTCCGACCCGCTGGAGAGGACGTGTCCGACCAGCGCAGTGTGACAGTGGATTCCACACCCCCTATCACCTCCGTCACCTCCTCCCTCAACCTCACGCCTGCCCTGGGGGCTACGGCTGCTGTCACCTCCACGGACAACATCACCTTTGCTTTCTCCGCCACAGACACCTCCCCCGTCACCTACACCTGCTTCCTGTCAGTGGACTCTCCAGTGACCCCTGCTGCACCCTACTACAGGTGAGCTGGGTGGGCTGCCCGACCAGGTGTGCTCCAAGGTCAGACAAACAGACTAAACGTGGTGGGCGGCAAATGTCATCTCATGGCGTGGGTCACACAAATCTGTGTACAGACAGCAGAAATAGAAGTGGTGCAGATAGGCGATTGAGCCAGGGGTATTGAGTCGGACAGTTGGGCTGATGGTGAGTATGTTGATGGTGAACCGATAGGACTGGTTGGCCAGGTGGTTGAGCAGGCCAGGCGGCTAGGTTGCCTGAACAGGCCAGGCAGGTGAACAGGGGTAGCAAGCATGTGTTGGGATGCTGTGCAAGGTAGACACAAGGCGCACCCCACTAACCCTTCCACTCGTCACCAGCTGGGGGGCCCACAAACCAGTGGAGCACTGTACTATTGTATACACTTGGTCCCAGATGCCATTGAGAGATCAGGCTTGCAGCACTACCAGTTTGCCCAGTCGCTCATCACCAGCGCCAGCACCAGCACCGCTGCTTTCGTCACTGAGCCCCCGGACTGTACTCAGCACAGGCAGACTGCAGTAGAACAGGGAGTCACGCATCGAGGGAAGAGTGAGAACAGTGCACCACAGGGAGTCACTCATCAAGGGGTTTGGGGACATTAGGAGTGTGACTGGCTGGTTTGCCTCCACCCACTTGGCATTGGCCCAGGCAGCGTCAATTGCCCAGGCTGCTTGAACAGCTGGTGCGCTGCCCCGCCCCCTGCAGGTCGCTGCCCGCCCCCACACTGCCCCTGGGCTCCAGGGGGTCCTGCCAGAGCCCCCTCAGCCTTTTTGGCCTGACCTACGGCAACTGGTCCTTGGTGGTAAGGGCCTGCTGCCCCTGTCCCCTGCCCATGCCCCTGCCCGCTACTGCTGCCACAGCTGCTCTTACAGCCAGGCTGTTGCTGTCAGCGTCAGAGGCGATCCCAATCGCTGTTGTTATGCCGTGCTGGCTGTTGCTAAGCTTAGTATCAGGTCTGGCGCCGTGTTGCTAGTGGGTGGCACATCTGCATGTTCGCTTTGTCATGTGCGTGAAGCACATGGACTCGTGCATAAGGCCTGCTGGTCCACATTGAGCTGCATGCCAAGCATTGACCCCAGATGGACCCCATGTGCCTGGCCAGATGTATACCAGCCTTGACAAGCAGGCTAACCCGCTGCGCACTGCCCCAGGTGCAAGCCATGGATGCAGCGGGCAACACGGACCGCTCGCCCTCAGTGCTAAGCTGGCAGCAGCGCTACAACCCCAGTGTAGTGTGAGTGGTGCTGCTGTCTCCGCAGGGGTCGAGGGCTGCCGGGCAGGTTGGCAGCGGGACAGGCAGGCAGGCGTGAGGCATGGCATGTATTCCAGCTCCCCAGCTGTGGCAGCGCAGTGAGGGTGGATCACTGGATGCATTGAGCAGTCCCATAGCCCACTCCCCCTGACCGACCCCGACTTTAGCTCAGTCGCTCAGTCCCTGGCAAGACTCTGTGCCAGCTGGGCCTGGCAGGGGTGAACCTATACTGCCACCTGGCCCCCAGCAGCCTGACCCACCTGACCTCGCCCCTGTCTCCCTACATCTGACGCCAAACCTGCAGCACGGCTCCATCTCTAGCTGCGCAGAGGTGCTGCCATACAAGAGTGTGCCGCCTTGGGCCCCGCCCCTGCCTCTCCCCCTGACCGCTGGCCTCTGGGCGGCTAGCCCCTGACACCACTCCCTCACCCTCGACATCACCCTCATCACCCTCATCACCCTCATCACCCTCATCACCCTCTTCCCTGCCCACTGCGCTCCCAAGCCACTGTCTCTAACCCTGCCCTGGCGCTGGCCTGCAGGTACACGCGCTTCTCCTCCACCCCTCCACCCCTGACCAACAACAGCCGCCTGTCCTTCCAGATCTACTCTTTCACTGTGAGTGGGCCGCACCGCCTGGTGTAGGCTTGACAGCTTCCCTCAGGCCCGCTGACTGTCTGCCGCTGGGTGACTCAACCGCCCGCCACTGCCACACTCTTGTCCCCTCTGCTTGCATTCCTTAGCTCGTCAAGATGTTGGGTGGGATGCTGTAGCAGCTGCCTCTGCTGCTGCCACCACCGCAAGCCCTCCTGCCTGCGTGCCTTAGCTAGTCCAGGTACTGGGTACGAAAACCTCTGCTGAGCGTGAGAGTGTGATGCCTGGTGCTGCATGCTGCACAGGGCAGCGCCAGCGGTCCCCCCAGCACGTCTGGCCAGCAGGTGTATGAGTACCAGCAGTGGGCCCTGAGTGGTTCTGCGGCCAGTGCCCGCCCCTCCAGCTGGCAGCCGCTGCCCGCCTCTACCCCCTCCCTGGTGCTGGCCGCCAGCGCTGATGGACTGTGGGCCGTGGCGGCCAGGGTGCAGGGCACCTCAGGTCAGGCGGGGGGTCACCACCGCAAGGGGGGAGGAGGGCAGGCGAGGGACACAGAGAACGGGTCAGACTTAGCAGGGAGTCGGAGAGGAGGGCAGTGGGGAGGAGGGCAGTGGGTATGGCAGTAGGTAGGACTGCAGGCAAGTGGCAGACTGGCAGCGTGAAAGGTTGTGAGTGGCTGGATGGTGGCGGGACTGGAAGGGAAACTCACTGATGTGAGCTGTTTTGCATGTCTGCTGTTGCGCCCTGCATGCCAGCAGCGCATGGCCACATATCTGCCTGCCCATGCACCATTGGCACCTGCAGGACAGCAGCCAGACAGTGCAGCGCTGGCAACTGCCACAGTGGACACCACACCACCCCTGGTGAGTGAGACCCAGGTCTTGCGCCCCTGCCTGCCCTGCCTACCCTACCCTACCCTACCCTACCCTACCCTACCCTACCCTACCCTACCCTACCCTACCCTACCCTACCCTACCCTACCCTACCCTACCCTACCCTACCCTACCCTACCCTACCCTACCCTACCCTACCCTACCCTACCCTACCCTACCCTACCCTACCCTACCCTACCCGCCTCCATTTCGCTGCTCTGCTCAGTTCCATGCCAACTTCTGAACTTCCTTGACAAAGTCAGTCAAGGCTGCTGGCCTGACCTGCCGTGCTGCTATGCTGCATCACCCTGTCTGCAGATTGTGGTCACAGATGCCCCTTCAGCCCTTCAGACCTCCTCCATCGTCACCATCCGCTTTGCCAGCAACCCAGCAGATGATGCCATCAGCTTTGCATGCAGGTGGGGGCAGCAAAGAAGTCAAGCAGGGAGGCAACAGGTTGGGCCAACTACCCTTCGTCACAGGAACAGCAGGACAACTGCATCACAGGAAGCAGACCTAAGTTTCAAGATCAGAATGGCTGAAAAGGAGGTCAGGGGGAGGAGCTCAGTGGACAGGATGTGTGTTCGCTGGCGGGTTTTGGCTGTTGGCTACTGGTTGTGCTTGCAACCTCCAGGCAGTGGGCAAACAGGTAGCGGGCTCTGTTGCCTTGTGGCGGCCATGCAGGTGGCTCAGTGCCCCTAGCAGCGCCCCGTCACCCTCCAGCCCGGATTCTGGCAGCACTGCGTTCGGTCCCTGCAATGGCCCCTCCATCACAATCGCAAGCTCGCCCGTAACCAATGGCTACTGGCTGTTCCAAGTCAGGGTGAGGCCTTCCTAGCCCAACCACCCTAACCGCCCACCCCACCCCACCCCACCCCACCCCGCCTCACCCCATATCATATCTTATGTTGCTTCTTCCTCCCGCCCCTCCTGCTCCCCTACACATCCCATTGCCCTGGGACCCCTGCAACCCCCTGCATCACAGGGCACCGATGCAGCCGGCAACACCAGCCCACCCACCTCTGTTGCCTTCCGCACCGATCTGGACCCCCCCGCCATCACAATCACAGCTGCAAACGCAACAACGCAGAGGGCGGTGGTGGTCTCGTACCAGGTGGGTCCCAGGGCAAGCTGGGGTGGGGCAGCTGTGTGGCAGGAGGGCAGCTGTGTGGTGAACCTACATGCATGTGCGGTGTTCAAAAGCTGCAAGCATTTATGTCAAGCCAGCAGCAACAACAACACCGCTGTTTGATTTGCTGCGCTCCATAAGAGCATTTGTACCATCACTGTTGACAGAGCTTCGTCTCTGGTGTCATGCCCCTCAGCATCCCCAGCATCAGCACCAAGACAAGTCACCATGATGCAGCGTCACTCGCACCCACCAGCTTGATGTGATGCTGTGCACCCAGGTGCAAGATGGCCCCACTGGCACTGGGATTGCAAACATCAGTTGCTCTATGATTGCAACCAACCTGGTTCCAACCAACTCAACCACCTCCTGGCAACCGCCCAGCGCTGAGTAC
This sequence comes from Haematococcus lacustris, assembly GCA_030144725.1. NCBI lineage: Eukaryota > Viridiplantae > Chlorophyta > Chlorophyceae > Chlamydomonadales > Haematococcaceae > Haematococcus > Haematococcus lacustris. The sequence goes on along the minus strand of JASKMD010000012.1, from coordinate 1,139,697 downwards.
CAGCAGCCCACTGGGGTGTTGGTCACCCCCTGCCCCAACCCTGCCAAGTGAGTGGTGGGAGGTGGGGAGGGTGGGGGCTGATGTGGTCCAGGGCTGTGGGGATGGGTCGGGGGCAGAGTAGGGGCTGAACACCCTGATGTGACATCTAAGGTCAAAGTGGCGATTAGGTCCCAGTCTGTCTCAGTCAGCACCAGCCTTGGTCTGTGAACCAGTCTGTGCTGCATGATGTTGTGTGATTGTGTGACCCGCCCCCTGCAGGTACGCATTGAGTGAAGGGCGCTTCATGTTCAGCATCCAGGCCCAGGACAATGCCGGGCTGAAGTCCCAGGTCAGCCAGCAGCAGTATCAAGGACAGGAACAGGAACAGGAACAGGGACAGGGACAGGGACAGGGACAGGGACAGGGACAGGGACAGGGACAGGGACAGGGACAGGGACAGGGGCAGGGGCAGGGGCAGGGGCAGGGGCAGGGGTCAGGCAGATAGGGCGGCAACTACAGTAGTGGCAAGATGATGCTGACACCAATGACTTCACATCACATCACTGCACGCTTGTTGGGCACAACAGACGTCACCCTTGCACTCACCACCTACACTGAGCTCAGCTGTCTCAGCTGTTTGCTCCTCCTGCTGCCCTGTAAGCCATGGCCTCTAAGCACAGCAGAAACAGCGAAATGGAGAAGCACTGCTGCTGGTTTCGAACGTGTGTGCACTGCAGAGGGACTGGGCTGTGGTGGTCGACATGACCCCTCCACTGGTCAAGATGAGCACCCCAGCGCTGGCTCCGGGCGTAGCGTGGCCCTCCCAGCTCACTTTAAACTTCGACTCGCGAGATTTGCCCGATGGCGCATCCTCCGGCATCAACTTCACGGAATGTCAAATCAGCTCAGCATCGAACAGCACCGCTCAACCACCTCCGGCAGCTGCGAATCAAACTTTGCCACCCCCGGCAAATGCAAGTGTGCCACCTGCAAATGTGACATCGCCGCCTGCGAGCGTGATTGTGCCCGCAGCGGGCTCGCCTCCGTCGGGCGTGGTGGTAGCCTCCGCCCCTGGTTCACCGGCTGTCCAAGCAGCAGGTAAGGTCGCAGTCTTCCTATGGCTGAAAACATTTTTACTTTTCCTCATAACCTTGCTCTCATATAGTTTATACGTGGCCCACATCCTTTCTGGTCTCTGGTGTCATATGCTTGTGTTGTGTGAGATATCACAGAGGCCCTGTGGTCTTACTTGCTTTGACTTGCAGGCCGGCTGCTGCTCCAGTCCAGCCCACCTGCCCCTGGCTTTGCCAACGGCCCGGACATTGTGTTCGGCACCTGGCAGATCTGCTCCTCCCCCGTCACCTTGCAAAACCTTGTATCTGGTAGCTATGTATTCAAGGTAAGCAAGTGCTGTGGGTGAGGGGCGACAGGTGCAGGGGTGATGTGGTTGAAATGACTGACAGACAGGGCAGGGGCAGGGACAGGGGCAGGCCAACACGTTCCACTGTGTGCCAGCACCTGACATGACACCAGATTTTGCAGCACGGCTGCCTCGTTCTCATCATGTCCATAGCCAGCCACTACCATGACTGGCTCAGTGATCACGCTGAATGCAGCGACTGCTGGCTCCGCCCTCCAAGCATGTCCATGTGGCCCCCTACCCTGGTTGCCGTAGCCCTGCCTCGCCGCACTGTGCTCGCACCCCTCACCCACTCCCCTTGCCTCCGCTCCCTGGCCCTGGACCTGCTGCCAGGCCCGACCCACCGATATGGCGGGCAATGTGGGGCAGCCTACTGACGGCTTTGCCTTGCTGGTGGACGACACCCTGGCCCTGCCTTCCACATCGGGGCCCACGGGCAGCCCCAGCGGCAGTGGGACAGGCTTCGGCACTAACAAGATGATCATCGCAATTGTGGCAGGTGGGGTGTCTGTGTGGCTGCGCTCAGGCTGGCTCCCAACTGCTTGTGAGCACTCACAGGGCTGGCAGGTGTGGTTGACGCTGGATCCTACGTGTCCTGACCTCCCCGGCTTGAGTGGGCTGTGCCGTGTCTGCCAGCTGTGGTAGCAAAGGATGTCCAGGGACAGCTGCCCTGCCTTTTGCTTTGGGGCCTGGGGCAGATCCCTGCTGGCAGAACCTGCAGGGCTGCTGCTGGCTGTCAGCCAAGCACAGCACAGAGCAAGCGTACCAAAATGGTCTCGATATGAATTGTGTTTGATATGGACTCAAAACATTGGCTGGCCGGTTTCAGCAATGATGGTGATGGTGATGGCGAACTATGACCCACGTGCTCAGTCTGGCAGTGGTGCTTGTGCTGATGAGTGACCGCAGCTGTGGGTGGCCTGCTGGTGGTTGCCGTGGTGGCAGCGGTCATCATCTTCAGGCGACGTATGGTGGGCCGAGCGCCCCTGCCGACCCCTCCGCCCTACCCACCCCCGCCTAGCCAGTACCCAGGAGGGGTGTACCACAACGGCGGCTACCCACCTGCCGGCATAACCAACCCGCCGGCTGGGCCGTACTTCAACCCTGTGGCGGTGAGGCCTGGGCGCCGGCTGTCTGTCAGGCTATCAAGCAGTGACTGACCCACCCCACCCTTCCCACAGAGGCAGCAACCTTGAGAACAAGAGGGGGGGTCACCAGATAGCCAGACAGGGCGTCGATGCGCTCGCCCAGGTCTGCGGGTGACTCAGGCCTGGCACCTGTCGGGCTGTCGATGTCACCCTCATCACCTGCTTGACAGCTGCACGGCCTGCCTCATCACCCCGGGCCACTGGTGGCACATGAGGGGCCCACATTGCAGGTATGAGCTGTGCTGTGTTGTTGTGTGGCTGGCAGCCTGTCCTCACTTCTGCTGTGATTTGGGTGGTCATGGCCTGGATGGCTATGGAGGGGTAAGGAGTGGCGACACAGCTGGCTGTTGACGGAGGCCCGGCTGGTGTTGCAGGCCTTGGGGACTGTTGATGGCGGTGTGGTTGAGGTCTGGGTGGGTGCAGGGCAGGTGCTGAGGGTGTGATGTTAGCAGCGGGGTTGTTTACCCAAGGCCCCCACTGCTTAGCCTGGCTGCTGCTGCCTGCTGTTGTTCAGCAGGCCCACCACCACCCTGGAGCTCAGCAGCAGTGGGAGGAGGAGCAGCGCATCAAAGCTGCCATCCAGGCGGTGAGGCCAGTGGCAACCACCCTTGTGTGGTGCTATCAGTCTGAGGTCACCAGCCAGTGCATCCTCCATTCTATACTGGGAAACACATTTCTCACACACACACCCGTTGGCATGACGCTAGGATGCATGCAAGTGCAAGCGTTGCAGTGCATCCCTTTTTCCCTGCTTGCTGATGTCGCACTGGGCGACGGCCACTCTTCTGGCCTGCTGGTGGTCCACACTCCAGTGGTGCACATGGGTGGTCGAGGACGCTGGGCGTGCCAGGCAGACACTCAGCAGTATGCAAGCTGGAGGCCCTGGCTTGCATGAGAGCTCAGCCTGCCACCCTGCCTTCCCACCTGCCCTCATCAGCCTCACCATCAGGTCCCCCCACAGCCCTTAATATTTGGTGACCACAGCCCCCGCCCTCCGTTCACATAGGCCACCATCCCTCCCATAAACTACTGCCCTGCACCTCCCACCCCTCCTTCCCTGTCCTCTGCCACTGGCTCCCCTGCCCCCTCGTGCCCTCCACCCCTTCTGCCCCTGCTGTTGCCCTGGGTGCCGCCCTGCAGAGCATTGAAGAAGAGAAGGTGCGTCAGGCCTTGGAGGCGTCAAGGCTGGACCTGCAGCGGCAGAATGAGGACGCACGGCTGCAGGCCGCCATCCGGGCCAGCCTGGCACAACACGGCCACCTTCACTCCGGCAGCCCACACAGCCCAGGGCCATAACGCCTGGCCCTGCAGCCTCTCAGCCCAGGGCCATAACGCCTGGCCCTCCAGCCCACACAGCCCAGCCCCAGCTCCAGCTCACTGCCCCACCCACCGCCCAGCACAGCCCAAGCCATACCACCATTGCACTCTACCAGCTCATCCACACCACCACCACCACCACCACGTCGATCTGGCCAGGGCATATGCATGGCGTAGTGAGCAGTGCAGGTGTTGACCTGCTAGGTGGCCTGCTGCCAGGTGCCCCTAGGTGGGCTGCTGCACTGCCTGGCTAAGCTCCCACACACTGTTGGAAAGGTGGCTGATGACCTCCCTGGTTGCCACCTGCCTGCCTGCGTGACTGATTACTGCCCCGCCTTCTGCTTGCTTGGATGTCCAGCTGCTGCCAGGCAACAGCCAACAGCCTGGCCCATAGCTATGACTGGCCTGAAGCAGCTTGTGCCTGGCTCCCAGCTGTTGCGCGCCTTCTGGACTGCACAGCTGCCTTGACCCTCTGTGGCTGAGCCACCAGCCTGCCCCTCCACTTTCGTAACGCCTGTTTGCACCTCGGATTGTACATATACCCTATTTGTCAATAACTGCTGTTCAGCTGACCCCATGTACGCCTCAGCAATGCTTCAGCGAGGCTGCCTGTGTGTCAGCCATCACTGGATGGTGTGGGGAGCGAGGGTGGTCCTTTAGGATAGTAGTTCTCACTCAGTGCTGTATGTATGTTGTTGTATTGTTCGATACACATTCCCTGTTTCAACTTCCATGTAAGCAGCTGGGATGATCATCACTCCATAAACCTCTCGGGGAAACCCAAGTTGCTTGAAAAGGCCACCTCCCGGCTCACTGCACATCGCGTGATGGCTAAGAAGAAACGGAAGGGCAGCGACAAGCACAAGAAGGGTCCGACAGAGCCAGGGCCCAGCACTCCCCCTCCAGCCAACCGCAGCAAGCGCACCAAGGTTGAGCAGGCAGATGAGCCCACCAATGGCGAAGGCAAGGCCAAGGGCAAGGCTGCCAAAGCCAAGCCAGCACCACAGGCAGGCAGGTGGCTGGACAGGGACTGCAATGCAACGCTGAACATGCAGCGCATTGGGGAGAGCAGGTGGCGCCCGCTGGAGCTGTGCTACTGGCCAGACCAGGGAGCTCTGTCAGCCAAGGGCAAGGAGTACCCTGGCCTGGGCTACAAGCGGCTGCGAGACAAGCCACCCAAGGCCCAGCAGCAGCAGCAGCAGCAGCAGCAGCCTGTTGTGGCACAGTAGTGTGTGCCACCCCATTTTAGCTGTCTTCAGCTTACATTGGCGCATGTTTTGTCATGCCAACTCTACACAATAGCCCTCAGGGGTCAGGCAATGATGTAGGTGTTTGGCACTCATGCACCATGTCCATGTGCACTGGGTATACTCCACACAGCCCAATAACACCATTCGAGTCGGGCCACTATTGCCCACTAGTATTCCCGCTAGTGGCTGCTAGTGGCCACTACTGGTCCGGCTCAAATGGAGGCCCTAGTGAGGGACAAGGGGGCTGCCCTGCAGTAAGCGACAATGATACCGAATAGGAAGCTCAGGCGCTCTGGTCCTCCTGCTGCTGGTCGCCAGGCCAACTATGCAGCTAACAAGCCAGAGTATTTGGTCCAATCCAAGTCGGTATCCAATCCAATGCAATGTATGCAAGCCACCTGCATGCAAGACGACCTGTATCGACACAATCGCACGTGTGCGCACAGCGCTCTCCATTGTGTGTCTGTAACACGCGTTTGATTAGTTTGGCAGGCACGGTTTTGTTAACTTGGCAGGCACGCGCATGGTTAAGGCGGCAATCTAACACAGTATCGTTCAGACGGTAACGATGCGACCAAAGTTCGCGCTTCAAATCAATGTCGAACGTGAAGAGGTCCAGCTCGCAGCCCCAACAGCAGCAACAGCAGCGGAGCAGCAGCACAATGTTATGGTGAGACTGCCGATGTGGCACATAAGGCATGTATCGCCCTTCTCAACATGCCCTTACTTATCGCAGGGCTCGCTCCGCCTCAACAACGACGGCATCACCGTGATGACCAACTCTTACAACCCATACTCATTCAGCTCGGAGGGCATGCAGAAAAGCGACGGCCAGCACTACAAGGTTAGCAAGCAGCCATGGCAGCTCTGGCTGTGCTACATACCATTTGGAAACATGCATGCGACTCCATTACCACTCCTTGCAGATATCTGAGAAAGACATAAGGGTGGTAAAGCGGCTTGGGGCTGGAGCTAGCAGCACGGTCAGTGCTGATGTTTGCATCAAAAGGCTGGCACTTCAGCTCAACTGTACCCACCACTCTGCATGCCGTGTTGCGTGTGCATGACCAGGTGTTCAAAGGCTTCCTCTTCAGCGAGAACAAGTTTGTAGCTGTGAAAAAGATCAATGTCTTCGACAGAGTGCGTCCTCGCCAGCTGCATACTGCACCACCCAGCTGCATCCCACACTTGGCAGACAGGCCAGCTCTGGCAGCAGGCTGAATTAAGCTCATGCCCGCTGGGCCCGCACCAGCTGGGCCACTGAGCCACCAGCACTTGACAAGCCGTGTGCCCAGCCCCGCTGGCTGTAGGATACGCGGCACCAAATGCTGAATGACGTGAAGGCCCTGTGTGATGCGCAAACAGTGCCCGGCCTCATCTCCTTCTGTGGCGCATACCATGTGCCAGACACTGGGCAGGTGCAAGGCCAGCAGCTCGGCAGGCAGCCTGGCCCTGACCCACCTCACCTGCACAGACCTACTGAGATGAAGGCTACGCTAGCACTGGAGAGCATGCACAAGGAGAGGAGGTTCCATCATAACATTACCAGCTGAACCAGTTCGGACACAAGGCCATCCAAGAACATGACCTGCTGTCTAAGCCCAGCTTAAGCAGGATTTTGGATTTCGGCTGGGGTGATCACAGACTGCTCCATGGCATGATCACAGACTGCTCCATGGCACAACCAGCCTGACGAGCTTGACTAGCATGACCAGCATGGCCAGCATGGCAAGCAAGGTTCAATATGCTTTGCAAAACCAACCACAAGCACCACATATCTCGATAAGCACAGCGCTGGCCGAGGCCGACGCAAGCCACTTCTGCTTCAGTGTGCAGCCCACCTGCTCCCACGTCCGCTTGCAGCAGCTGATCCAGCCTGGTTGCTCTTCATCTGGTAAGCTGTGCCAGACGTGCAGTCAGCCCCTGGCGGCGGCTTGCCTGCCATGCCTTGCAGATATCCATTGTGTTGGAGTACATGGATGGGGGCTCCCTGGCCGACATCCTGGCAAAGGCAAGCTGCGATCTGCCAGCAGACAGGCAGAAGCCAAGTCAGGCAACAAGCGAGTTACACAGCAGCTGGGCTATGCAGAAAAGGAGGCAGGCGGCTGTTGGGCCGACCAGCTCAGCAGCAGCTGGCCCACTCTGTCTTTGCAGCCCTGGGAACTAGCAGCCATCCTTCTGCTGCCCATCAGCGCTCCTGACCTGGCCTACAGGTGGGACGCATCCCAGAGAATATCTTGAGCAAGATCACGGCTAAGATCCTGCGCGGCCTGCAGTACCTGCACCGCAACAAACACATGGTGCGCTGCACCCGGTGGTTAGCAGCCAGCACCACAGTAGCACGCCAACTTTGACTTGGCCCCTGACCCATGATCACTAACCCCTGACTTGTACCTTGACCTTGACCTTGACCTTGACCTTGGCTCTGACCCTGACCCTTGCCATGGCCATGGCTCTGACCCTGACACCTGACTCTGACACCTGACCCTCCTGACCCTGACACCTGACCCTCCTGACCCTGACACCTGACCCTCCTGACCCTGACACCTGACCCTCCTGACCCTGACACCTGACCCTCCTGACCCTGACACCTGACCCTCCTGACCCTGACACCTGACCCTCCTGACCCTGACACCTGACCCTCCTGACCCTGACACCTGACCCTCCTGACCCTGACACCTGACCCTCCTGACCCTGACACCTGACCCTCCTGACCCTGACACCTGACCCTCCTGACCCTGACACCTGACCCTCCTGACCCTGACACCTGACCCTCCTGACCCTGACACCTGACCCTCCTGACCCTGACACCTGACCCTGACCCTCCTGACCCTGACACCTGACCCTCCTGACCCTGACACCTGACCCTGAACCTCCTGACCCTGACACCTGACCCTGACACCTGAACCCGCTGACCCTGACCCTGCAGGCCTTCTCTCTTGCCCCTTGACTAGCGCTGCAGGTGCACCGGGACATCAAGCCAGCCAACATCTTGATGAACTTGGAGGGGGAGCCCAAGATCACTGACTTTGGCATTAGCGCCTTCATTGACAGCACGCTGGCAGTGGTAGGTGCCATCCACTGAAGCAAGGACTCGTGGCAATTCCTCCTGGCCCCGGTATTGAAGACGGTGGTGGTGGTGACGGTGGCGGTGGTGGTAGTGCAGGGGTGGCTGGTTGGGCAGGTGGCGGAGGAGAAGCAGGGCTCATGGGCTGCAAGCCAGCATGTGCTGCTGCTGCTGCTGCTGCTGCTGCTGCTGGTATGGCTTACAGTGCAACACCTTCCTGGGCACTGTGACATACATGTCTCCTGAGCGCATCAACAACGAGCAGTACTCCTTCCCAGCAGACATCTGGTCGCTGGGTCTGGCCATCATAGAGTGCGCCACCGGCCGCTACCCCTATGACGCTAGCGTGGGGCCGCTGCAGCTGATGATGGAGGTGAGCAGGTGCAGGTGTGTCAGCACACAGGTGGCATGCACTAGGTGCCTCCACACTGCAGGGGGAGGGGCTCAGCTGCAGCCAGTGATGATCCTGAGTGGGTTAGAGGCACCCTAGCACTATCTACTGCCCGACCTCGGCACCCTAGCCATGCCACTGGCTGTGACCAATGCCCTGCCCTCACCCTGCCCCTAACCCTGCTGCTGCCTTAGCCGCTGCCGTTGCCACTGCTGCTGCCGCTGCTGGCTCTCCTCCCTCTGCTATGTAGACCCTGCCCCTGAGGGCCCCGGGCTGCCCTGTTCTTCCTGCCCAGCTTCCTCTGCTGCTGCACCTGCTGCTCCTGCACCTACCCTCTGTCCTTGTCAAAGAGACCCTCGCCCCACTGGTGCTGCTGCAGGTGTTGAATGAGGAGGTGCCTCTACCCCAGGGGCCGGAACACAGCGATGCTTTTAGAGACTTTGTTCGCCAGTGCATGCACAAGTCACCTCTGAAGCGTGGCACCATCGACCAGCTGCTGCTTCACCCTTTCATCAAGCAGGTGGGCAGGCGGTTGAGGGCAAACCGGGTAGCAAGCAAGGTGGGGCTGGGCAGGGAGCATGGCCAGAACATTTGGTCATGCACTACAACCGCTCTCAGGCTGTGGTCACCTGCTGCTGCTACCTTGTTGTTGTGATTCTGATTGTGGCAGCTGATGTGTTTGTCATGACTGCTGATGCCACTGTATGCTGGCTGTGCTCTCTGTCAATGCCGCTGCTGCCACCGCTGCTGTTGCTGCTGCTGCTACTGATGCTGCTGCTGATGTGCAGTACGAGTCTGACAAGAGCAGTGACCTGAAGGCCTTCATGCAGTGCGTGTTTGACCCCCATGACAAGCTGGACGAGATCGCGGTGGTGTTTGCATGGAACTACTACGCACTGCTCTCCGCTGGCCCTGACAGGCTCAGGGACCTCGCCCCACTGTACTCGGACAACTCAGTGAGCACCACTGCCAGCCTACGCCCACACTCCACTGTTGCTGCGGCTGCCGCTGCTGCTGCGGCCTGCTACCGCTTGCTGCCGCTGCGCTTGCTTCTGCTGCTGCTGCTGCGCTTGCTGCTTCTGCTGCTTCTGCTGACCTAAGCAGTCAGCCTGCGAACCTGACTGGTTGGGCCCGTACTCCCCGCCCTGAGTCCTGAGGCTCAGTGACAGCCTGCCCTGCCTTTCACCTGGCACCCTCCCACACCTTCCTTGTACACCTTCCTCCTACACCCCCTCAACCACAGTCATCCTCATATTCATGACCGGCATTCACAATCACACTGTGTCTCTGTGTGTGGTGGTGGTGGGTAGGGTGCCTGCCTCGCCTTCCAGTTGTGGCTGCTGCTGCTGCCACTGCTGCCGTTGGTGGGCTGTGCTAGCTAGCCTACTCCAGCTTGCCACCCTTGCAGCCAGTGTAGGATACAACAGCTGAAAGCAGCTGCAGGTAAGCCTGGCCATCACTAACAGGGTGCCCAGCTACAACACCTCCATGCCTACACAGCTCCATGCACTTCCCTGCACAGACCCAGTCACAAACCATGAAACTGTGCCCTCATGACCCTGTGCCATATCACAGCCTTGCACTTTCCTGGAACTGCCCTTGGGCGACTACAAAGGTGTACCCTTGCCGTACAACAGCATTGACCGAAGGGGCCATCCCCAATTGTAATCCAAGAACTTGCCTTGACCCAGAACCTGGCGCATCACAGCCTTGGCCTATAGGAGAGTGGGTACTGCTAAACTGTTCCAAGCCTAGCGCAATCATTGTCCTTGGCTCAGCACAGCCAATCCTCAGGTTGCAGCTGCGGCCTCATCCTGGCCATCACAGCCACATGTCCTGGCCTGGTCACAGTTCACTACATGCCATGGACGCGGCTTTGGCTGCCACCGCAGGTTTACATTCATGATGGAGAGCGGGCGCGTGGGCGTGCCAGCATCATTGCCGCTCTGCGCAAGGAGGCACAGACTTACGCGGGCTTCAAGGTGGTGCACCAGGTCAAGGAGGTGGACTGCCAACCGCTGGGCGTGGTGAGGCTTCGCACACTGGGTGGGGGCTGCGTGCCAGGGCGGGGCGGGCAGGGCAGGGTGGAGTGGGGCAGGGCAAGACAGTGTAATTAGGGCAGGGCGGGGCAGGGCAGGGTAGGGCAGAGCAGGGACCAGCACCAGCCAGGGAAGGCTGGGCTGACACCAGCGCCGTGTGTTCCTGCACGCCATGTACCTGCAGCTTGCACCCTGCAACAGCGCGCTTGCTGCCTGCCTACCCCTACCCCTGGAGACTCATACACCTTTGTGTCCACACCAGCAGCCCGCGTGGCCAGTGTGCACTGCACTAGAGCCCCTGCCCAGATGCAGTGTGGTGGCACCTGCAGCATGCCACCTGTGTGCTGACACACCCACACCTGCCCACCGTGCTCTGTGCTACCCACTCGCTGGGCGGCTGCGGCTGCCATGTAGGCGATGGTGGAGCAGCTGTGAGGCGGTGGCCGCACCCTGACACCCACCCTTGCCCTGACACCCACCCTTGCCCCGACACCCTTGCCCTGACACCCTTGCCCTGACACCCTTGCCCTGACACCCTTGCCCCGACACCCTTGCCCTGACACCCTTGCCCTGACACCCTTGCCCTGACACCCTTGCCCTGTGCCTTGCATTATGTGCTGCAGGACGGCAGTGCGCTAGTGCACGTGCAAGGTCAGCTCACCGTGCCCGCCATGTCAGGGCCTGGGTCCGAGCCTGTGGCCTTCACAGAGGCATTCATCCTGGCCCAGATCCAGCCCGGGGAGTACTATGTGGCAAACCAGGTGCACCGTGTGCAGCTGGCAGCCATGCGGTCACATTAGCAGGCAACATGGCGTCACATTAGTGGGCGTCATCCAGGCACTAGCAGCAGCAACCGTGGAGGCGGCCTCCTAGAGACTCAGCAGCAGTGTGTAGCTGTTGCCACAACCGACAAGGCCAGGCATATCTGCTGGGCCAGGCCCTTGAAAGGCAGCCTGTAGCCCCCTGGCCCTGTTGGCCTTGGCCCTGGCAGGCTGGGTGAGCTCCAGGTCCAGCCGAGGACCAAGGGGTGCGCAGTGCAGGGGCCTCAGGGGTCCAGGGCTTATCCACTGCTCAGCTGACCAGCTAGTGCGGAACTCATCCACTAGCACCAACCTGCCCCACCGCTGGTCTGTGCCCTTCCTGAGGGGCCTTTCCCGAGGAGCCTCCAGGGTCCGGGGGGAAGGACTCCTAGCTGGTGCTCCTCCTTCACACCTGGCGGGGGGAAGGTGAGGGGGCACATTGCTTCCGGTAGCAGGGGGGCGAGGGAGCACATTGCCTGCCCACCTTCACAGATGCAGTCTTGCTTGTTTCCCATCACCGCCACCTTGCTCCGTTTCCTCCTCTTTCTGCTGCTTGTTGGGAATACACGGCAGTGGCCTGGTTGCAGCAGCAGTACCACCACCACCACCCCATGCCTTCGAGCAGCACATGCAAGGCATGGTAGTGTTTGAGGTGGGCAGGAGGCAGGTGAGGTTTGACAGCGTACTGCCAGGTTGCCCATGTATGCATGTAGCTGTGCGTGGTGACAGGTGATTGCCAGGTGGCACATCAGCTGACATGACACAGGCCACACATAGCTAGACCTCGTTGAGCATTGCCAAGGGGATACGCCAGCGTAGCTCCTGCATAGATGGTACTTTGATGTCCTCAGCTGGGTTATGCAACTTAGTAAGGCACAACGCTGCCCCACAACACTGCCCCAGCAAAGCTGTCGAGAATGGTGCTGCGGGGTTGTCGTTGTGAGAGACAGGCAAGGTCAGGGTCCAGGTCTGACAAAAGCCACAAGAGAGAGCGTGGTCACATCGCTTGAGCCGCCTTCAGCCGTGAGGGGCCTGGGTCGCTGTGCAACGCTCATGAAACAAGCTGGCGGTCATGACCAATCCTTGCCACGTTTAGGGCACATGTGCAGAAACCATTTACAAGACACAGGTAATGCAGGGGATGCGGGTGTCTCTTTGACGTCCGCAATGTTAAGACGAAGTTTTACCGTTAACCTGGCGTTCCCTACTGGCCCCATGATGCAAACGACAAATAGCTCACCATCTCCCCACACACATTGTATGGAGTAGACAGGCTCATCTGTCCCCTCGCTTCCCTCTTCCTTGAAGCGACCCGCGGGAAATCCATAATGGGTCGCCCGCCTATAAACCAGTTCGACTACCTGATGGCGCGCGGCGAAGGCAACAGGGGAGCCAGCTTCAAGTACACCTGGAAGCCCGACTGGCGCCTCCCTCCAGGCGTCAACCAGACGAAGGTGTTCCTGCAGCTTGCGGTGGTGCTGGGTTTGGCCGCCATCCCAGTCTACGTGCTCCCCATGTTCAGGTGAGGTGCTACAACGCAGCCACAGTCAAGCTGCTGCCAGGGTGTCCTCGTCACAACTTGGTTCTCAATTCAGTATAGAACGCATGCCATGGAATTTGCCCTGACATGCTATGCTCCCCCCAGCCATGGCAGTGTGTTTGAGGTGGGTCCCATGCTGCCCTTCTCTCAGGACCCAGCCGGTCGAAGGCGAGCGTGAGGAGGACTTCTACGTCCAAATCAAACGAAGGAAGAAGGAGGATCGGATGAAGTGGATCAACTCAGATGACATGCCATACAAGTAGTGATCAAGCATGTGCACTCTCCAGCCTGGTATGGCTGCGGTGGCGATGAAACTAGACTGGTTTGACAAGCCGCCTGGCTGCAGCATCGATAGGTGCACCTCCCTCATCAGCCCAGTGGGTAGTAGCCATTTCAAACACAATGGCTGAAGCAGGCCCCCTCACTAGGGCTGGTGTTTTGTCTGTTTTTGGTGCCCTTGCAGCAGCCAGGCAGCCTTAGCGCAGGGGTCCCACCAGCCTTACATAGCATGGCACCCAGCAGGCCGTCGCCGCCGCCGCAGCAGCAGCACCCACTCACAGGCACCCACTCCTCCAGTGAGGAGAAGCAGGCAGCAGCAGGGGGCTACACAGCATCCATCACCTGCTCCTCGGCTACCCAACACCAACCAACTGCTGCAACCCCCGCAGCTATGCGGCATTCATCAGCCGCTGCACCCCTCACCCGCTCCCCAGCCTCTTTACACCAACCAGCAGCACAAACCTCCTCAGACCCACTCAGACTGGGAGTTCAGGCTGCAGGCGCACAGCTTCAAGAGCCACTGTGGCCAAGGCATGCAGTGCCCAGCCCCACAGTGGGCCCGCCTCAACCGCCAGCGCCAGTCCTGAGCATGACCGCTTCAGCATGTGCATCCAGCATGGCTGCCTAGGCTGAAGTCTGCGCAGCTACTCTGCCCGGCATGGAGCCTGCCGCAGCACAGCCAGTAGCCATCAGCAGCTGCTGCCATGTGCTCCCTCCACAGCCTGCACCACGGTAGAGCAGCACCCCAGCCAGACGCCAGGCCATTGCCCGGCCCATCACCAAGCCCGGCAAAGGGCAGCCAGGTTGGGCTGAGTTGCCTCTTCTCATGCTGACGACAGCCGCCCTGCGCAGCGCTACGGCCAGCATGTCAGCAGCACACTGTGGTGGCAGCAGCAGGGCAGCTGTCCTTCACATGAAAGCCCTCACAGGACCTGCAGGGTAGGGGCTGGGCCAGGGTAGGCATGGCCAGGGTCAGCCATACATGCAGAACATACATGTCACACACCATGAGTATGTAGCAGTGGTGTTGAGGACAGATAACAACAGGAGGTGTAGAAAAGGCTTTGATGGAGTTTGCCGGGAGTAGAACCTGGAACCTGGACCCCATTGTAAAGCCTGATGAGCTGGGCACCGCGTACGTGACATGGGGCCCCCCCCAGTCAGCTAGCTAGCAGCTAGGTCGACTGCCAACCAAGGAAGACTACTCCGGCAGAACCTGCGTGCATCAAGGGAGGAGGTCGCTTACCACCCGGAGGGGACGCAGACTGCCGCCAACATCTACCCTAGGCCGTCTGCAAACCATCGATTGGCGGCCTCATCCGTGCAAAAATGAGTTAGATGTTATGTCTTGAGCCATGGGGGTGAGGCCATTGGCGGGGGTGACCATCTACGTACACCTTGTGCACCGTCAGTTCAGGCGTTCCCAACATGGGGTTGGTAATCTTCATGCAACTGCAGCCCATCTACTCCATCATTTGATGTAACGTTTGCTGCGTCTGCCGCAATGTGATAACGCGCGTTTAATGTAAGACTGGAATTGCCATCGGAGTCATTCGATGCGGGCAGCCACATGTGACCCCGGATGTGTCCCAATCGCAGACCGTGGTTAGCTACACTGGTAAGCCACGCCCTTGGCTATCCGTTAGCGATGCACGACATGTCGGTGGCGCACACCACCGAAGTCCGGCAAACATGGCTGCGCGAGCTTCCTGATGGTGCAGGCCGCTTGGCGAGGATGTGAAGAAACTCGAATTCGTGTGCGACATCGCTGTATCGCTGTAATGGTGGGCGGCACAGTAGGGACTAGTCACCCCCTACAGCTATGACCCGCTATATGTTTTCAACCATTGAACAACAGCCTGGCCTCACACGAATCTTTTGTAGCATACTCATCAACGCGTCCATGGCACCATGCAACTCAATCATTGGGTTTGTATGTGACAAGATGGACCGCTTACAAGGTACACATGCTGATGGCTACAGGTGCATGAGGAGCCGACTGAGCTTGGCTGACCACTCCGCCACATGACCATCACCAACACACCTTAACCCACCATCTCCCAACCTCGTCTACCCCGCCCAGCTCCCAGTAGCCCCTCATCCCAGCCTGCCATCAGCCTCCTCCCCCCTAACCCTCCTTCTCCTCGCCTCCTACCTCTCCCCAACCTCTCCTTCATCCATCTCCGTATCCATCACCCCCCATCACCCTGACCACCGAGCCAAGCCCGTAGCCCCGCTCAGCATCTCACCCACCCACCTCTCAATCCCTAACCATGAAGAGAACCAAGAAGAGATTAAGCAAGGCCAAGAGTGCTCAGCTCTATGCACTCAACAAGTCGCCAAGGGCTGGCTATCTGCATTGCCCTAACAACATCAAGGCTGCAGCTTGTACGGCACAAGCGACAAACCGTGATCTGCAGGCTGAGGTGCAGCGGCTGCGGGATGTGGAGCAGTCCCTCATGGGCACCGTGGGTGGGTTGCAGGGCGACCTAGACGACCTGCAGGCAGCACACCAACGCTCGCAGGGTGAGCACACGGCTTTGCAGCAAGTGGCATCCAGAGCTGCAGCTACCAATCACTCCCTACGGGCTGCTCGACGCACCCTCCAGGGCCAGGTGCATATCAATACCGGCACCAGTATTGGGTGCCGCTCGGCATGGGAGCATGGGGCGCCAAGCCCCAAGTGCCGTGTGACGCCCGCTGGGCCAGCTACATCAGCTCAACAGTGTCCATGCTGCGCGTCTGGGCGCATGCAGGAGATGCTGTGTCACAGCTGCTTGAGCGGCAGAAGGGTCGGTCTCCACCATGGGCTGTCACCCTTAGCCAGCTGCTCCAGGACAACAGCCTGCTGCTCAGGCTCAGCGTGGTGGCAGTGGTTGGGGAGAGCTTCTTGGTGCCCGAGCTCATGTGGGCCAGCAAGGATGACGGTCTGCACGCTTTTGAGCTCTACCGGCACACCCAGGATGTGCTAGCTCGTCTGGGGACCTGGGACACATTGCCCCTTCTGGCAGGTCTGCATAGCCAGCTGCAGATAAGCGCGAGCAGCAGAAGCAGCAGCTTGCAACCAATTTGCAAGAGCACTGTGGTGCTATGTGGACTTACTACCAGCATCATGTGCAGGCTCAAATGGCCTTGCCCCACCACTTCGCTGCTCTCGGCAGCTCAGACCAAGCTACGCGCATGGAAGTGGCGATTGATGTGGTGTATCATGCCGAGCTACGGCTGCCGCCGCCTGAGGATGGGCAGCAGCAGCAGCAGCAGCAGCAGCAGCAGGAGCAAGAGGACCCTTATGGCACTTGGCGTCAATATGCACCTGACATTCGTGCCATGGCTGTGAACGGCGACCCTAGCAGCCCCGCATTGCGCCTTCACCTCGAACAGTACTACCTTGCCTGCCCCATCTCCAATGCCCCAGTGGAATCCTTGTTGTAGCTGCTGAAGCATGGTGGTGGCAGGTACATGGAGCTGCCAGCTTTGCTGCAGCTGATGTCCCTGCGCACATGCAAGGAGGCCATTAAGACTGTGGATGTTAATGATTTGCAGCAGCGTATGGGTCAGCTCCGTGCTGAAGGGCGGCGTAAGGAGGATGCCACAGCTGCAGCACAGCGGTCAGCAAAGGCAGAGCGCCAGATCACAGATGCAGCGCACAAGGTCGGGAGAGTTGTGGTTAATGTGGGTGACCATGCGTGCCAAGAGCGGCTTGCAGCGGCCCATGCCCTTGCCTTTGGGGGGCGTGATTATGGCCACACAACTGCCGAGGAGGCAATGCAGATGACAGCAAAGCACCTTCAGTCATACCTCCAGTTTCACAAGCAGGAGGTACACACGAGCTGGAGGGTACCCAAGCTACAGAGCCACGTGTGCAACCACATCCGTGGGAAGCTTGCCGCAGCTGCGCCCCCTCAGCAGCAGCTGACACCTGCAGGCACCACCCCTGAGCTGGCTATGCCTGCTGGTGCACCCCCTCAGCAGCAGCAACAGCTGGCAGCGGCAAGCACGTCGCGTAAGCGTGCGGCACCTGCAGCTAACAAGTCGAGGGCAGCAAAGCAAGGTGAAACAACACCACGTACTGCACCTAGCACCTTGTTAAGCGTAGTAGAGCAGCCGGAAATGCACTAGCGCCAGCAGCAGCTCCAAAAGCTAATAGTGGTATCCAGTCGTCACGACTGCCGTCGTGGCGTCCACATGCCGAAAGCAAAACATGTTCCGACTGCTGCTGCGCGTTGCAGGTGCCACTCACAACAGTGTGGCGAAGCGTGCTAGAGCGGCGCACCTCACATGTGGCGAAATCGCATGAATTCAAATGTCGATCTTTGGGCAGGCACTGTGCACCGCTGGGAGCGAGCTAGTTTTTGCTGCGTCTGCCATATCGTAGCTATGACTCTCTTCTGTTCAAAGCACTGTTTACAAATATTTTTGACTGAGTGGCTGCGGAGATACGGGCTTCCTATCACAGGGGGGTGGTTTTCAGGTAGTTGGGAACGCCTGACCGTCAGCCTTTGACATGACCCTGTGGCACCTCAGTGTCCTGTCCAGCCGGCTGCTATCCATCTGCGCGCGTACATGTGCGTGTGGTTGTGTGTGTGCTTCATGTCTGCACTCTGGCTGGACGGAACACAATGGCAGGATCAGGTCCCCTCACTGGAGCTGGTGATTTGTCGGCAGTGGAGTTATGTCCCCATGCACATGGCATGGCCGCCTTCCACCTACACTACTGCCTGACCCGTGTGACAGGGCTATAGCCTTAAATTGGCATGGCAATCATGCACTGATGTAAGCTGATGACAGTTCAGTGGGAGCACACCCCACTCTGGGTTGCAGGGTTGGTGCAGAGTGAGCTTGTGGGGCAGAGTGTGGGGTGCAAGCAGTACTGCGCATGGTGTAGCCGGAGGGCAGGCGGGCAGCAAACAGCACTGCCTAGGCCCTAGGCTAGGGCTCCCTGTATGGTCCTTGTAATTCAGATGTGTGAAAATCCTGCAGCACCCTCTGCATGGGGGCACACACTACTGTGCCACAGGCTGGGCTTTGGGTGGGTGGTCTGGCAGCTAATTGTAGCCCAGGCCTGGGTACTCCTTGCCCTTGGCTGGCAGCATCACCTGGTACATCAGGCCACCAGCACAGCTCCGGCGCGCGTTGGGCTCTATAGTGGTCTATAGGTCAGGTGTCCCCAATTAACAGAATATGACAGGAAACTGACCCCTGGTAATCAATCACTGATGCCGCTACATACCACTAGAGCAATCGGTTGTGAGCAGCTGAGGTCGCTTGCGCCGGCATGGCCTCACTTGCAAGAGCTAACGCGCCGCTTGCTAGTAGATGCGCAATAATTCGCAGCTGCCAATGCGATAAACGCTAGCGAAAACGGTGCAGTATTGAGTGAGTACTTGCATGAAGATTACCAACCCCATGTTGGGGACTCTTGACTATAGGCTCTATAGTGGTATAGGCCACATGAATAGCTGTGTATGCCCCGTGTTACAAACCCACACTCTTTCACTCCAGCACTGGGCAGGCCAACAAAACTCATTCAACAAGGAACAACATGTTGGCCTGTGGGTAATCTCGCTCCGCTACAATCATATTGAAGCATCCTCGGTCGCACCCTTGATGACTACCAACCCCGCTCCGGTGGCACTTTCCCAACAGACCACTGGGCACCTCATCAAAACTAACAGTTAAATTGCTTATAAGGCTACTAGCCTGGCGAAACAAACCATTGCCTTGATGACCTGGCGCCTCTCTCCAATTACTACCTTGGCTTATTGCTAAAAGGCTACTAGCCTGGCAACACAAACCAACCCTACCCAGCCCTAGAGGTCGCTAGCACTGGGCAGCTCAGGCCACCAGAACAGCTGCAGCGGGCGCCTCTTGCTCTCCCCAATGCGCTGCGTGTTCAGTGCTACATTGCAGTCCCTATCTCATCACACCTGCCAGGCTGTGCTGCTGGTTTCATGGTGTATTTTTTGCTGGTGTCAATGGTGGACTGCATGGACTCAGCTGCCTGCTCAGCCTTGGTGGGCTCGCTGCGCTAAGCTGGCCTTTGCCTGTGGTTTGGCGGGCTCAGCTGCCTGCTCAACCTTGGTGCGCTTGCTGCGCTTGGCTGGCGGGGGAGTGCTGGGCCCTGGCTCTGAGACTGCTGCCGGTGTGGCTTCCTGGCTGCTGCGTGGGGGCTGTGGAGGGTTGCGTGGGGCCACAATCAGGCACCACATCAGGCCCTGCACTGGCTGGTCACACTGCTGGCTCCATGCTGGGCGCACCAGGCGCTGTTCCACCTGTCTTGCTGGTGGCTTCCAGCCTGCAGGCCTTGTGGCACTGAGGTTGTTCAGCAGCAGCAGCAGCAGCAGCAGCCGGTGGTCCACCTGCCCTGCTGGGGGCTTCCAGCCTGCAGGCCTGGTGGGCTCGCGTTCTCCAAGGTCTGGGGCTTATTCCCTGCTGAGCTGACTTGGCAGTAGGGCAGCAGCCAGGCAGCCTGAGCATTCTGAACAGCAGGGCATGCAGCTGCCAGCAGTAGCACCCGCACCCACACCCGCACGTGGAGGCGCCCAGCACTGCTGCTGCGGTACTCCTGCTGCGGCTGCAGCACCCGCTGTTGCTGCAGCACCTGTGCGGCTGCACCGCCAACAAATGCCGAAGTCAGTGCTGGCATGTGCTGGGACACGCGATGTCAGGGTCGGGCTAGGGGCGACTGCAAGAGTCTAAGATCGCCACGGACACGAAAAGATGAAGCCAGGACATCTTCCGTTGCTACGCCTTCGCTGCGCGCAATGGACACTAATCGGAACGTCACACCATTGCTGTTGTCCCCACCGCGGATACAGGCTTGGACTCCCAACGGTGTCCCCGATGACAATACAGCACGTTGAGTCAACATGGAGCTTTTGGAAAACCCGCGGGACAACGAATAGCCACGAACCCCCTGAAGGCGCCTGCGCATACCGCACGAGTAGAACACGGATATGCTTCCTCGCTACGCCTCCTTAAAAGGGCTGTTGCTGGCGTTGATTGGTAAGCTGGGCGACTCAGCGACCGAGGTTGCACTCAGCGACCGAGGTTGTCGTGCTCCATTGTGCATACAGGGTGCTTGCTCGCCGCACGCCGAGACACACAAGTCGGGGCGATCCCGCAGACACCCTCGCCCCCTTCCCCACCTCGGTCGCCAGACCCTCCCATACCTCCTGACCCTCCGTACCCCCCCATACCACCCTATCCACCCATCCCGCCTGACCCCCCACTACCCTTCCAGCCTCCCCCTCCACCCCCTCCACCGCCCCCACCCCCCTCGCCTCCTCGCCCTCCACCCCGTCGCCCTCCTCCACCCCCTCCTCCACGTCCACCCCCCCCTCCCCCTCGACCCCCCCCTAGACCGCCCCCACCCCCGTCACCAACCCCGCCTCCCCCATCACCACCACCACCGCCTCCACCTCTGCCTCCACCACCACCCCTCCCACCACCACCCCTCCCACCTTCCCCCTCTCCAGACCCACCTTATCCTTCTCCCCCTCACCCCTCACCCGACCCACCCCCACCATCCCCACCTCCACCACCACCCATTCCACCACCGCCCTCTCCCCCTCCACCACCACCCCTCCCACCACCACCCCTCCCACCTTCCCCCTCTCCAGACCCACCTTATCCTTCTCCCCCTCACCCCTCACCCGACCCACCCCCACCATCCCCACCTCCACCACCACCCATTCCACCACCGCCCTCTCCCCCTCCACCACCACCCCTCCCACCACCACCCCTCCCACC
Source organism: Haematococcus lacustris (assembly GCA_030144725.1). Classification (NCBI taxonomy): domain Eukaryota; kingdom Viridiplantae; phylum Chlorophyta; class Chlorophyceae; order Chlamydomonadales; family Haematococcaceae; genus Haematococcus; species Haematococcus lacustris. Next base: position 1,118,715 of record JASKMD010000012.1, on the reverse strand, counting down.
TTCCCCCTCTCCAGACCCACCTTATCCTTCTCCCCCTCACCCCTCACCCGACCCACCCCCACCATCCCCACCTCCACCACCACCCATTCCACCACCGCCCTCTCCCCCTCCACCACCACCCCTCCCACCACCACCCCTCCCACCTTCCCCCTCTCCAGACCCACCTTATCCTTCTCCCCCTCACCCCTCACCCGACCCACCCCCACCATCCCCACCTCCACCACCACCCATTCCACCACCGCCCTCTCCCCCTCCACCACCACCCCTCCCACTACCACCCCTCCCACCTTCCCCCTCTCCAGACCCACCTTATCCTTCTCCCCCTCACCCCTCACCCGACCCACCCCCACCATTCCCACCTCCACCACCACCCATTCCACCACCGCCCTCTCCCCCTCCACCACCACCCCTCCCACTACCACCCCTCCCACCTTCCCCCTCTCCAGACCCACCTTATCCTTCTCCCCCTCACCCCTCACCCGACCCACCCCCACCATCCCCACCTCCACCACCACCCATTCCACCACCGCCCTCTCCCCCTCCACCACCACCCCTCCCACTACCACCCCTCCCACCTTCCCCCTCTCCAGACCCACCTTATCCTTCTCCCCCTCACCCCTCACCCGACCCACCCCCACCATCCCCACCTCCACCACCACCCATTCCACCACCGCCCTCTCCCCCTCCACCACCACCCCTCCCACTACCACCCCTCCCACCTTCCCCCTCTCCAGACCCACCTTATCCTTCTCCCCCTCACCCCTCACCCGACCCACCCCCACCATCCCCACCTCCACCACCACCCATTCCACCACCGCCCTCTCCCCCTCCACCACCACCCCTCCCACTACCACCCCTCCCACCTTCCCCCTCTCCAGTCCCACCTTATCCTTCTCCCCCTCACCCCTCACCCGACCCACCCCCACCATCCCCACCTCCACCACCACCCATTCCACCACCGCCCTCTCCCCCTCCACCACCACCCCTCCCACTACCACCCCTCCCACCTTCCCCCTCTCCAGACCCACCTTATCCTTCTCCCCCTCACCCCTCACCCGACCCACCCCCACCATCCCCACCTCCACCACCACCCATTCCACCACCGCCCTCTCCCCCTCCACCACCACCCCTCCCACTACCACCCCTCCCACCTTCCCCCTCTCCAGTCCCACCTTATCCTTCTCCCCCTCACCCCTCACCCGACCCACCCCCACCATCCCCACCTCCACCACCACCCATTCCACCACCGCCCTCTCCCCCTCCACCACCACCCCTCCCACTACCACCCCTCCCACCTTCCCCCTCTCCAGACCCACCTTATCCTTCTCCCCCTCACCCCTCACCCGACCCACCCCCACCATCCCCACCTCCACCACCACCCATTCCACCACCGCCCTCTCCCCCTCCACCACCACCCCTCCCACCTCCCCCCTCTCCCCCAACCCCTACCAGCCTACCCCTACCTACCAGCCCAACCTTGAGCTCAGTGGCGCTGGGGCTGATCACTGGTGAGTGACCTGACCCTAGGGGCCTGGATGCCAGTGCCAGTGTGACCGTGCTGCTGCAACAGCCACATGCCACCATGGTGTCAAGGCTGTGTGTGAAGCGGCAAGCTGAAGGCTCCACACCGCCATGGCACTGACCCCTCCTAGCACACAGCAGCATGCCACAGAGGGGAGCGGCGGGGCACCCGGTCTGGCCCACCACCAGACACTCTCACTGCCAGGCTGCCAGGCTGGTGGACTCACTAGCGTACAGCACCTGACATGCTAGGCAAAGCTAGGCTGCTAGGCATGCTAGGCTGCTGGCAGGCTGGGCAAAGCTAGGCTGGGCAGCATTACGAGCAAGGCTGGCACAACACCTCAGGTCGTGACCCACTCCACCCCACCCACCAAATGACCCACCCCACCCCCTCACTCAGCACTCAGCCTGACACCCACTCAGCACTCAGCTTCCAGCACGCCCACTGCATCAAGCAAGGCACTCAGAGCCGCAACACCACAGGCCCTACATCAGGCCAGGCTGGCGGCCTAGCGCTCCACGCAACACCAGCAAATAAGGCCCATAGCCATGCGTGTGGGTGCCTGCATGCACGCAGCGGGCATGACCGCTGGGCAGTGGGCTGCCTTCACTGTTCAGTTGCGCGACGTGTTGGGGCAGCCAGCCTCCGCTGCCTATGACCCCCAGCTCACCATCACCTGTCAGGCCCGCTCAGCCGCAGCGGTGGCAGCCAACGGCAGCTGGTGCGCGGGCCCGCCCCTCATCCGGCCACTAGGCGGCGGGCAGTACACGGTGCAAGTCATGCTGGGCTCGTTGTGGTGAGCGCCTGGCCCCACAGCACCCTCACCAGGTGGCAGTCGATCAGTTGAGCAGCAAACCACCCTAACCACCCTCACTATGTGGCAGACAAGGCCTGTGTGAGAATGGTGGGCACGACAAGGGGCCCTTTGTGGTCAGGTCTGCTGTGGCCTTGGCGTTGGCCTTGGCCGCTGCGGCAAGCTTGCGGGCTGTGCTGGCGGCAGCCTTGTGGCTCCAGTCAGCCCGATTGGGTGGGTGGGTGGGTGCATGAGCCATGTAGGTTTCCAGGGGCTAGGCTAGGCTTGGCTGGACAGGTCAGGTCGGGTCAGGCGGAGTCCAAGCCAGGGTTTGCGTTGTGCTGGCAGCAGCCTGGGCGCCTCAGCCCCCTTTTAGCCCCCTGCACCCTGCCACTGGCCCCACACACCGACCCCCTCTCACCCCGTCCCACTGACCCGCTGGTGATGCACAGCCTGGGTCTGGGCAGCAGCCTGGGCGCCTCAGCCCTCAGCCCCCAGCCCCTGTAGCTCTTAGTCATAAGGGCGCCCTGGCTGCAATGCCTGGGAGTGAGTGAGGAGTGAGGAGTGGCGCTGGAGGGGTCGCTGAGGCACATAGGGTTGGGGTTAGATTGAGCGTTGGTGAGGGTATGGGAAAGGGTGAGGGTCTGTGAGTTTGCAGCACCTGGTGAAGTATGAGGGGCCTACTCCTGCAGTGAAGGGCAGGTGAGGGGCAGTGAGGGGCAGTGAGGGGAGGCTGGGGCTATGGCGGTTCTCTCTAACCACACTTATAAGGATAGGTAGTAGGCAGCACCCTCTCCAGGCATAAGCTCCCCCCTTGTTGTGGTCCTGCGCTGGGGGAGTCTCCTTCTTCTCCTCCTCCTTTTTTTCAGTTTTGTAATTTTTGTGATTTTTTGTAATTTTGTAAGTCGCATGGCCCACACATCCCTGGCTGGCTGGCATGGTTTGCAGGTGGCAGCCCCCTCCCCCAGTGTTGGGGGAGCTGGCCATGCCCCTACCGCCACTGGACCAGGTCACTGCCCAGTGAGTGGGATGGAACCACTGTCCAGCACCACCGCTGCTGCCACCACTGCTGCTGATGTGCCACAGTTGACACGAAGGAAAGAAAGGAAGACTGTGCACCACTGCTGCTGCCACCACTGCTGCTACCACTGCTGCTGAGGCGGATGTGTAGTGAGGGGCTCATTGGCAGCAGGGCTAAGCTCACTACGAGCAGGGCTGCTGCTGGGTCCCAGAGGGGAGGGGGGTGCGCAGGGGGGACACCTGGCAGCTGGGTCCCAGAGGTGCCCAGTGGTGCTGTGCAGGGGGGTACAGGGGGTAGGGATACATAGGGTACAGGGGGGTTGAAATAGGGACCAGGGCAGAGTCCGCTGCCATTTGCCAGGGCCAGGTATTTCCTCACCTTTCCCCACACTAGCATTGCTGCTGCTGGTCGCAGAGGGCCCAGAGGGGGTGGTAGTCCTGTGGTGGTGTGTGCAGGGGGGACAACTGGCTGGCTGTGCAGTACGCGGGTCACCACCTCCCTGGCTCCCCTGTGCGGTCAGTGAGGGGCAGCAGCCCACCCCAACCCACCACTGGCTGCCCCACCCCACCCCACCCAGGGTCCGCCCCCATCCATTCCCAGCCCGCCCTCCTCTGCTGCTGCTGCTGCTGCTGCTGTGCGGTCAGTGAGGGGCAGCAGCTGCCACAGCAGCAGCTGGCAGCAACAGGCCAGCACCACCCTACCCCACCCCACCCCACCTCTCCCAGGCAGGTCCCAAGCCAGGTCCCACCGGACCCCACCCCACCCCGCCCTGCTGCTGCTGCTGCAGCGTCACTGGAGCTGCTGAACCGGTGCTGGATGTGACACAGTCGTACATGGTGCAGAGCGTGGAGCTCAGCACCACCAACAACATGACAGCTCCCGTCTTGCTGCAGTCCTGGTAAGGGGGAGGAGGGAGAGGGGGGAGGTGGGGATGGTGGGCCTGAGTAGTACATGGGGGCCCAAGGGGGAGGTCAGTGAAGGTGGTGACTTGCATAGGCATGGGTGCGTTGCAGCGGAATCAGAGTTACCTGCCCATGGTGGAGGTACGCCTCAGCCCCCTAGCACTGTGCTGCGCGTGGTGGTGGGTCAGGCACAAAGCTGGGCAGCTCAGCAAAGGGAGAGATCAGCAGGGTTGTGGCTGCTGCAAGTGTGCGTTGCAGCAAAGTTAGAGGGACCGGCCCTGACCTGGCTGAGGGTCTCTTCAGCCCCATGGCACTCCTCTGCTGCTGCTGGCCCCTGGCTGCTGGTGGACCTGCAGGCGGCTGGTGGACCGCTTTGGCAACTGGCTGCCCCTCACCTCCTTCACAAGCCAGCTGCAGGCAGGTCAAGCCTTGTGCCATCCCACTACATAACAGCTGTGGCCATACTGCCCGGACTCCTCCTTCACTGCACGCCCCATGGCCCCATGGCCAGGGCCTAGTCCTTTTCTCGTTGTTTCTCTGTTCTTTTATCTGCTGCCTAGTAAGCTTCGTTGGTGCAGCTATTCAGATGGCTGGCTGTCATCACGTTGATGACCTTACTTTATTGGTGCAGCTTTGTGGATATCTCTGCCCAGCAGCCACACCTGCCTGACGGCTCAGCGGTGCACACCAACAACGGCATCATGTAGCATTGTGCATGCAGTCCATGGTCACCTGCCTGACGGCTCAGCGGTGCACACCAACAGCAACAGCATGCTGCCACATCACATCCCCTATTGCTACCGCTGCCGCTGTTGCTGTGGCTTCCGCTGTGGCTGCAGCTGGTGATTACGGCCCTGAGCACCTCCTCCTCCAGCCACATGCAAGGGCCGCTGGCTGTGGCCCCTGCATGGGTCAGCGTGAACCGCTGGCTGGAGTTCAGAGCCACCCTGGCCATGGCTGGCGAGTACCGCGGCCAGGTGCTATACACCCAGGCGACCAGCAATACGACGCAGCTCGTCAAGGTGCTGTTGCAACCGGACCTGGACCCCCAGTGAGTAGAGGGGGGTGGCGGTGGAGGGGGGTAGCTGGTGAGTAGCTGACCTGGACCCCCAGTGAGTAGCTGGCGGTGGAGGGGGGGGGCCCTTGGCTGACTGGACATGGCTCAAGCGGTCGGAAGGGCCAGCAGCCGTACATCGCCCCAGTGAGCAAGCGAGCCACTGAAGGTGGAGGGGGTTGACTGTGTTGGCTGTGGTCCTACATGGATCTACTGGGGGGAAGGAGGAACACCAAAGAAAGAGAGAAATAAAGTAAGACTACACCCTACCCACCACTACAGCCTATCCACCATTCACAAGAAAGGGGCGTGACTTAAGGGAGGTTGGCGCCTCGGGCCTGGCGCTCACCTTGCCTATCCACCATTCACAAGTAGTTGTCTTACGTCGTCAGGTGGGGTTGAACCCGTGACCTTCCACTCGTTGCGGAATCACCCAATACCAACTGAGCCACCGACCGCACGACAGGCCGGGATAGGAGGAACACCAGCCTTACATGGCATGGCACCCAGCAGGCCGCAGCAGCAGCTCCACTCTCAGGTACCCCCTACCCCAGTGAGGGGGAGCAGGCAGCAGCAGGGGGGGCGCTCGGCAGCGGAGTCTGCACAACTGTTGCAGCAGCAGGGGTGGAGGGGGAAGGGGCGGCTGCAGTGAGGGCAGCGAGGTGTGGAGGTGCAGGCCCGGGCTGCTGAGAGGGTGGTGCGGCATGGGAAGGTGCACTGGGTCGTAGGGTTTGAAGAGTGAGCTTGTGGGGCAGGGTGTGAGGTGCAAGTACTGGTGCAATCATGGTGGAGCAAGCAAGAGAGCAAGCGGACAGCAGAAAACATGGCCTGGGTACTCATAATGTGCTCCCAGCATCGCCTGGGTAACTGCATTGCCTGCGGTCCAAAACTCATGTTGTTCAAAAGTGGGGTACTCCCTGAAGTCCCGCAGTGGTGGGAACCCCCGCAGCATCCTCTGCATGGGGTTCACACTCCTATGCAGCAGGCTGCTTCTGCTGCTAAGCCTTGGGTGGGCGGTCTGCTGAGCCAGATGTGGTGTGTCTGCATCCCTCCCTCCTCCCCCCTTTCCCACTCCTCTTTTGCCGCACCCCCCTTCCTCCCCTTCCTCCCTCCTCTCCGTACCCACTGCTCTACCATCACCCTCCTTGTCCTATTGTGCTGCTCCTATCGTTTAGGAGGGCGGCGTACAGCTTTGACATCAAGGTCATCCCCCAGGTGGCCGTGGACTACCAGACGCAATGTAGGTCGTATCAAAGGCTGTGCAGCCGAGGTGATCTGGCTGTATGTAGTGGTAGGTATCAAAGGCTGGTGCTGAGCTGAGCTGGGTCTAGGCAGTAGGGAGGAGCAGGCACACAGGCAGGCGGGAGACCTAATGCAGGGCTGCTGGGCTGCTGGGCTGCCGGGTGCACAGTAGTAGCGGCACGGTAAGGGCATCATAAGCATCAAGGCAGAGGCAGAGGGTGCAGCAGCACAAGGGCATCTCACTGTGGCAGGAAGGGGGACCTGTCTACCATCCTGCCATGGCGTTGTATTGCATTGCACACAGATTGTACAACTCCCAGGACTCCCAGGACTGAAGGGCCCTGATCTGGACCTGATAGGCAGCAGCAGGGAGACCAGGGGTGCAGAAGCTGGGCAGCGGGGTGAACAGGCGGAGCGGCACAAGGGCATCATAAGCCAGCATCAAGGCCTGCGGCAGAAAGAGGGTGTAGCAGCACAAGGGCATCTCGCGTGAGCCAAAAGAGGGACCCGTCTACCATAGGGGCCATGGCGTGCTGCATGCTTACATGCTTGCATGCAACACAGAGTGTGCAAGTCCCACTGAGGGGCCATCATTCACAATGGGGACGGGGATGTCGCCGTCTCATGTGTGCGCTGCAGTTTTGGGCACCACTATCATGGCTGGTCAGCCGCTGCCCGTGCTACGCTCATGCGCGTACGACGCGTATGGCAGCCCTACATACCTGGTCGACCCTGCTGCCTTCACCACCGCCAAGTACCAAGCATATGAGAGCATTACCAACGCCAACCTCACCCACCTCAGGGTGAGTCACAGGGGCGCATGGGGGTGTTGTGAGTATTGGTAATGCATGGAGGGTCAAGAAAGGGGGGAAAGCATGGAAGGTCTGCCGCTCATGAGGGGTCGCAAACAGTCGCAAACAGAGCGAATGGGGCATGAGCCAAGAGATGAGCGAGATAGTGGTCCATGCAGCCTAGCAGGTGTGCCCTGGTCAAGCGAGAGCGAGATGGTGGTCCATGCAGCAGGTGGTGTGCCCCGGTCAACCCAGCAGACTATAAAGTGCCTCTCAGCGCTGGTGACTCTTAAACCAGCGCATGGGATGCCCTGATGTGACTGCTGCAAATGCCTCCTTGCTCAATGTTGTTCTGGTTCCTGTCCTGTTTGCACTTTGCCTGCAGGTCAGCGCACGACTGCTGCAGGGCCATCCCTTGTCCACCGCCAGGGCTGTGCAGGGGCGCTACAGCCTCACTGGCAGCTTTGGATGCGCACAGGCCAGCATAGTCAGCCAGTCAGCCGGGGCATTCAACCTGACCCTGACACAGGTGAGCAGGACAGGAGTGTGACAGGTGACCAGTCCCACACCTACTGTGCCATGGCTTACGTGAAGAGTGATATGTGTACTGTACTGCCTGTACTGCCTGTACTTTTGTACCTGTGCTCCAATCTGCCTCTGGTGATCCAAGCACACCATGCCTGCACATGTTGACTACGTTCTTAGCAACCCTCTCTGCCTTCTTTTGACATTGCTGTGACGTATCAATGCATTTTGCTGCATATCTGCCTCATCCACTTTACCCATGAGGTCTCTGCTCTACACGCACGACCATGCTGCCATGTGCCATGCAGCCATGCTTCCAGCTGCCATCGCACAGCTACAGTGTGGCTGTGTCAGTGGTGCCGGGCCCCCCTTGGCTTCCAAACTGCTACGCCGCCATTCGTGTTTCAACCATGCAAGCCGGGGATCCAGACGCCCGCATCGTGGTGGTGCTGAGGGACGAGTACAGCAACCCAACGCCTGTGCTGGCTCCGCTTGCTGCCACAGCCATCCCGGACATCAGTGGGGCCAACATCTCCCTGCCGTACCAGGTGAGTGGTGCAAGGCAACACAGCAGGCCCATGCAGACGAGCATAAGAGTGCAGCAAACGGGAGAAGAAGCCACCAGAAGGGATAGCACAGCACTGGGTGCACTGCAGCGTGAAGGTGCAAATAGGGATGAGCCAGCCGCCTCCATCCCCAAGGGTTGCTTGATTCGTGCACCACAGGTGTTTTCCAGCAACCCCTACGACACGCGCTACTCGTTCAGTCTGGCCGGGCTGGTGAAGGCGGGCGGATACTCGCTGGTGGTTTCCTATGATGGCGTGATCCTGATCAATGGCAGTGCGCGTGTGTCGGTCACGCCCGCACAAGTGTCGGCCCGGGACAGCCGGGTGGTAGGCTACGCCGCCGGTACGCCCTACGATGACGACGGCAGCCCCCCGGCCGAGGTGTTTACGGTGTTGACGGCAGGTGTGGCATACGAGGAGATGGACGGTAGCTGGGGTAACATTCACTGGTGCGAGGCGACAGCGCAAAAGACTGAGGCATATATGTTTTGATATGCCTCTGCTGCTGATCGCAATACAATGACAACATCCACTTCATACCAGCCTTTACCTTCTCCTGATGGCAAATGCAGCCAGAGCTTGAGGCTGAGGCAGCTGGCTGAGACTGCTGGCTGCTGCCTGGCTGTGTGCTGACGCAGGGGTTGCCTACAGCTTGATAGTGGTGGCATCAGACGCATATGGCAACCTGCACACCACCTCCACGCCAGGCTTCAGGCTGGATGAGGGTGGGTGCTTGGGTCATGGACTGACTGCAGGGATAGTCCGTGACACAGGCAGTGGGGGAGGCACAGTGAATGTTGCGCTGGGCGGGCACTTGGGTGTGAACAGAGGCAGGTAGACGTAAAAGGTGGTGGCAAACAAACTGGGTGTTGGGGCAGCATGGACTTCCAGGACTAGCAGAACCTCCAGGACCTCGTAGGGTAGCTGGGCAGCCTGACGGGTGGTGGGTAGAGTGGGTAGAGTGGGTATCAGTATTCGCGCTGTATATAGCGTTCTCTATGAAATGCCATATTTCAGGGGTCGTTTTGCGCTATGAAATGGTCTCTTTGCAAACTGCATTACCACTCACTGCGCTATAAAATATTATGTTTAACCTGCGATTTTGCGTATACTAGCGCAGTTATTTGCTAATTGTTTCGCTTGAGCGATGTTTTGAAGTAAGATCGAGCTATGAATTTAAGTGTATGAACCTATGCCATGTCACTTAGAGCTATAGATCATGCATCAAGGCGAATTGAAAAATTCAACGGTGGGTATTGGGGCCGAGTGGGTATTGAGTGGGCAGTGAGGCTCTTCAGCTGTGGCGTGCGCGTCTTTGCCCCTGGGGCTGCTGCCCTCTCTGCTGCTGCCTTGCACCCACCTGCTCTGCTGGCCTGCCCTGCTTGCAGCCTTCGTGTCCAACTGCACTGCCTCCTCTTCCTTTGACCCTGGCAACGGCCGCACCCGCCTGACTTACCAAGTGCGGCGCACCGGCACCTTCACAGTCAGCGTGCTGACAGCAGCCGGGGAGCTGGTCAGCAGGGGCATGGTGCAGGTGCTGCCAGGCCCAGTGGACATCAGCAGCATCCAAGCCAGCTGGGATGACACCCAACTGCCAGGTACGGGTAGCCAAGGGGTGAGGTAGGGTTAGGTGGAGTAGGGGTGGAGTAGGTGGGGTAGGTGGAGTAGATGGGTAGCCTGGTATACCTATATATCGAGCCTGTATATATAGTAGATGGGTAGCCTGGTATTCCTATAAATGGGTAGCCAAGGGGTGAGTTAGGGTTAGGGTTAGGTGGAGTAGGGGTGGAGTAGGTGGAGTAGGTGTGGAGTAGGTGTGGAGTAGGTGGAGTAGGTGTGGAGTAGGTGGAGTAGGGGTGGAGTAGGTGGAGTAGGGGTGGAGTAGGGGTGGAGTAGGGGTGGAGTAGGTGGAGTAGGGGTGGAGTAGGGGTGGAGTAGGGGTGGAGTAGGTGGAGTAGGGGTGGAGTAGGGGTGGAGTAGGGGTGGAGTAGGTGGAGTAGGGGTGGAGTAGGGGTCAACGCTCCATCGGCCATATGAGTGTGCTTTTGCTTTGTCTATTTGTTGCTTGCATCCACCCAAGCCCTGCCTCCTCACAACCTGACAAGTACCACAGCTGGCTGGCCTGATCCCTTTCCACCCATGCAACCGACACTGCAGTTGGCTGTTGCTCATAACTGCTGTAGGTTGTTGGCAGTGCTGATGGTGGTGACTATGTGATGGTGATGGTGATGATGGCGACGATGGTGGTGGTGCATGTCTGCGGGGCATGTTACGTCCAGCCTGCTACATGTTCCCATGCATGCAGTGGCCGGCCGTCCTCTCACCCTGGAGGTTGCTCTGAGAGATCAATTCTCCAATCCCCTGACCTCCTCTTCGGCCAGCAGCCTGGTAGCGCTCCTTTTGCCCACCTCTGCCCCACTGCCCTCCCGCTCACGCCGTCACCTTGCCCAGCAAACCCTGCCTCCCCTCCCACTCCCTGCACAGCCCACAGCAGCTGGCCAGCGGTATGGGCAGCAGCAGCCTGGGGCCATGCTGTTGGGTGCTACCCCCATGCTGCTCCATGCATCCTATGCGGTCGGTGAGGCGACACGCGCAGCTGCTGCTACCCCAGGGGTGAAGCAGCAGGCAGGCCACGTCAGTGAGGAACAGGCAGAAGGGGAGTTGCAGTGGGTGTCAGGGGGTGAGCAGGCAGCAGGGCAGGCAGCACAGCCTGACAGCTGCGCACCCAGCCGGCGCAGGGTTCTGCAGCTTTCACCCAGTGCCACCCCTGTGACAGTGCTGGGCAGCCAGGCGGGCTTCAATCAAAGCACAGGCATTGCCAGGTGAGAGCTTGCCAAAGCTGCCTGGAGCAACGTCCTCTATATGCGACTTGCGGGACGGGTGCGACCGGGAGCCTGGGGCAGTTGTCGTGTCTCACTCACGCTGTCATCATCGCGGATGCTACCACTGCATAGAGGGATCCGTGTGACGACGGTGCTGCCGCAGCGTGACGTTCAACGCGACAGCGGCGGGGACGTATGCTGTCGCAGTGTTTGTAGCTGGCGTGCGGCTCACGACGGGTCTGGCGTCACTGGTGGTGGCTTCTGGCCCGCTTGATGTGCCTGCCTGCGAGCTGTCGGGTGAGTGGCAATGTGCACGGCACGGCAGCAGCGTGTGGCGCCGACCCTGCGGCTCATCTTCTGGCGGTCTTTGCGGCTTGACTTTGTAACACCGCGTGCGCTCCGTCTGTTGCAGGGAGCGCCACGGTTGTGAACTGCGGAGAAGTCTTCAACCTGCTAGTGCTGGCGCGCGACGCATTTGACAACGACCTAGGCGCCTCGCCTCTGGCGTCTCGCGTCACCAACGTAGCGGGGATTTTGACCACGGTCGCCTGGTCCTACACGGTCGACAACTCCCCCTTGGTGGCCGCCAACATCTCAATCAGGTTAGCGGAGGAATGTCTGACAGCCTGCGGCCTTGGCCCATGAAGCATATGTTTCAGTGTTGAATGACCGCATCTTTGTTGTTGTTGACAACAAAGATGTGACAACTTGTTGTGCCTTAGACGCTGCCACAACACCATGCCTGGCATGGTGTACATTGTACGCCCGGTGCAGGATTAATGAACCTGGCACGTACCTGCTGACGCCCGTCCTTGACAATGAGCCCATGAGCCGATCATGGAGCGTTAGGGTCCTGGCGGCTCCAACTTCCCAACCCTCTCCCGCCAACCCCTTCACTACTTCAGGGCCCCTTCAACCAGCTGCAAGGCTCCCTCCCATCCCGCCTGCCCCTCTGCCCACTTCGTTCACTCCCCCAGCCACCACTACCCTCCTCCAACACCCTACACCACCACCTCCCGGCACGCTGACCAGTGGCAGTGGCAGCAGTTCCAGAAGCCGCATGTTGTTAGTGGCAATAGGTGCCTTGGGTGTGGTCCTGGTGGTGGCGGTGCTTGCGGGCCTGGTGTTGGTGCGCAAGCTCCGGCGGGCCAAAGAGCACATACAGGAGATGCACAGTCTGGATGCGCCGATGGCAGAGTTGCCTGCAGCAGGAGGCAGCCACCCAAACGTGTGGATCAGCAGTTCACATATGAGCGCAGACGAGCGGGTGGGTGGCGGGTGGGCAGCGCCCGGCACCTCGGCTATGCCAGCCGCGCTCGTGGCTGCGGAACTCACTGCGCTGACACCCCCACCCCCACCCCCACAGACTTGGACAGGGGGTGTGCAGAGGGCATTGTTGCCCAAGAACCAGACCCGGCACACGTCCGAGGTCATGGCAGTGCCACCACGGCAGCTGCGCAAGCCTTTGACTCTGCTTCCTGTGCTGGCTGGGGCGACGAGTGTGGAAGCCCGGAACTTGATGACCAGCACGGTGCAGCATCAAGGGTGAGCATACATGTTGCTCTGTAGCTGTCAATGCAACCATTCAATGTCGTGAGCTGTGTGCATGGCAATACCCCGCTCAGGACAGTTACACCTTTGTGCACGTGGTGGTGCAGGCGCCTTGCTTTGACATGTGGGATCGCACGCCCAGATCCGGATGGCGCGCCCATGACCACACGCGTTACCACGCCACTTCAGGGTATTTCTGCAGCCCAGCTTGATTCTGAGCCAGGTTTGTATGAGCAAGGGGAGCTGACAACTACCTTTATGGAAATAAACGAGCAAACAAGAGGCGCGACCTACATGATCAGCAACCCTCTGGCGGCGCACAGCGGGCTCGTGCCTTAGGGAGCGATCGATACGATCACAATACGCAGGCTGCATCATACGGATTGATGGCTGCATCATACGGATTGATGGCTGCCTGACTCGTCTCGCCCTCATCTTACCGCTGCTAGACAGGCATCAGCAATCAGCCTCGTGTCTTGTGAGACAGAGGACTGCTCTGGCACTTGTTCCCTTCCAAGGTCACCGGACACTAATAGAGCAGCTCTGCAAAACATGAAAGACACTTGACCAAAGTGACCAAATTGTCGCGAGGGTCAGGATAAAGGAAGATGCTCAAGCCGTCGGCCTTGGTCACCCTCCCCATTTAGGATTTGGGACTTTTGCAATGAACTGCAATAATATTTTCATAGCTGGGTGCACAGTGCACATTACCTTCCAAACGAGGGCATGTCACTTGGCATTATTTAGCTAACCCTATCATTCCCGAGCCACTTGACTTCCAATACCTTGGTGCCTAGGAGCCTTTAATTTAGATTGCCTGGTTGCTACTTCTGTCACATAGCTGCTGCCACCAGCAACTGTCATGGCAGCAGCGTGGGCCAGAGTTTCTAAGGCAGCTGCCCCGTTTGGGCTCGTGTCACACTTCAGGATCTGCGCCCAGCTTTCGTTAGGGAAACCCAGGTCAGTCGGGCAACCCGTACACCAGCAACTGCAACGATGGCCACCATGATGCGATCCGCTGCTGCTCAGGTGCGGATTGCGACCTTGCACAATGGAGCCAGCTGTGTTTTCGACCCAGCTTGCCAAAGCAGCTTAAAAACATCTGCCTTTTGACTTGGCCGGCTGCAGTCCGTGGCTGCCAAGCCCGCGCGTGCCTCTGCGGTCCGCCGGACCGTGGTGTGCAGCGCGCAGAAGGAGAGCGTCAGCACCGCAGTTGCAGCTGCAGCTCTGGCTGCCGTTGTTGGCTTCAGCAATGTGCTGCCCGCATCTGCGGACGTCGCTGGTTTGACCCCCTGCTCCGAGAGCAAGGCCTTCGCCAAGCTGGAGAAGAAGGAGCTGAAGAACCTGAACAAGCGCTTGAAGCAGGTGAGCTGTGCGCTGCATCGCGCCTTGGGGATTCATACAGTGGTTTCGATTGAGCAGCAAAAGATGTGCGTGGGTCGGAGGACGGGCATCAGGCTGGCTATACCTGCTTGCGCAGTATGAGCCTGGCTCAGCCCCCGCCCTGGCCCTGGAGGCCACTATGCAGCGAACAAAGAACCGGTTCGCCAACTACGGAAAGGCTGGCCTGCTGTGCGGCAACGACGGCCTGCCTCACTTGATCTCCGACCCTGGCCTGGCCCTGCGCTTCAACCATGCCGGCGAGGTCTTTGTGAGTGCCCTGATGGGGGAGCACGACGACATGCATCAGGGGCTTGCTCCAGGCAGGAAGGCTCACATGGCACAGGCCTGTGCTGCACTGACGACAAGCTACCTTTGCTTGTTGTTTGGTTGCACAGATCCCCACTTTTGGCTTCCTGTACATTGCTGGCTACATTGGCCATGTTGGGCGGCAGTACATCCAGCTGGTGAAGCAGGGGGCAAAGCCCACTGAGAAGGAGATCATCATTGATGTTCCCATGGCCATCCAGCTAGCGCTGAATGGCTGGGCATGGCCCCTGAAGACCATCCAGGTCTGTGGGTGTGCAGGGGAGCAGCCATGCAGTGACCCACCCCGCCAGCCTGCCAGCCAGCTTTGGACACCCACTGCTTGGGTGTCCAGGTAGCCTAGGGCAGAACAGAAGCAGGAAAGGCAAATGTTTGATGCAGGTGCACATCGCAGTAGCTTGTCAACCATGCAGGGCAGGCTGTGCTGGCAGCCCCTGATGCCTATGCGTTTTGTGATGTGTGCAGGAGCTGCGCGAGGGCACCCTAACAGAGAGGGCAGAGAACATCACGGTGTCCCCTCGCTAAGCAGCTGCTCCAGCAGGAGTCACATAAGCAGTCTCAGCTGGGCAGGGCCACTGGAAAGCATGGTGGGTATGATAGGAGAGATGGTGAGGATTGATGTCTGAGTTTGGGTCACAAGCAAGGCAGCACACATCCATAGACAACATGTTTTATTGAGTGTGCATAGGTAGTTGTGTAGAAATACTGCAGCGCCTTATTGCTCTGGCCCACTACCCACCTTGTCTCCTGTGCGACTTGTAAGCACAGCCAAATGTGCTGTGGGGGCTCTTGAGCTGCATGAGTAAGCCCCTCCCGAGTGTTGTTTGGAGTATCAGTCTCTGTACGTAAACTGCATGGCTTGTTGGGCATTGTAACATGCTGATCACGGATTGATCCACAGCCCGCATGACACGACCACCGCATGTTCTCGGACATGTTTTTTGTATCTACCATACTGATACACCTTGTTGGTGATACGCTGATTTGGTGAAAACCCAAATCTTATGCTCAAACAAATGGTGTTACAAGTTGGTGACGAAAAACATCTCATGCTCAAAGAAGTTTCACCCAAATCCCATGCTCAAACAATTGGTGATACAATTTGGTGACGAACAACCACGAGGCTTCCGGTCAACGGAATCTTCCAAAGTTCTCGCGACTGCTCGGTAAATCCACGTTTTGACCCCGCAGTAAATAGTTGCAGCTTTCTCTTGTATTCCTGGCAAGCCCACAACCTTGGAGAGCGTGGTTTTTTCATAGTTTGAACGGTGTGAGGCCACAGGCACCAATGCTCTAAGCATCTTGCGCAACCTGCACTTCCGCAACTTGCACCTGGCAGCAACTGAAATAGTTGCGATGTCCAGTCAAAAACGAGATTCACGCCGCGTCTGCGAGAGTGTCTGCGAGGCTCCAGAACACGTCGCATGTTCACCCGGCAAATCGCCGGGGCTGGCTGCACTCTAGTCGGGCCATTAGTAGCTCATCGCACCAATCGGCGGCCTCAACCGTGCAGAAATGAGAAAGTTTTTGTCTCTTGAGCCAAGGGGGTGCAGCCAATGGCGGGGGTGACCTCTTGTATTCCTGGCAAGCCCACAGCCCTGGAGAGCGTGGGTTTGAACGGTGTGAGGCGGTCTTATTGGGGTGTAATGAATTCTTGCTCGCTTAAAATTGCCCAGGCACGCACAGCAACCAAGCAGGAGCAACCAACCATCCTGGGACGAGTGTAGTGGGTTGTGGGTGTGGTGAAGCAGCGCTTGAGAGGCCCATCGCGCACAGCGGAACCGTTCGCGTGCCTGGCAGACTGCCGGTCACCGTATGTGCCAGCAGCTCGGTCGTGCGGGCGCAAGCGCGACGCAGAAATAAGGCATTTCGCGTTAAAGTGACAACTTAGCTCTCACCAGGCACGCCGCAAAGTCAAATGTCCCTTACGTGGTGGTTCAATTGGGAGGGGTGACCAGTGAGTCAGGAGTCCCCAACATGGGGTTGGTAATCTTCATGCAAGTACTCGCTACAGAGTGCACCGATTTCGATAGCGTTTGTTGCATTGGCACCTGCGAATTAGTCCGCATCTACTGGAAAGCGGCGCGTTAATCCTTGCATCAGAGTCCATGCCGGCGCAAGCGAGCGCGAACACACCTCAGCTGCTCACTATCGATTGTTCTAGTGGTGAGTAGCGGCACCAATGAGCGAACTGCGCTTGGCATCGAGCCTGAAGTACAATCTATGTTTAGCCAATCAGGTCTCCCATGAGGACCTCCCCCTGTGGGGGGGAGTCAGCTGTGACACGCCTGATAAAATGTTTGCATGGGTCAGTTTGGGTCACACAGGCCACCTCAGGACATCGCGTTTGCACCAGCCCGCTCTATAGCTCAAGCCGTGTCTGTGTCGCTGGCCTCTAGTACGGCCGCGATGGTGGTGGGCGAACATGTTCCCCCGCGGATGAGCCTATAGTAGTGGTCTCTATCACTAGGCATCGCACACATTGTTCCAGGGACAAGTCGCAATATCACGTGACTGTCCAGTCGAGCGCAACAGGAGCCGGAGGTGCATCTATAGTCCTAGTTTGCCCAGGTACGTGGCGTAATACCACTTAACGCGACATGCCCCATGTCTTGACTGACCAGATTTCGGTGTTTCTCTGACTGGCGCCAGGCACTAGCAAGGGCTCCATCCGCGACCGTTGGCACACACATGTGTCCGTGGCAAACCCATCTACACAACAGGTAACGTTACTGCAACATGCATGTGAGGTGTGAGTGGCAGCCTCACAGCAAGCCCATGGCACGCCCAGCCATGCCACAGCCATGCCAACTAATAATATGGTATGCCACTTAGCTACTGGCATGTTTGCACCCATATGAAACTACAGCTTTCATGTGGCGCTGACGATGCGTTCAACACTAACATGGGTATGCAACCCCCCAACCTCACTCAGGCAAATTAGTAACAGCATTTTTGAGATTCGGAGCCTCGGACTTGGTACATAGTCAAATGAAGGCATTGTAAGATTGGGGGTTGAAACTAAAATTCGTGATTTTGCGCGGTTGGTGAGATACGGCCATGCTACAGTACTGTAGATGTCTACAGTACTGTCGGGGTACCTCGCGAGTACACGAACAGTACTGTAGATGTCTACAGTACTGTAGATGTCTACAGTACTGTAGGTGTCTACAGTACTGTCGGGGTACCTCGAGAGACCACTTACAGTACTGTAGACATCTACAGTACTGTAGACATCTACAGTACTGTAGACATCTACAGTACTGTAGGTACCTCGAGGTACCTCGAGAGACCATTTACAGTACTGTAGACATCTACAGTACTGTGGGTACCTACAGTACTGTAGACATCTACAGTACTGTAGACATCTACAGTACTGTAGACATCTACAGTACTGTAGACATCTACAGTACTGTAGGTACCTCGAGGTACCTCGAGAGACCATTTACAGTACTGTAGACATCTACAGTACTGTGGGTACCTACAGTACTGTAGACATCTACAGTACTGTAGACAACTACAGTACTGTAGACATCTACAGTACTGTAGGTACCTCGAGGTACCTCGAGAGACCATCTACAGTACTGTAGACATCTACAGTACTGTAGACATCTACAGTACTGTAGACCTCTACAGTACTGTAGACATCTACAGAACTGTAGACATCTACAGTACTGTAGACATCTACAGTACCTCGAGGTACCTCGAGGTACCTCGAGAGACCACTTACAGTACTGTAGCCTTTCAGCACTTAGAAAAATTCTGAACATCTCACTTGCATTCAGGCATCCGTCCAACACTTAGTCGCAGCATCGTGTAGCCGGTATTGCAGCGATGGCATCGCACGAGGTTACCCATACTCGCAGCCGCATCTAGCCCATACTCGCAGCCACATACTCGGCAATAACCTCGCGGCCACACAGCTGGTCCACAGATGGCATCGCACGAGGTTACCCATACTCGCAGCCGCATCTAGCCCATACTCGCAGCCACATACTCGGCAATCAACCTCGCGGCCACACAGCTGGTCCACAGATGGCATCGCACGAGGTTACCCATACTCGCAGCCGCATCTAGCCCATACTCGCAGCCACATACTCGGCAATCAATCTCGCGGCCACACAGCTGGTCCAGCAGCGCAGAAGCATACCTGTGAGGCAGCTCGGTGCGAGGATCTCACCTCGCAGCCAGCCTCGCAGCCATTTTCGTCGCAGCCAGCCTCGCAGCCAGTTTCGCAGCCACCCTCGCAGCCAGCATCGCAGCTAGCCTCGCGGCCAGTTTCCTCGCAACGATTCTCCGCAATCATCGCAAGCATTGATGCACCAACGCAAGGCAGGTGCAACGTGTTGTGAGCAGCGAAGAGGCCAGACGGACTATGGTAAGAGCTTAGGACCAAGGTAAGAGCTTAGAAGGAGCTAGCATTGCGCAGCATAGCCCTTAGTATCCAGCCTAACCGCTACCACACCTTGTTGCTGCAGGTCTTACAATCACGCCTAGTACCCCCCTGATTACCACCCCCTCCCAGTCCCCCTCACCACCACCACCACCACCACCACCACCACCACCACCACCACCACCACCACCACCACCACCACCACCACCACCACCACCACCACCACCACCACCACCACCACCACCACCACCACCACCACCATTTCATCACCATTTCATCACCTCTCACAACGTTCCCACTGTTGCCTCCCTTGTGTTGCAGCCCAGCCCAGCCCAGCCCAGCCCAGCCCAGCCCAGCCCAGCCCAGCCCAGCCCAGCCCAGCCCAGCCCAGCCCAGCCCAGCCCAGCCCAGCCCAGCCCAGCCCAGCCCAGCCCAGCCCAGCCCAGCCCAGCCCAGCCCAGCCCAGCCCAGCCCAGCCCAGCCCAGCCCAGCCCAGCCCAGCCCAGCCCAACCCTACTCTCCCACCCTGCACTTCCTACTGAGGTGAGGACAAAGGAAGGTGGGTTGTAATGGAGGGCTGCTACACCTGCCCCTCCATATGCCAGCTCTACATCTCCCTACTCTAATGGTGAGTGCATCCAGTACCCATGTCCAATGTTTGCTTCGTTACACAAATCGTCACACCATTGCCGCAGGTCTTGTGCGCCTACACCTGAGACTATCAATGCCCTCCCCACTTCTCTCGCCCTCCCCATGGACCTCCCCTTCCCTTCCCTCCCCTTCCTCCCCTTCCTCCCACACACATATACACCACACCCCAGCAAAAGGTGAGTGCAGGTATGTGGCAACCTGTACCCACCTTAACCGCTAGCATGCCCCTTGTCCCGCTACACTCGCAGAAAAGATCGCATTATAAGTGCCACCTAAGGGTACTTTTTTTTTTGATGGAAGTCTTCAGTTGCTCATATGCAAGCCAACGCTGTTGAAAAAAAAAATCAACTCCGAGCGGTTGGCGAGATTCCAGCGTTGGCCTGTCGTGCTGTTCTGCGAGGCAACCAGTACTGGTTGGGGGCCAGTACTGGTTGATAACCAGTACTGGTCGAGCATCAGTACTGGTTGTCACCCAGTACTGGTTTTGAGCCAGTACTGGTTTTGTATAGTATAATGTCAGAGGCCAAGCTGTTACGGGAAAATAATGACCGAGACCTCGTCGAAAGTTGCAGTAAACGACGAGGCGTAGCCGAGTCGTTTACGCAGCTTGAGACGAGGCCGAGGTCGTTATTTGAACGTGAACAGCGCGGGCCGAGACATTATACAGTATCCCTTTACATTACGGGTGGCTCGAGGCTACTACGTGTAAGTTATAAGCCAGCAGCATCAACGCGTGTACAACGCGCAACTCTGTCGCCGCACCCTGCACTTTATCAGTAAAAATCGCGGTTAGGCAGCGGTTGAAGCACTTTCTCAGTAAAATTTGCGGTTAGGCGGTGGTTACAGTAAATCAGCGGCACTTTTTCAGTAAAAATTGCGGTTAGGCAGCGGTTACAGTAAAAGTCTGCACTTTTTCAGTAAAATTTGCGGTTAGGCAGCGGTTACAGTAAAACCCCGCGGAGGCCACGCTGTCTCCGGCATCCTACAGCCACGCACACAGCCTGCTCCTAGTTGTGGCGAGCAGCGCAACCTCTCCGGACCAACTCTTGCAAGCCGTGCAAGTCGCGGTTGAATGTCACTGGGGTCACATCCAATGCAGGTCGCAGCCTTTCAGCCACGCACACAAACCACCGCTATGCCAAACAGCGTCATAACTTCGGACTGCGAGGTCGAAGAGGAAGACTGCGAGATTGAGGAGGTAGACTGCGGCGATGACATGTCCATCGGACAATTTAACCTGCTACCACCCATCGACATCGCCACTGCACGTCTAGCGGCAGCTAGGATCAATGGTGAGTCCCTAATCAGACTGTCGACCAGCGTTGACTGTTTGACTCCTGGCGGTTACGATGTTACGATGTTGCGATGCAGAGGAAGCTCCGAGCAAGGAGTCCCAGCAGTCGCAACAGCCACAATGCCGGTCCCAGCAAGCAACGTACCACCAGTTCTCACCAGGAGATCTGGACGCCTGTCAGGCAAGGCCGCAGGTAATCGGTACCTTCTCATATTAGTCGTTGACTAACCCCGCTACCAAGACTGACATTGTACTGGATGCCATGATATGCAGGAGAGGATGCAGAAGAGGATGCCGTGTTAAGGGCATTCATCAAGGCTCCCAAGTTCGCTGATTTGGCAACACGCAGCCGCCTCGACCCAAGCCAAAGACAAGAGTCAACTCAGGACCAGCTACCAGATGTTTGAGGATGTGCTAGATAACGGCACATACGCTGGTCAGTGACCCGCTGACCTAGCTAAGGCCTGCCTTGCCCCGCCTTGCCTTGCCCCATAAACAACATAATTCTCGTTTGTATTGCCATGCAGATGGTGAGGTAGCTTCTAAAGAGGTTATGGCTGCGTTGCGGCTGTTCCTACGCAAGCGCCCTGTCACTGTCGAAGAGCGATGCAGCCACCTGTATGAGTGCTACATGAAGATGCCCAAGGTTCTGTGCATGGTGTTGTGCACCCTTGCAACAGGTAGGCAAGGCTGCCAGGGTGCCTTGCAACCTACCTAGAGCCTGTCTAGTGCACCAGGTGTTATACACGACTATATTTTGCACCTTGTGCAGGGTACCGCAAGTCCAAGGATGGGGGGGAGTGCAACGCAGATTCTTTGCGCCAGCGCATCTTTTCCCTTGCCCGTACTGTGCGTGGTGAACATCACCGGGTCAAGATCAGTGAGAATGACATGGCTCCCATCCTGCCCATGAGCAGGCACGCGGCAGCGGCTCCGGCTGCGTACGGAGGCCCCCCTCCCACCCCAGGACCTGGCAGCTGGCCTATGAGCGGGCATGCGGCAGAAGCACCGCTTGCGTATGGAGGCCCCCCTCCCACCCCAGGACCTGGCAGCTGGCCTATGAGCGGGCATGCGGCAGAAGCACCGGCTGCGTACGGAGGCCCCCCTCCCACCCCAGGACCTGGCAGCTGGCCAGGCGTTTGGCATACGGCATCATGGGGACCCGCACCCAGCACTTGGCAGGCCGCTTGGCATCCAGCTATCACAGCGCATGCGGCTGGAGCCATTGATCCAGGGATAGCCCAAGGCTTTGAAGAGTTCAGGGCTAGTGAGGCAGCCAGCAAGGCCGCAAAGATGAAGTTACTGGCTGCATTGATAGGATAGGGCGGATTGTTTTAGATAGGGGGCTCGGGCTAGATAGGGGGCTTGGGCTTGTTAGGGGGCTTGTGCTAGATAGGGCGGATCGTTCCAGATAGTGCTGCTAGGGCGGACACAAGTAAGAATGGGTTTAGAAATTGCTGATATTTACGGGAAAATAAAAATTCTTACTTCTCCCGTAATGTAAAGGGATATAGCCAGTACTGGTTTGCAACCGTGGTTGTAGTTGCGTTCGTCTATTTGCAACTTTCGCGTTGGTTTGTGCATCGCTGGGTTGTGCGTATAATGTTCATTATCCGTCTTCTTATTTTCGCGATGCCCGATGTCGTTTGTGTGTCATGTGACGTTTGGAGCTGCAATGTGCATGGGAGATTTACCTACATCATATCAACAGCTGTAATGTTAATGTAGGTACAAGTGAGGGCTAGGTCTATGGCTAAGTCTGGGGATAGGGTTAGTGCTAGGGCTAGGTCTAAGGATAGTGCTAGGGCTGGAGCTAGTGCTAGTGCCAGGTCTTGGTCTAGGTTTAGGTCTAGGTCTAGGTCTAGGTCTAGGTCTAGGTCTAGGTCTAGGGCTAGGGATAGGGCTAGGGCTAGTGATAGGGATAGGGCTAGGCCTAGGGGTAGGGCTAGGGCTAGGGTTAGGGCTAGGGTTAGGCATGGACGTGGGGATGAGGTTGGGTTAGGGTTAGGGCTAGGGTTAGGGTTAGGGCTAGGGTTAGGGCTAGGGCTAGGGCTAGGGCAAGGGCTAGGGCTGAAGCTAGTCCATACATGTACTGAAAGACATGCATTGGATGTTGGGGGTAACATCACCGGTGTTCCATTGTTGTTCATAGGCAAGCATCACAGGTATGGAGTGCAGCACATGTTCAACGCATGTACGATGCCATGAGTGCATTACGATTGTCATTGTTCTTTTTGGCCTGTTTAAAACCGTCAGCTATGGCTGCTGTATGGCACAAAATACATATCACCCTGACCCTCCTCGTGTGGGAAGAATGCCACAAACAAGCTGTGGAACTGCTCCCCATTCACTGCATACCATGACATGCGCCCCGCCCCCTTGAGCAAGGTGCTCTGCTTACGTCCCACACGGCTATGGCGGGGAGCCCTTGCCTCTTGGGTGGATGGGAGTGCCCGCTGGCTGACTTTGCGGCCTGAGCGTCTTGCTTGAGATGTGCCAACTTGCTGTTCTGCAGCTGCCTCTGGGTCGATGGCCTCAGTTGCAACCGATGCCGAAGGCTGCTGCTGTGCTGGCTCCTGCTGCTGTGCTTGCTCCTGTTGCTGTGCCGGCAGCTGCTGTTGGGCTGGTTGCTTAGGCGGGTCTGGTAGTGGGATCCCTCGACCCACAGTGTAGTGATCTGGCATTTCTGGGATGGGGTCTAAAACGAACGATCGAGTGATGGCTAGCCGTAGTACCCGCTCTGGGTTGGCCGGATGCTGCACACGCACCCAGAACTGGACGTGGCATGCATATTGAACCAGCACTGGCTCGTCATCTGTACCCTCAAGGAACACTGCTTGGGCCCAGCAGTTGTTGCGCACTTTAGCACGATTATATTGGAGGCTGTGGACCAGCTGCCCCCTGCACTGTGCGCGGCTGTAGTACTGCACTTGCCCGGGAAGGCCAGCAGGAGGGAACACCGCCAAGATGTCAGCATCACTCCAGCCAACTGGTTTCATGTCTCTCACATGATGGCAGCATGCCTCCCGCACCACCTCATCCCAGCTGCTATTGTAGCACTGCGCTTTCCCCAGCCCCAGGAGGTGGCACGCCTGGAGGCCTGACTGCAACTCGTCTCTGAAGCTTCCCGCCTTTCTGTGCTTGGGAGCACGCTGCTTGCTGTCCCCCCTCTTGCGTTTGCCAGCCTGCTGCCCACGTTCATGCTGCCGCTGTTCAGCCTCCTCGCCATCATGCTCACTGTCACCACTGTCCAGCTGTCCTTCATCACTGTCCTCCCAGCGGGTATGGGTGGATAGAAACAGCTGCGAGCGTCGGCTCAGCCGCTCCCGTATGCCCATGGTCAAGCCACGCTGGTAGCCAGCAGCATGAGCTGTGCTGAACTTCTTGCCCCGCTGCATACCACGCTCAACCCAGAACTCATTGTCCCAGCAGCTCCGCCCCCGCTCCTTCTCCTGCTGCGGTAACCTGCAACAATACATGCGCATGGTGTTGTTCTATTTGATAACATGCAGCATCCCTCATGTTTAGTATTCAATGCTCTATATCGTGGAACTCACCGGCATTCCACCATGTGGAGGTTGCTGGAGATCATGTCGTCCGGCACCTTGTGTGTGTAACGAATCCGGTGCAGAATGCGCGCATACTCCTTCAGCTTCCTGGCTGCCTCCTCCATGTTGGCAGCGATAATGGCTGCTTTCCTTGCCCTCTCCTCTGCTGGCATTCCAAACCGCAATGGCGGGTCGTTCTCTGCAAGCAAGGGGGGCAACAGAGCTCATGTGCCAACTGTCACCACACACATTGCATGGATGCACCTTTGCTGCTAGGTCGTAACGCTGATTGTACCTGGTGTCAGGTAGTGGAGGGTAGAGTCCACCAGCAACCGCCACAGCTTCAAGTGCAGGTTGCCCTCCGTCATGATGCCCTGGAACACATAGGGCCAGGCGTACTTGATGAAGTGCATGAAGTCCTCCATGATCCAGCCCCTGCACAGTAGTTCACCGACAAGCATCGGCAGGTCTAGCTCTGGTTCACTAACCAGCGCTGGTTCACCTGACTGACCAGTACTGGCTGGCTGGCTGTGACCAGTACTGGTCGACTGTCTGTGACCAGTACTGGCAGGCTGACCAGTACTGGCTGGCTGACCAGTACTGGTTGCCTGGCTGGGACCAGTACTGGCTGGCTGGCTGTGACAAGTACTGCTGGCTTACCAGTACTGGGTGACTGGCTGTGACCAGTACTGGCTGGCTGGCTGACCAGTACTGGCTGGCTTACCAGTACTGGTAAACTGACCAGTACTGGTTGGCTGGCTGTGACCAGTACTGGCTGGCTGGCTGACCAGTACTGGCTGGCTTACCAGTACTGGTTTGCTGACCAGTACTGGTTGGCTGGCTACGACCAGTACTGGCTGGCTGACCAGTACTGGCTGGCTGACCAGTACTGGTTGCCTGGATGTGACCAGTACTGGCTGGCTTACCAGTACTGGCTGGCTGACCAGTACTGGTTGCCTGGCTGTGACCAGTACTGGCTGGCTGACCAGTACTGGCTGGCTGACCAGTACTGGTTGCCTGGCTGTGACCAGTACTGGCTGGCTGACCAGTACTGGCTGGCTGACCAGTACTGGTTGCCTGGCTGTGACCAGTACTGGCTGGCTGACCAGTACTGGCTGGCTGACCAGTACTGGTTGCCAGGCTGTGACCAGTACTGGCTGGCTTACCAGTACTGGTTGGCTGACCAGTACTGGTTGCCTGGCTGTGACCAGTACTGGCTGGCTGACCAGTACTGGTTGGCTGACCAGTACTGGTTGCCTGGCTGTGACCAGTACTGGCTGGCTGACCAGTACTGGTTGGCTGACCAGTACTGGTTGCCTGGCTGTGACCAGTACTGGCTGGCTGACCAGTACTGGCTGGCTGACCAGTACTGGTTGCCTGGCTGTGACCAGTACTGGCTGGCTGACCAGTACTGGTTGGCTGACCAGTACTGGTTGCCTGGCTGTGACCAGTACTGGCTGGCTGACCAGTACTGGCTGGCTGACCAGTACTGGTTGCCTGGCTGTGACCAGTACTGGCTGGCTGACCAGTACTGGCTGGCTGACCAGTACTGGTTGCCAGGCTGTGACCAGTACTGGCTGGCTTACCAGTACTGGTTGGCTGACCAGTACTGGTTGCCTGGCTGTGACCAGTACTGGCTGGCTGACCAGTACTGGTTGGCTGACCAGTACTGGTTGCCTGGCTGTGACCAGTACTGGCTGGCTGACCAGTACTGGTTGGCTGACCAGTACTGGTTGCCTGGCTGTGACCAGTACTGGCTGGGTGACCAGTACTGGTTGGCTGACCAGTACTGGCTGGCTGACCAGTACTGGTTGCCTGGCTGTGACCAGTACTGGCTTGCTTACCAGTACTGGCTGGCTGACCAGTACTGGTTGCCTGGCTGTGACCAGTACTGGCTGGCTGACCAGTACTGGCTGGCTGACCAGTACTGGTTGCCTGGCTGTGACCAGTACTGGCTGGCTGACCAGTACTGGCTGGCTGACCAGTACTGGTTGCCTGGCTGTGACCAGTACTGGCTTGCTTACCAGTACTGGCTGGCTGACCAGTACTGGTTGCCTGGCTGTGACCAGTACTGGCTGGCTGACCAGTACTGGCTGGCTGACCAGTACTGGTTGCCTGGCTGTGACCAGTACTGGCTGGCTGACCAGTACTGGCTGGCTGACCAGTACTGGTTGCCTGGCTGTGACCAGTACTGGCTGGCTGACCAGTACTGGCTGGCTGACCAGTACTGGTTGCCAGGCTGTGACCAGTACTGGCTGGCTTACCAGTACTGGTTGGCTGACCAGTACTGGTTGCCTGGCTGTGACCAGTACTGGCTGGCTGACCAGTACTGGTTGGCTGACCAGTACTGGTTGCCTGGCTGTGACCAGTACTGGCTGGCTGACCAGTACTGGTTGGCTGACCAGTACTGGTTGCCTGGCTGTGACCAGTACTGGCTGGCTGACCAGTACTGGCTGGCTGACCAGTACTGGTTGCCTGGCTGTGACCAGTACTGGCTGGCTGACCAGTACTGGTTGGCTGACCAGTACTGGTTGCCTGGCTGTGACCAGTACTGGCTGGCTGACCAGTACTGGCTGGCTGACCAGTACTGGTTGCCTGGCTGTGACCAGTACTGGCTGGCTGACCAGTACTGGCTGGCTGACCAGTACTGGTTGCCTGGCTGTGACCAGTACTGGCTGGCTGACCAGTACTGGCTGGCTGACCAGTACTGGTTGCCTGGCTGTGACCAGTACTGGCTGGCTGGCTGACCAGTACTGGTTGGCTGACCAGTACTGGTTGGCTGACCAGTACTGGTTGCCTGGCTGTGACTAGTACTGGCTGGCTGACCAGTACTGGCTGGCTGACCAGTACTGGTTGGCTGGCTGTGACCAGTACTGGCTGGCTGACCAGTACTGGTTGGCTGACCAGTACTGGAGGCCTGGCTGTGACCAGTACTGGCTGGCTGACTGTGACCAGTACTGGCTGGCTGACCAGTACTGGCTGGCTGACCAGTACTGGTTGCCTGGCTGTGACCAGTACTGGTTGCCTGGCTGTGACCAGTACTGGTTGGCTGACCAGTACTGGTTGCCTGGCTGTGACCAGTACTGGTTGCCTGGCTGTGACCAGTACTGGCTTGCTTACCAGTACTGGTTGGCTGACCAGTACTGGTTGCCTGGCTGTGACCAGTACTGGTTGGCTGACCAGTACTGGTTGGCTGACCAGTACTGGTTGCCTGGCTGTGACCAGTACTGGCTGGCTGACCAGTACTGGTTGGCTGACCAGTACTGGTTGCCTGGCTGTGACCAGTACTGGCTGGCTGACCAGTACTGGTTGGCTGACCAGTACTGGAGGCCTGGCTGTGACCAGTACTGGCTGGCTGACAAGTACTGGTTGGCTGACCAGTACTGGTTGCCTGGCTGTGACCAGTACTGGCTGGCTGACCAGTACTGGCTGGCTGACCAGTACTGGTTGCCTGGCTGTGACCAGTACTGGCTGGCTGACCAGTACTGGTTGGCTGACCAGTACTGGAGGCCTGGCTGTGACCAGTACTGGTTGCCTGGCTGTGACCAGTACTGGCTGGCTGACCAGTACTGGTTGGCTGACCAGTACTGGTTGGCTGACCAGTACTGGTTGCCTGGCTGTGACCAGTACTGGCTGGCTGACCAGTACTGGCTGGCTGACCAGTACTGGTTGCCTGGCTGTGACCAGTACTGGCTGGCTGACCAGTACTGGCTGGCTGACCAGTACTGGTTGCCAGGCTGTGACCAGTACTGGCTGGCTGACCAGTACTGGTTGGCTGACCAGTACTGGTTGCCTGGCTGTGACCAGTACTGGCTGGCTGACCAGTACTGGTTGGCTGACCAGTACTGGTTGCCTGGCTGTGACCAGTACTGGCTGGCTGGCTGACCAGTACTGGTTGGCTGACCAGTACTGGTTGGCTGACCAGTACTGGTTGCCTGGCTGTGACCAGTACTGGCTGGCTGACCAGTACTGGCTGGCTGACCAGTACTGGTTGGCTGGCTGTGACCAGTACTGGCTGGCTGACCAGTACTGGTTGGCTGACCAGTACTGGAGGCCTGGCTGTGACCAGTACTGGCTGGCTGACTGTGACCAGTACTGGCTGGCTGACCAGTACTGGCTGGCTGACCAGTACTGGTTGCCTGGCTGTGACCAGTACTGGTTGCCTGGCTGTGACCAGTACTGGTTGGCTGACCAGTACTGGTTGCCTGGCTGTGACCAGTACTGGTTGCCTGGCTGTGACCAGTACTGGCTTGCTTACCAGTACTGGTTGGCTGACCAGTACTGGTTGCCTGGCTGTGACCAGTACTGGTTGGCTGACCAGTACTGGTTGGCTGACCAGTACTGGTTGCCTGGCTGTGACCAGTACTGGCTGGCTGACCAGTACTGGTTGGCTGACCAGTACTGGTTGCCTGGCTGTGACTAGTACTGGCTGGCTGACCAGTACTGGTTGGCTGACCAGTACTGGAGGCCTGGCTGTGACCAGTACTGGCTGGCTGACAAGTACTGGTTGGCTGACCAGTACTGGTTGCCTGGCTGTGACCAGTACTGGCTGGCTGACCAGTACTGGCTGGCTGACCAGTACTGGTTGCCTGGCTGTGACCAGTACTGGCTGGCTGACCAGTACTGGTTGGCTGACCAGTACTGGAGGCCTGGCTGTGACCAGTACTGGTTGCCTGGCTGTGACCAGTACTGGCTGGCTGACCAGTACTGGTTGGCTGACCAGTACTGGTTGGCTGACCAGTACTGGTTGCCTGGCTGTGACCAGTACTGGCTGGCTGGCTGACCAGTACTGGTTGGCTGGCTGTGACCAGTACTGGCTGGCTGGCTGCGAACTCTCACTCACTTGAACTGGTCCGTCACCTCCAGTCGACGCCCAAAGTCCACCGGCACGTGCATGTGTTTTAGCCGCTCCCTCATCAGCTCCCGCTCGTGATTCTGGAAAGGGCCGGCCGCTGAGAACACCCACATCATGTGGTGCTTCACCATCCCAAACAGCATCGCGTGGGCTGTTGGAACCACGTGCAGCCACTTGGCCTGCACATAGTCCAGGTACTTGGTGATGATTGGGCGGCCCCAACAGCCGATGTCAAGCCCCGCAACCAGCCCATCCTCAACAGCCTGGCCCCGAGCCTGCATGTCCTCCTCGCGCAACATCATCAAGGGATCCCCGACATACAGGGTGTGCTCTGTGCCAACCACAGGCTGCTTAGGCAAGGGCCGCTGATGGCCTCGCCCTCGACCCCGCCCCCGACCTCTGCCGCGGCTGGCTGGACCACCATCCACTCCACCGCCACCCTGACCACCGGCTGCTGGCGCTCCCTCACCACCACCACCCAGACCACCAGCTGCTGCTGCTGTCCCACCTCCGCCACCCCCTCCACCTGCCGCTGCTGCACCCTCACCACTGCCACCTCCTCCCCCACCACCGGCTGCATCACCTCCACCTCCAGCGCCCACACCACCACCAGCCTCACCACCACCGCCCGTGCCAGCATTGCGGTTGGGGCGCCCACCCAGACAGCCTCCCCTCCCAACCCCGCGGCCACCTCCCCTGCCTGGGCCTTCAGGTGGAGGTGGATAACGGCTGAGGTCAGGGATCAGCACACGGACGGGCTCGTCGTACCCAAGGGGGTGGCTCTCATGCTGGCCCTTTGTGCGGAGCCAGCACCATGAGCAGCCCATGCCAGCACAGTGGGACAGGCACTTCATCAGGCACAGCCTGCAAGCACCATGCAATCAATCAAACTGCTTTCGTTTCATCCTACCGCTAATTATGCAGTGGAGCCTCTCATGGGTGGAAGGCTTGCCTGGCTGGGGTGTCGGCCACACAGCTGGCCAGCATGGGGTACATCCGGATCTTCTCAGGCTCACGGGCATCCCCAGCACCACTGGGCCTGTTCAAGTACACCCAAGATTCAGGCTTCTCTGGTTTCAGGGAGTCACGCAGGTCCACGAGGATCTACAGTGCATGGGTAATGCATTGTCATGTTGCATGTAGGTGCATAGTAACTCAATCAACACCGCCTACACTATGTACCACCTGGTGCATGTAGCCCTCTGCAAACTTGGTCTTGTCCTTGTCCAGGATGACGCCAAGAATGGCCCAGGTGTCGTCACTGCCCTTGAACTCATCAGGCACATCCATGACCTGCAACATGTGGACCGTGTGATGTGCCTGAGGCTGACCCTGCATCCGATTTGTGTGTGAATGTCCTCTCACCTTCAGCACAATGATGCCCACAGACCGGTTCTTGCACAGCTGCACCCAGTCAATGCCGATGTGCACACGCACAGCATACTTGTCGTTGAACACGCTCTCGCCCGCCTTTTCCTTCATGAACTGTCCAGCCTCACCTGCAACATGGAATGAGCACGACGGCATGAACCGACCATGCTGTCTCATGTGTATACACAACAAACTCACTGCTGTAAAAGGTGCCTGGTCCTGTGTCGCGTGGCCGAGTGAACCAGTCCCACACGTTGGCTTTGGCCAAGATGGAGTTCAGCGTGTCCTCCAGGCCCAGGTAGTACATGCTGAATTGTGGCTTCAATTTTTTGCCGTCTGCGTACAACAACAAACCACGACATGACTCACACCATGGGTCGGCTGCTTTGTTAAAACTCATTGACATACCTTTGCTGCTTTGGAAGCGATTGATGTGGCACTCTTTGCATTTCTGGTGCTTGTTCTGCTCCCATTGCGCCCTGTGTATACACAAATACAACACTCACATCAGTATTTACCAAGTTCGTGTCACAGTCTGCTTCTGTCCAACATGCCCCACCCACTTTGGCAAGTGGTCGTACGTGTAGCCACAGGGTTTCTCCAGCGTGCCATTGCAGACATGAAGGATGCACCGCTCATCATCCTCTGCTCCCATGACACCCTTCAGCACATGCACAGAGCTTGGGTGGTAGTGCTTGACCCCCTGGTCATCGCCAAATAGCTGACCATCGCTCTTCAACTGAGCTTCTATGGCGGCCTTGGATGTGGTGTTCTCTTCCATGCCTTTGAAGATGCGCTCAAGGTTGGCCAAGGTGGTCATGTGCTTGTGGCGGGGACCCACTGGGTTCGTCAGGTTGGCCAGGATCTCTCTGACACGGCACCGGCGCTGCCCAGGGTTCAGTGCACCCCAGGGCACCTGCTCATCATCCACCTCCACCCGCCCAGCAGGGCGACCCCTAGGCCGCCGCTGCTGGTGCCGCCCACCACCACCCCACCTACCCCCTCCACCTCGCCCTCTACCCCTCCCTCTACCTCTACCCCTCCCTCGTCCCCTACCCCGGCCTCTGTCCCTGCCTCGTCTTCTCTTACGTCTGCCACTGCTGCTGCCGCTGCCGCTGCCACTGTCACTGTCACCGCCTCTACCACTGCTACTGCCGTTGCTGCTGCTGTCACTGCCACCGTCATTGCCACTGCTACTCGCACTGTCATAGCCACTGCCATCGCCTCTGCTACTACTACCCAAACTGACCCCACCCCCCTCTCCAGCCCCTTCACTGTCATGAACCCCATTTGACGAGGCTGGCGACACAGACACGGAAGAGGAGCCAGCATCTGTGAGGTCCATGCCGTGTGCCTCACCGCATGAACCAGACCCAAGGGGGGGGGGAGGGGGCATAGCTGGAGGAGGGGGTGGGGGGGAGAAGGGACTGATTTGCGACACAGTGGCTGTCTCAGCCTTCCTTGTTGCTGCTGCCCTCTGACTCCACAGGTTCCTTAGTGGGCCACCACCACTGTCATCGTCTGTGCTGCTGCCCAGCTGTCGAGCTGTCAGTGCTCTTCGACCCCACAGGTTGCTCAGTGGGCCACCCCCACTGTCATCGTCACAGCTGCTGTACGGCTGGCGAGCTGTCAGTGCCCCCATACCCCACAGGTTGCACAGTGGGCCTCCTCCACTGTCATCGTCTGTGCTGCTGTCCGGCTGGCGAGCTGTCAGTGCTCTTCGACCCCACAGGTTGCACAGTGGGCCACCACCTTTGATGGGTTGCTGTGATTCTCTTTGGTCTGCGGAAGGAGGGGAGGGAGGCGGTACAGCTGGGTCCGAGGGGGGGGGAGGGGGGGGGGCTGGTGCAGGGGTAGTGGCAGGGTCAGGGGCAGGTGGGGTGGGCTGGACATGCTGTTGGTGGCGGAAGGTGCTGTTGGAGCTGAGTAGTGGAAGCGGGTGGCGGTGGGCAGGGGTAATGGGTGATAACTGTGGCGGTGTTCGGCAATAACACCTGTGATATGGTCTGGGAGGTGATGGAAGTTGCAAGGTCTGAGATGAGGTGTGCGTGCACGGCAAATGGAATTGATGCCGTCCCCGAAGGATGTCCGATGCAGGCAGTTGAGCCGACTGTGAGAAGCAATACATCAAATGTATCACATGTCCTGTTTCCAAAACACTCAATTTGCACAGATATACCTACACTGAGGGGTAGTTGGGTTTGCGCAATGTAGGGTGCGACGGATGGGAGGAAGTCCGGACTTGTCGGGCCGCAGGAAATGCCCTGCATGCAAGGCAACATTGCAGCTCTCTGTCAGTACTTATGCGCCTTGTGACTGCGATGCCACTTTGTCGCTTGTACACGCGTGTCGCTGGCAACCCGGCAATCATACTGCCGGCTGCGCCATTGTCTATTGGCGTACTTGTATTTGTCGCTGTCCGTATTCAGAAGACAGGACATTGCCCATTGTTAGCGTCAGCCTGATGAGGTTGCCGCCTTAGTGGCTGATGGCGCTTGTTGCACTGTGCATTCGCTGTTGGTCGCAGTAGTAGGGTATGCCCGCGAATGGTGATGGACCGTGATGGACCGTGATGGACTTGTGATTGCTTGTTTCGTCGTCGATGTGCTATAGTGTGCTGCCGTGCTGCAGCTGCCTCTCTCGCGCTACTACGTAGCTGAATCCGGCACGGCACAATCGGACGCCACTTAATTTGTAATGTCATTGTCTGCATCGTCCTGGTGCTGTGGTCGATCGTCGCACGCGAGCCCAAATTTACACCACACTCGAACGTTCCTGCAAATGTCTTTTGTTCCTCAGATGCAAGTTGTGATGGTGAACGGCGACCTGCCTGCACCACCCATCTGGCCAGCATACGATTTCTCCTCCGACGTTGAAATGGCAGGCACACTTCCAACACTCGCCAACTTTGCCAAATTTACCAAGGACTTTGAGCCATGGACGCCGGCTGACCACGCAGCCTTTGCAGCCTCTGTCATGAACCCTCCACGTGACCTAAGCTACTGGCAGGCCTATACAGCCACAACAAAGCTTGCAGTCGTGACCATGGGGACACCCACCTCACCTGATTTTACCGACCTTGTCACTTTGACCATATATGGTCTACAACAGGTAAGCACCATGCGTCCATATCAGGTGGTGTGTTGAGTTTCAGTCTCTGAATTGCAACATTTATTGTAGGTGACCATTGTGACAGTGTACTACACGTGCATTCCACGCATACACGCAGGACCCTTCGGCTGAGCAGGTGGAATTAGCCGAGCAGACCAGGCTCGCTGCATACATAGCCTGGGTGAGTGGCGTGTGTTTGCTTATGCTTTGCATGCCATGATGCCCGCAAGCATGTTAGTCCTATCGCATTGTGTTGTGGTGTGTTTTATTTGTATGAACAGGCAGCTGGCGGTCTGGCATCCCCTCTGCACACACTTGAGGACCCCCATGCAGCACCACCAGCAGCAGAAACAGTGGCTGAATTGGATGGTGCAGACGAGGACAGGGAGTTGGAAGAGGCCCGTGCAGCAGCTGACATTGCGATGCAGGGTGTAGAGGCAACCCCTCCCAAGTCAGGGGGCCGCAGAGCCCCAACTCAGAAGCAGGTGCAGCAGCGATCAGCAGCAGCAGCACGAGCAGCAAAAGTGGCACCAGCGCCGAAGCGGCGGCGTTCTGTGACAGGGGTGGGTTGCAGTGGTGCATGTACACATCCAGCCTGTTGTACCCAGTGCACTCCTGTGTTGCAACCCACAGTACCCACTGTACCCACTGTACCCACTATGTGTCTCTATGGGTATCATGTAGGCTTCGCCACGAGCGGCTCGCCCAGCACTTCTTGAGGAGGCAGCTGGCAGCCAAGAGAAAGAAGCAAGCTCGGCTTCTGCCGGTGA
This sequence comes from Haematococcus lacustris, assembly GCA_030144725.1. Classification (NCBI taxonomy): domain Eukaryota; kingdom Viridiplantae; phylum Chlorophyta; class Chlorophyceae; order Chlamydomonadales; family Haematococcaceae; genus Haematococcus; species Haematococcus lacustris. The sequence continues at coordinate 1,084,226 of JASKMD010000012.1, read as the reverse complement.
TGAGGCAAGTGACAATGGTTAGGTGTGGGAGGCAAGAGGCATGTGGGTGTAAAGGTCTGGTACTTGCTTCTTGTGTGTTGCTATTCAGGCGGTGCCTTCCACTAGCAAGGCTAAGAAGCTGGGTAGGGGCAGAGCCCCGAAGCCTGAAAAGAAGGCGGACGCCCCCTCGGATGTTCTGGAGGTGAGTGCATCTGTTGGGCGCTGTCGTTTGAAAGTGGAGGCATGTGTGGAAGGGCTCATTGTATGGTGTATGTTATATTTGTAGAGAACTGTGACGAGCCAGTTGAAGGGCTGGACAAACGAGATAGTGAGGTCCACGTGGATGCGGTGTCACGACCTCTCCAAGGCATGTGCATGGCCTTTGCTGCAGTGCATGCGTGCTAAGGATGTGCAAACAGTAGCTATGCAATGCGCTTGCAGGTTGAGAAAGGCGGCGAGGCTTTATTCCCCATCCAGGACCTACAGCATGCGGAGATTGTCAGCCCGTCCAACACTGACCCCAACCTTGCGTGGCCTGCTTGCCGTAAGGCTTGCATCGGCAAGATGATCCGCAAGCTGCTGGAGGTGTTTGGCCATCTGCCCCCACCCTATGACCAGCTATCCGTGCTGACTTCTGTGCTGAACAAGTGAGTGTGCCCATGCCCACGCCATGCACACGACAACACTAACCCAAATCACCTGATCACCATGTGATCAACCATGTGCTTGTCTTGTGCTCATGTGCTGTCATCAGGTCAGTCAGCACGCTCAAGGACACGCGGCGCCGCATGACCAGCTGGACAGATGAGGTGAAGAAGGAGACCCATACGTGGGCCACCACGCTCGGGGCATTCTACAAGGAGAAGGGCAGCACAGGCGTGCTGACGGAGTGGAAGGATTTGTTGGTGCAGGTTGACAGCCTGGAATCCACTGGACGTGAGTTGCTTGCTCGCTTGCACAAGCAGGAGCATGTGCGTACAGTTAGTTGTAATGTGTACATGCATGCCACCTTATAATCAAACCACGGGACTGTGTGCATGTAGGATTGGCACACCCCTTGCCTGGGGATTGGACGGTGGCCTGCCCACCCCAGTCCCTGATTCGCATGATGACAGAGGCGGGGGAGCGGCTTGTTGAGGATGTGGCCCAAGACCATGGCATTACGGTGAGTAGCGCATGTTTCAGCACATATGGTTAAGGATATGCGTGCATAGGAGGTATTGTACGCATTGCATCTCCCCCTTTGCTTGTGTAGGCCATCAAGGCCAGCCAGGAGGTGTACCATCACATGGACCATGTGAATGAAGCTATCCGGGTGCGTGAGTATCCCCATGGGAACCCCATTGCTGTCAATGCTGGCATGTGTGTGAGTGTGTTTGTTACATCGTGTCGCACATGCTGTAGGCCCAAGTCAGTGACATCATGGCCAAAGCACGGGCCGACATTGCGGCCAAGCTGCGTGAGACACCGGTCCCGCCAGGCCCCGGTCTTGAGGCCCAGCTGCAGCAGGCAGCAGGAGCAGCAGGGGGGGGGCAGGAAGCCAACCCTGGGATCAACCCTGAGCTGCAGTAGGCTGTAACAGCAACAGGGGTGGAGCAAGAGGTTGGTCCCTTGCCTCACAGTGTGTTGATTGTAGTGCATGCTTGGAGTCGTAAGCTATCTGGATGTGCGTGTTTTTGCAAGGTTGTTGATAAGATGAACTCTGTTCGTTGTTACGTGTTGCTGTGGGGGGGAGGGCTTCCGGGGTGATTCCATGCATGAGGCATGATGGGTGTAAGTGTTGTGCCCCCATCATTGTCATGTGGTGTTCTGTGCCTACTAATGTTACATGCCTTCATGTTACAATGTCCTTACTGAGGCTTGCACCAGACAAGATTGTTTGACAGAGACAACATGTCACGGCAGCAATCATCTTACAAGCAATAGTTGCCGCCAATCACACAACAGGGTTATCATGCCGCATTCCATGCCTTGTCTGTGACATTGCTATCAGCCTCGGGACTCTTGACTGGCAGGCTGTGGTGGGGTAGGACCGGTGTCAGCAAATGACTGTCCTACACCCACGCCACGCATCGCCTCCTCCCACTCCCCAGCCTGGATCAAATGCATCAAGGCTCGGCGGGGTTGTCCGGGCCTCCACTTGGTCAGCCAATTCAACCTGTACATCGCCTGAACAATCCCAGAGTTTGGCTCCTCCTTCAGTGAAGGCGCAGGGCGCTTCGTCGCGCGCGGCACACGCGTGGACTTCGGGGGTTGGTCCACTGGTTCCTGAGAGCTCATTGTTAGCTTTGGTGGTGCTTGGGCTGGTTTGGTGTGCCGTGCACTAGGCTGCTGTTGGTGGTTTCCTCATGCGTTCATGCCGAATTCACCTCCTCTATCACCTCCTAACTGGCAAGGGTGCTCGGTTGTATTACGAGTCGCCTTTTACCAGGGTATCTCAATAGCCACTTGACAAATAAGTAGCTATACCAAATTCGTGCATGTGCAAGCGCCCGCAAGCGATCATACGGTCGGGTGCGGTACACACCACAACACGATGGAGCCACCATCAGCCCAGCAACGAGCCGTCCCACCCCAACAAATCAACGCGCTGGCACTGCCATCAGCGGTGTTTGAGCTCATCACTAGCGAGGCCATCAGAGCAGGCGACGGGCCCAATCTCAACAAAGCCAGCAAAGCCTGCCGCAAAGCATGTCTGCGCACCATCAGCAACCTCAGCCTAAACATCGACGACATGTCCTACAGCGGCTTCCTGACCCACGACAACGTGATGGCATTGCGGGGGCGGGGGCTGCCCATGACCTTGACGTTGTGGCAGCGGAGGACGCACATCGACATGAAAAGCCGGTACCTGGTGGAAGGGGCAATCGGTCAGCTGGGCCATTGTCCGGCCATCCGACGGGTGAGAATCGTTGCCGGCGACTACCCATACGTCGACCTGAATGTGGACACCTGGCTGTCTGCCAAGATGATGCCCAACTTCCCCAATGTGGAGCACCTGGTGGTGGAGGGGTTTGACATGCTGTCCAAGGGGTTGCAGCGGATGCTAGAGGACCCGCTGATGCGGGGCTTGAAGACCCTGAACATCCAGGACAGAGGCCGCAGCGACAGGGTGCGCCACAATGGGGGGGGGTGGCTGGCAGCAGCACTGCAGCTCAGGGAGTTGAGGGTGTTCAGGCTGCCGCTGATGCGTTCCCTCCATGACCACCCCAGCAACCTGCGGGTGCTGGACATCACGGAGTTGGATCTCCATAATGCAGCCAATCTACCCCTGCACTCCCTGACAGAGCTGAGGATAGGGAGGCTGCATGTGGGGACGGAGGTCTGGGATCAGGAGAAGCACAGGAGCTGTGTGACCAACCTGTACATGGGGGGCCGTGTGAGGCCCGAGGTGCAGAAGCTGGTCCTGGAGCTCAGCATCCATTACCCTACATGGATGGCTGTAGTGTCAGATCTTCGCTTCCTGAGTGGGGGCATCGATGAGGTTGAGGTGCAGCTGGATGTGTACCATAGTGGGGGGATCACCACCGAGATAGATGAGGTCCTGTTACCAGAGCTGGCTCCTTTGGTGCAAGGGTGTGCCTGTGTCAAGTTCGTGAATGGCGAGGTCAGGCCATCTGTGGAGTGGGTGCAGCTCCTGTTTCACTGCATGCCCGGGGTTGAAAGGGTGGCTATATCAGAGTGTGATGGGGCTGCCACACCAGAGATGGCACAGGCTTTGATCCAGGCGCATCAGCTGTTTGGGTCTAGCTGCCTGCCCATCACCATTTCCAAGCCCCGATGGTTGGCTGGGTCAGTGCATGCCTCATTGAATGCCATGCTGGCTGCATCAGGGGCAAATGAGCACTTCTCCTTCGTGGGACACACATGACATGCTTGGTCGTGAGTGTGGCATGCACATGATATGAAGCAGCACAGGCATATGTTGGGCAGTGAAGAATGCCATGGCTCCTGGTGCATCGTTGAGCGTACGTTATGACTGACATGCTGCCCCCATGCTACTAAGCCCTGCGCTTCAGTGACAAGATGTGAGCTTGCATGGACAGCACGGACTCCAAGGATGCGTGGTCATGGATGTAGACATTGAATGACGTTATATCTTATGCCCCATTGACTCCAAGGTTCCCTACAACGATTGCATACCCTAGCTCTGCGACGGAGCCGTAGTATGACGTTCATTAGCATGTCCATCATATCCATTGTGTGTGCAAGTGCATGGTGCAAGCCTAGCGGCCAGCCTGCAGTACAAGCACGATGGCCCTCACGTCGCGGCGCCCAAACCCGTCAGACTGGGTGACTATAGAAAGCAACGGCGACTTCTATTGGTTCCATGACGATGATGAGAGCACTTTGATGCGTAAAGAGTGCCACGAGTCCAGCCTCACGACTTGCGAGTGTCTAGTGATCAACATCGACTCAGAGTCCACCACCAGCCACCTATCTGCTCGCATCCTTGCGGTGCTGCGCGACCGTCGGCATCCATTGGCACTTCAGCTGATGGTGACGACCCTGCTCGGTCCACACACCATGAGGAGCAGAGTGGAAGGGGTGATTGGTCTCCTTGGCCGATGTGAGGCTGTTCACAGCGTGGAGATCAGATTCGTCGACATGCGGCCGGCCATGGAGGAGCACCCAACCTATGAGCAGCTGCCAGTGGGGGCGTGGTTCGCGGAGAGGCTGATGGCCAACTTCCCCCAATGCCTCTCACTACGTCTCCAGGATTTTCAATGCCAGTATGCACAGCTGGCGGAGCTCCTCAGCCACAGCCCCTTTCTGGGCAGCCTACAGAACCTCGACATCCAAGAGTTCCACATCCAGGATGGCAGTGTGGATGACTATGAATGGGTGGAGGGTTATTTGGGGCTCACAGTCTTGGCTACGGTGTACCTGGGTCCCGTGCCCACTCCCTTACAGCCATTACTGCCTCACAGCAAACTCATGAAGCTCAGCCTGACAGAGACGCACATAACAGCCATCAGTCTGCTGCCCAAAACCATCCAGATTCTCGACATCACTTACCTCCATGTCAAACTGCCAGAGCCTGATCAGCAGGCCATGACCAGCGGGGTGGCAGACCTCAGCTCAGGGCGCTTCAAGACGCTGGACATTGGATTTGTGGGCCTGACCATCACCAGCCTTGAAGGAGGAGGGCATGCTTCGTTGGCGGCTCTGAAGCCACTGGTGGGCCGGTTTAAGAGGATGGAGGTGGAGCTGGGGGAGATAGCACCAAATGGCGAGCATGAGGTTGAATTAGTCATTCATAATATGGTGACACTATTGCAGGGGTGTACTGGGGTTGTGTTCATGGGGTATAAAAAGCCGCTGTCTAGCTGGTGCATGTATCGATTGAAGGGTAGCATGGCCCAAGGCGCCACTGTGGAGGTGCAGGGATGACATGCTAGCTCATTGTTGGCATTATGAGGACCTTGGGACCAGGATGAGCATGTTGTGGAATGAACTAAGCCCCGTCACAGCCTTCTTGAAGCCAAGACTTGGATGCCTACACCGAATGAGTCACCTCGTTTGCTGTGCTGATCATGCATCATACAACGTTTGAGTTGGGAGCCAATGCATGTAACTCTTACACGCCATCAAAAGGGCTGTTATCCCAGTCCACCTCCTCCACGCACACACGCAGTGGCCCAAAATGGAACAGGGACAAATCATGGGCACGCAGATCCTCATGGGACCACAAGGGGGACTGTAGGAAGAAATCAGGCGGGCGGGCGAATTGCCTGCACTGTGCAGTGGACCGAGCTGTGGACCGAGCAATAAAATAGTTGCAGAATATAGGCCACATGCATCTATGCTTGCACGCCCGCCGCACGGTATTATCAGTCTCCGTGCAGCTACCTTGCGCAGCACACCCTCAACCGTATAGCGAAAGCCCTTCATACAATGGAGGGTGCGATTGCCATCCCAATGTTCGTGCGCAGTCCAGCAGCAAAGGACGTGATAGACCGCGGATACGTCATCAAACAAGAGGTTGACTTCATGGCCGACGACACCTACCTCTACCTCACCGTGCTGGGGATCATTGGGTCCATGCACCCCCGGACCGAGTACACAGTGAGTGACACCTGTTAGTCCAGGACATTAGTACATGGAGGCAAATGATGAAGATGCATTGCTTAAAATTGCAGAGCACAGACACTGCATTGCAACCGTGGCTGGTTAGGGCGCCAGCTCGATGGTTTGCCCTATTCTGGGTGGGGGTAGGTATTGCCTGCCTCGATCTCAACACATCATCATACAAGCCGAGCCGTGGGAAGTGGATAGCCTTTACAACATGGTGAGGTCATCAGGACAGGGATGTGAAATGCATCTTTATGAACCTTGCATAGTGTTGATTCTGACTCTGTGGTTATTTCTGTAACAGGCAAGCAGCCCAGCTCAACAGCATAGCACAGCAGCCAGGAATGACAGCCGTATACACAGAGTTCCAGCAGCAGCATAAAGCATGCACCGAAGCCTTCACAGGCCTGTATGGTGATGTTACACCCCGAGAGCTACAGCCTGTCGTGAGCTTGGCTGAGGAATACCAGAAACACGGTGGTAAGTAAAGTACAAGGACACCCGCAATAGACTGTTACGGTTGCCGAGAACACATGTTAGTCCTTGTGTTATGTATGTCTGCAGCAAGTGCAACCGCAAGAACTTACCAGGAAGCAGCAAGAAAAGTGCTGAGGAAGATCGTGCAGGTGTCTCACCCATCAGAACAGCCACGGGTGAGCATAAGCAGCGCCTTGGGCACAGTGGAACCGGACAAGGACAACCCAATCATTGCTGCTACTTGCTTTGACCGCAGTTGGAGTTTGAGCTGTCAGGCATGACCCAAGCCGCCCCCACGCAGCAGCAGGCACAGGTAGCTATGACAGTGCAGGCTGTGTGTATCACCAATTATGCTCACCATGTGCATGTAGAACACAACCTCAACAGGTGCCCCTCAGCCCTAACATTCCAGCGGCGAAGCTGGTGGCAACACCAATGGGGCATGTGTGTGTGGATGCCCTCCTGGTACGTTCAGAAGGATGGGCTTCAGCGAGGCATGCCCCAGCTATAGCGTGGGCGGTGTGGATATAATGTTGCCAATGGACGTCACATGATACTGTGTGACTTGTCTATCTCAACAGGCACTCTTCCCTGACTTCCACTTGAGACCCAGCTGGACAAACCCAAGGTTTGACTTGTCTAAGAGCCTTTTGACTGACGGGCTGGACGTCATGCTACAAATCGCCCACGTGGGTCCCAAATGGCACATATGTGCAAACCATGCCACAGCACAGTAAGGGCATGCATATATGCCTGTTGTGTGTTACCACGAGTGTCACATGTACACAGCCAACATGCAGTATTCCGGGAGCCTAACATGAGCATGCTTGATGTTGTCATTATAGGTCTCCGCAACAGGGAACATGAGAGTCGGCCATGTTCCCTCAGCAATGTCGAGTCAGATGCAGATGGACCCTGCATGGGACCCAAAGGGCATTTGTGGAGCCCAGACGGTGGAGGGTGCAGCCCCTGGGGCCAACTGGGATGCCATCCGGGGGTTTTCTCTACCACACGCGCCTATCATGCTGTTCCAAGGCTTGACTTCTTTTGGAGAGGCAGACATTGTGTTGATGCCTCTGCAATACTTTGAGCACTTCATCGTGGTGGTGTACTTTGTAGCTGCAGGCCGCATCGTACACTTCGACTCCGTAAACAAGGTGGGTCCATTAGCCCAAAAGGGTGTTATTTAGAATGTTGCACAAGGTCAGCCTGGGATCATATATCACGCCTAACATGGTTGCTACCCTGCAGGGCAGACTCATAGTAACCACGGCCCAAGAGGGGGTGATGGTGGAGTTTGCCAAGCGCTTCATAATCAACAAGGAATGGGCCGTGGAGATGGGTTCCACAGAGGAGCAGGAAGACAGCTTCTCCTGTGGCTACCGTGCATTCATACTGTGCCGCACAATCTACAACGCACGTGACATGTGAGCTTAACACAGTTGCCATGTGTTCAACACAACATGATGATGACTCCAACATGATTAATGCTGGCCACGCCATGCATGCAGGAACTACATGAGAGACATTGACATGAGTGGAGTGCCAGTAGATGCTGAAATAAACAAGATTCAAACAGTATTGATCGAAGCTTACACCAAGGACAAGGTATGTGATGGTGGTTAAAAACCCAGCTGGACATGATATCATAGTGACAAATGGGACATGATCGCAGGCACAGCGAGATCTACCAGCACCAACAACAGTAGCAACATCCCCACCTGTGACCCAGGCAAGGGGTGCCGGTGCACCGTCCAGGCCACTGCAGCTTCTTACCCTGCCAAGGAGGGGCGCAGCAGCAGCACCAGCAGCAGCTACAGCAGCAGCAACATCGCCATTGACAGCGGCGACCTCAGCAGTTATATCCCCCCGAGTGTCCCAGGGAGGGGGTGCCGGTGCACCGTCGAGGCCACTGCAGCTTCTGACCCTGCCAAGGAGGGGCGCCGCAGGAACAGCAGCAGCAGCAGCAACACCTGCAGCAGCAACGCCATTGACAGCAGCGGCCTCAGCGGCCACACCCCCACCTGTGACCCAGGCAAGGGGTGCCGGTGCACCGTCCAGGCCACTGCAGCTTCTGACCCTGCCAAGGAGGGGCGCAGCAGCAGCACCAGCAGCAGCTACAGCAGCAGCAACATCGCCATTGACAGCGGCGACCTCAGCAGTTATATCCCCCCGAGTGTCCCAGGGAGGGGGTGCCGGTGCACCGTCGAGGCCACTGCAGCTTCTGACCCTGCCAAGGAGGGGCGCCGCAGGAACAGCAGCAGCAGCAGCAACACCTGCAGCAGCAACGCCATTGACAGCAGCGGCCTCAGCGGCCACATCCCCACCTGTGATCCAGGCAAGGGGTGCCGGTGCACCATCCAGGCCACTGCAGCTTCTTACCCTGCCAAGGAGGGGTGCAGCAGCAGCAGCAGCAGCAGCAGCAACAACATCGGCATGGACAGCAGCGGCCTCAGCAGCCACATCCCCCCTTGTGTCCCAGGGAGGGGGCAAGAGGGCAGCAGCAGAAAGCGAGCAGGAGGGAAGCAGCAGCACCAGCAAGAGAGCAGCAACAGCAGCAACAGCACCAGCACAGGGTGCAGCATCGGCAGCAACAGCAGCAACAGGAGCAGCCACATCCACAACAACAGCAACAGCATCGCAGTCAACAGCACCAGCACCAGCAGCCACGTCCCCCCGCGTGTCCCAGGAAGAGAATGCATCGTCCAGGCCACTGCAGCTTTTGACCCTGCCAAGGAAGAGCTCAGCAGCAACAGCAGCAGCCGCAGCAGCACATGCAGTAGCAGCAGCACCAACATCACTTGTGCCACGACAAGGTGGTGCGTGCGCAACATCAACACCAGAAGCACCAGCAGCAGCAGCAGCACCACCAGCAGCAGCAGCAGCAGCAGCACCAGCAGCAGCAGCAACAGCAACAGCACCAGCTGCAGCAGCAATACCAGCAGCAGCAGCAGCACCGGCCGCACCACCATCACCGACACCACCACCAGCAGCGGCAGCAGTCACAGCAGCAGCACCAGCAGCAGCAGCAGCAGTACCAGCAGCAGCAGCAGCAGCAGCACCAGCACCAGCAGCAGCAGCAACAGCAGCAGCACCAGCTGCAGCAGCATTACCAGCAGCAGCCGCTGCACCGGCCGCACCACCATCACCGACACCACCACCAGCAGCGGCAGCAGCAACAGCAGCAACAGCAACAACAGCAGCAGCAACAGCAGCAGCGGCAGCAGCAGCAGCAGCAGCGGGGTCAGCAGCAGCAGTACCGGCACCAGCAGCAACAGCAGCAGAAGCAGCAGCGGCAACAGCAGCACCAGCACCAGCACCAGCACCTGCAGTAGCAGCAGCAGCAGCACCAGCAGCAGCAGCACCAGAACCAGCAGCAGCAGCAGCAGCCCCAGCAACAACACTGGCCGCAATACCAGCACTTCCCTCACCGCCGTCACAGATAACAGTGCCAAGTATCAGATTCTCATGCAAGCCAGCAGCAGCAACAGAACCAGCAGCAACAGTAACAGCAACGGAGATACCAACAGCACAAGCAACACAAGCAGCACAAGCAGCAGCAGCAGAAGCAACAACAGCTTGGGCAGCAGCAACACCAGCGGCCCAAACAGCAGCAGCAGCACAGGCTGCACAGACCACAACAGCAGCAGCAGCAGAACCGTCAGGAGCACCAGCGACACCATCAGCTGCAGCACCAGCAGCTGCAGCAGCAACAGGAACAGCAGCACCACCAGCACTGGCGTTGCCAATCCAGTGGCCAGATGGCAAAGCGCAAATACTGTGGGCGGCAGCAGTAGCAGCAGGTAAGATGGCACACAGTCACATAGGACAGCAATATATTACAATATACGTACAGGGAGGTCATCCAAAACAGGACGGTGATATAATATAATTGTAGGATAAGCCGCCCAGCACTTATTGAGATCAACCAGAAAAGAATGAGTCAACCACTGATGGATGACATGGAGATCAAACTGTTTAACTAGTCAGTTAATGTCATATGTAGGCTACAGTGTGGGTACTGCTGCTGCCTTGCAGAGGCTCAAGCCCTGGAGGATGGTGTCCAAGAGGGTGAACGGCAGCAGGTGTACCTCAACCTGGACGGTACAGAGGTGAGGGAAGCCAACAACATACCAAGGGCCATCATACTACAACAACATCCTACAAGGACCCAGGTCGGTGACCGTTTACTTCACCCGCAGGTTGGCAAGATAGACCGCTTGGCAGAGCAGCTCTGGGGGGTCGACAAGGACGGTGCAGTGGAGCCCAAGTTGCTGAGCCTGGAGGTCATGGACATGGCCATTCGGCGCATGGCGGTAGGTTATAAACAAATCGGGACATCAACGCTTGTGAGCAGGATAGCCATGAAAAGCTCGTCTAGTTTACCTCCAGCATTAGTGTGTGCACTGCAGGCTGAAGTGGGCGGGCGCAAGAACAGTAGCTGTTCAGTGCTGTGCTGCTCGGCCTCTCAAGGGTGGGCCATCAGCTGCTTGGATTCATTCCTTGTTTCCTTCTCTGCAGCTGACAGGCAACGCTGGAGTGAGGCCACCGTTATCTTGATCCCCATGTGCCCGGCATTGGTAGCCATCTACCCTAAGGCAAAGGTGGTAATGACTTTCGACACCACCCATCCAGTGCATGAGGTGCGTGTGGGAAAACCTAATCCATTGCTAATAAAGCAAGCATGTGCGCTTGTGATATCAGCCAGAGTGGGCTGTACTTTGGCCTGCAGGGACTGCCAGCGAAGGCCATGCTGAACCTCACCAAGTTCTTAAAGCATGCGTTTGGGGAGATGGAGTGGGAGTGGAAGACAGGCAAATGCCGGCAACAGAAGGATGCATGGAGCAGCGGGACCCGGGTGCTGGTGCACATGGAGTACTTGGCGCGCAGGGGCCTAAAGCAAGTGCTTGATACTCTGCATGTTAGACTCCACAACAAGACGTTGACACTTCATGCATTGCCCTGTGCTTGTAGAGGCCATGCAGCGCAACACAAGGTCCGCTACGACGCCAGTCGCATGCTGGCAAGACACCGCTGGCTACACCACACCCTAGACACTGACAGGGTGTGGAGCTCCATAGTACGTGGATGCATGATAGCATGATGACCACCCAGCCTGTAAAACAATGTCCCGGCAGCACCATCTATGATGTGTATGCCTGTGTGTATGCAGATTGGCATCGCCAAGGAGTGGCCCAACAATGCACCACTGGACATGAGCAACCCAACAGCGGTATGTGTCCTATGCATGTACTTTAATATGGCATAAGGTAATATACTACGGCCAGCATCATCACAACACTCTTGTTCATGCATGCAGGGAAAGTTTGGGCCGTCACAGCCACCGCCCGTGCCCATGTCCTCCTCCTCCTCTTCCTCCTCCTGCTCCACCTCCTCATCCACATCCTCAACCTCCTCGGCCTCCTCCTCATCCTCCGCCTCCTCCACTTCATCCTCCCCTCCCTCTTCCAGGGCACATTCACCTGCGCATGGACGCAGCTCACCTGCTGGCGATGCCCCCTCCAAAGGTATGATCACAGCTATAGTGTATGCGGATCAAATTGCAGTGAGCAACAGCTGGTTCCAATTGACAGGAATAACCTGTAGTTCAGCAGGTATAAGTCATATGCTGCAGCAAGCTTGAAAGGACATTCATTGTAAGCCATGAACCGTGCTACAGGACGGGGTTCGGTGGCAACATCTGACTCAAGGACCATCACGGACCCACGACCTCCGCCAGGTGAACAATCAACCACCATCTTTTGTGGACCTTGACAAGAAGCTAGAGTAAACATACCAGGGTTGTACATTTGAAGGCTTTTTTGGGACGTACTGTGATGTTGCTTGCAGAAGAAATCGTGGCAGCCATGAGGGAACGCATCGCACAGCTGGAGTCACAGGATCAGATGAAGGAAGCCCGGATAGAGCAGTTGATGACTGAGCTGTTGCAAAGCCAGCAAGCGAAGCTGTTGAGAGACGATGGCACCTCCAAGGTGAATGCCCCACAAGTTCATGAGAAACACATCAGGCTATGTAACACCAGTCACAGTTGTATAGTTCAAAGCATTCAGTATAACCCCTAAAATGGGCCCCACATCAATCGTCCTAAATGCACGCAGTACTCCCCGCAGAGTCACATGATATTGATGCTTGCATGACACCCTTTGCCCTGCAGGCTTCAGAGCAGCAGCAGCCAGCACAGCCCCCGGCCCATGCCCCTCTCCTGCAACAACAAGGCCCTGCAACTGAGAAGGTGAAACATTCAGGTCAACGGAACTCAATAACACAAAAACCAGACCGCACAATAACCCATGTTGTGTTTATGTTGCAGGAGGTAGCAGAAGCGTTGATGTCTGTAGCACGCGGGGCACCGAAGCCCCGCAAGGCATCATGTCCAGCAGCCCCCAGCTCCGCACCACGAGCTCCTGCAACGCATCAGACCAAAAAGCGGGGTGCACCACCCAAGCCTCCAACCAAGAAGCCTAAGGTAAGGTGGCTGGGACATGCTCACTTCAAATGATCATAGCCAAACATCAACAGCCCACCCTGACTGCAGACAAGCATAGAATGCATGTTGTGGCCCTTGTTTGTTCTGCAGGTAGCGGCGATAGCACCAGCCAGGAAGCGAGGCCGCACGCCAGACACACCACCAGCGTCAGATACATCACATGCGTCACATTCAAAGGCGACATCAGACAGCCACTCGGCGTTACCCAGAGCAGCTGGCAGCAATGAGCAGGTAACATTAGCATGTCATAGCCCTGGTTCTGGTTCTAGCCCTAGCCCTAGCCCTAGCCCTAGCCCTAGCCCTAGCCCTAGCCCTAGCCCTAGCCCTAGCCCTAGCCCTAGCCCTAACCCTAACCCTAGCCCTAACCCTAACCCAACCTCATCCCCACGTCCATGCCTAGCCCTAGCCCTAGCCCTAGCCCTAGCCCTAGCCCTAGCCCTAGCCCTAGCCCTAGCCCTAGCCCTAGCCCTAGCCCTAGCCCTAGCCCTAGCCCTAGCCCTAGCCCTAGCCCTAGCCCTAGCCCTAGCCCTAGCCCTAGCCCTAACCATAGCCCTAGCCCTAACCCTAGCCCTAGCCCTAGCCCTAAACAATCAAGTACATGTGCTTGCTCTGTGTGTCATGCCTTCAGTGGCTGTTGGCAGCTTACCCTGACGGCAACCCCCATGTGCCAGAGGAGGAGGACCCACAGCGATGGCGTGAGGCAGTGCAGCAGCGCGGTGTTGCAAGGACCCGCCTCCCAGCTCACCTCAGGGCTAACAAACTCCGTGTGTGGGCATGCCAGTTGCTGGCATTGGAGTTCGGCAGGGCCATCTTCCACGACATCCACCTTTGCGAGAAAGTCTTACAGGCTGCAGTGAAGGGCGTGAACTACAGCACCGGCCAGCGCCTCCAAATGCCCTTCACCACCCCCAATACAGATGGCAGCCTCCCTGACTCCGTATCCATGTCAGCCTGCACGACAGCTCGGGCTATACGCAGCATCGAGAGGCAGCAGGGCATAGCAGCCCAGGGGGGAGAGGCAGGAGCAGCAGCCCAGCTCAAGCTGAAGCAGTGGGCGACAGCATTCCAGGTTGCTGAGGACTACCTGAACAGCTTGCAGCAGTATGCTGTCAGCCTGTCCCAGATCACGCTGCGTGGGGGCACCGTGCTGGTGAATGATGCCAAGTATGGGCGCGACGTGGAAGGTGAGGACCTGCCCCGGGTGCCGGCCACAAGGTTGGTGCCAGCACAGGCGCTGCATGTGGACGTGGAGCCGATCCAGCCACCCAAAAAACGCAAGGGCAGTTCACGCAGGGGCAGATCAAGCAAGGCAGCCAAGCAAAGGCGAGCAGCAGCAGCAGCAGCAGCAGCAGCAACAACAGCAGCAGCAGCAGCAGCAGCAAGCACCAGCAGCAGCCCCCCTCCCCCTCAGGCCCCCTCCACCTCAACGCCTGGTGCACCCTCAGCAGCACGACCTTCACCGTTCAGCTGGGAGCGTGATGGCCTGGTGCTAATCATAGCACTGGAGCTGACACGCGTCCTGGTCATCCCAGACAGCCACATCAAGGTGTTGCTGGTGGAGGCAAAGAACAAGGGCGACCTCGATGCCAAACAGTTCAAGGAGCAGATGGATGCTGTGGACAAGATGCAGGTTTACCGGGTGACCTTGCAGCCAGGGGAGGTGCTGGGCATGCGTGGCTACACGATCCATGCGGGGGATTGTGGGCTGGAGGGCAGCGCCTCCACCAGGGTGCATTTCTATGGCAGCCAGGGGTATGTCAATGACGAGACATGCTTTGTGGCAGCGATACACAAGCAGCTGCTGTATAAGTGCCAACCCACCAGCCCACCGCAGCGTCTCATCGAGCAGGAGCAGTATTGGCCACTGGGTTTGGAAGAGCACCAAGCTGGGGTGTTTGGCCCGCCTGTGCCATATGTGCCTCCTGCATTGGAGCCTGTGGACGAGCTGTTTGAGACGGATAGTCTGTTGCCTGATGATCAGGTGCAGAAGCTGTTGACTTATATCTTGAGCCATAAGGCAGCAGCTTATGCTATAGAGAAGGCTCAGGAAAAGGCGAAGGAACAGGCAGCTAAGAGGGCCAAGCGTGCATGATAGATTGCAGGGGACCAGACATCTATGTGTCGCCTGAACATTGAATGCATCTGCTTTCATTGCCTTGACAGACTCTGCACACATGGAGCTAGCTGCAACATGAATGCCATGCACATGTAATCAGCTACATACGTTGGTGAAACATCAAATACTTCACCAACCAACTACAAGAAAGCAGAAACAATCACTCCACGGTATTGATACACAACCCAGAACCGTAAGTCAACCAGTACTGGTTGTGTGTTAACCAGTACTGTTTGAATGTGAACCAGTACTGGTTTGGGTTAAACCAGTACTGGTTGGGCGGGCACCAGTACTGGTTAGAGGTGGACCAGTACTGGTTGGGGGTTAGGGGTGAACCAGTACTGGTAAAGGGAGGACCAGTACTGGTTGGGGGTGGACCAGTACTGGTTGGGGGTGGACCAGTACTGGTTGGGTGTGGACCAGTACTGGTTGGGGGTGGACCAGTACTGGTTGGGGGTGGACCAGTACTGGTTGGGGGGTGGACCAGTACTGGTTGGGGTTGGACCAGTACTGGTTGGCGGTGGACCAGTGCTGGTTGGGTGTGGACCAGTACTGGTTGGGTGTGAACCAGTACTGGTTGGGAGTGGACCAGTACTGGTTAGGGGTCAGCCAGTACTGGTTCGGAGTAAACCAGTACTGGTTGGGCGGGCGCCAGTACTGGTTAGAGGTGGACCAGTATTGGTGGGGGGGTGGACCAGTACTGGCTGGTGGTGGACCAGTACTGGTTGGGTGTGGACCAGTACTGGTTGGGGGTGGACCAGTACTGGTTGGGGGTGAACCAGTACTGGTTGGGGGGTGGACCAGTACTGGTTGGGTGTGGACCAGTACTGGTTGGTGGTGGACCAGTACTGGTTGGGGGTGAACCAGTACTGGTTGGGGGTGAACCAGTACTGGTTGTGGGTTGACCAGTACTGGTTGGGGGTGGACCAGTACTGGTTGGGGGTGGACCAGTACTGGTTTGGGGTGGACCAGTACTGGTTGGGGGTGGACCAGTATTGGTTGGGGGTGGACCAGTACTGGTTGGGGGTGGACCAGTACTGGTTGGGGGGTGGACCAGTACTGGTTTGGGGTGGACCAGTACTGGTTGGGGGTGGACCAGTACTGGTTGGGGGTGAACCAGTACTGGTTGGGGTAGAACCAGTACTGGTTGTGGGTTGACCAGTACTGGTTGAGGGGGCGGCCAGTACTGGTTGGGGGTGGACCAGTACTGGTTGGGGGTGGACCAGTACTGGTTGGGGGTGGACCAGTACTGGTTTTCTCGTATCTCCTCAGCCCGATTTTTCCTCGATTTTAGGTTTACACCCCCATTCTTAGAACCGCTAAAAAATACATTCCATCAAGCCACTTTGTCAAAATTTTCAACTTTTCTCATGAACTTTTCTGCGAGTGTATATCTAACGCCCAGCTTGTCGTCCCTACACTTCCACCTCTACCCACCCCCCACTTCCCCCCTCCCTGTCACCTCTCCCCTGACATCCCAGCAGCCAGGAGAAAGCCCACCCCACCCACCCTCTTCCCACCCCTCCCATCCCCCTCTCCCTCCCTCTTCCCTCCCATACTTGTCAAGCCTACCCTTCCCCTCTCCCACCCTTCGATTGACGTGGCATCGCAACCCCCACCTCACCCCACCTTCCCTTCCCTACACCCTACACTCCCCACCGCTGTCCCACCCCACTGGCGCATGGGATATGTTGCTTGGTGTGAGCAGGTAGGAGGCCAGGAGGACCACAAAGGTAAGGCCACGGTGATAGCTAACACAGTGCCCAGCCTGGTCACCCTGCCGCACGTGCACGCCCCTTGGTTGCAGGTCTAGTGGGCACCTCCCTTCCACTTCGCTTTCCCCTACACAACCACCCCCTTCCAATTCATCCTCCCCCGCCCCCGCCCCCGCCCCCGCCCCCGCCCCCGCCCCCGCCCCCGCCCCCGCCCCCGCTCCCTCCCCTGCCCCCACCCCCACCCATGCCCCCACCCACCCCAACCCATGCCCCCAACCCATGCCCCCACCCACCCAGACCCATGCCCCCAACCCAACCCAGCCCCGCCCAGCCCAACCCGGTTGAGCCTCCCGCCTCCCCACCTCCCGCCTCCCTGCCTCCCGCCTCCCCGTCTCCCGCCTCCCTGCCTCCCACCTCCCGCCTTCCACATCTACCCCCCCTCCCCGCCTTCACTCTTCCACTCCCCCCCCTTCCTAGCAGCAGTCATCAAGCAGCCAAAAGGTAGGTAGGTGCTACAGTGCCCCTACTATATCTGCTGCTGCTGCCACTGCTGCTGCTGCTGCTGCGCCCCTACTGCTGCTGCTGCCCCCCTACTGCTGCTACTGCCCCCCTGCTGCTGCTGCTGCTGCTGCTGCCCCCCTACTGCTGCTGCTGCCCCCCTACTGCTGCTGCTGCCCCCCTACTGCTGCTGCTGCGCCCCTGCTGCTGCTGCTGCGCCCCTGCTGCTGCTGCTGCTGTGCCCCTGCTGCTGCTGCTGCCCCCCGGCTGCTGCTGCTGCTGCCCCCCTACTGCTGCTGCTGCCCCCCCCCCCTGCTGCTGCTGCCACCCATGCTGCTGCTGCCTACAGTACTGTAGATGTCTACAGTACTGTAGATGTCTACAGTACTGTAGGTGTCTACAGTACTGTAGGTGTCTACAGTACTGTAGGGTGTCTACAGTACTGTAGGTGTCTACAGTACTGTAGGTGTCTACAGTACTGTAGGTGTCTACAGTACTGTAGGTGTCTACAGTACTGTAGGTATCTACAGTACTGTAGGTGTCTACAGTACTGTTGGTGTCTACAGTACTGTAGGTGTCTACAGTACTGTAGGTGTCTACAGTACTGTAGGTGTCTACAGTACTGTAGGGTGTCTACAGTACTGTAGGTGTCTACAGTACTGTAGGTGTCTACAGTACTGTAGCTAGTCTACAGTACTGTAGGTGTCTACAGTACTGTAGGTGTCTACAGTACTGTAGCTAGTCTACAGTACTGTAGGTGTCTACAGTACTGTAGGTGTCTACAGTACTGTAGCTAGTCTACAGTACTGTAAGTGTCTACAGTACTGTAGGTGCCTTCCCCCCATGCATCCTTAACCCCCATGCCCCCTTCACCCCCATGCAGGAACAACTCAATGTAGCCCAAGCTCGTTTGCTATCCCGACAATGCTATGCAAATGCGCTGACAACAAAGCGTGCCTATGTTGCCGAGCCCAGCCTCATTCAGCCTCTAGGATTCGGTATCGACCCTGAGCCTTGCAAGAGTCAGAGCCCTTGCCCATACCATGCATGCAGTGATTGGCAGGACCACAAGTGGTGATGTAATGATGTAGGCTAAGAGTCATGATGTAATGATGTGAGGTTAGATGTAATGATGGATGGTTGAGGGCCAACCGCAAACAACTTTTGGGGCAATCTCTGCCGCACTCGATATTACACGGGAGGGTGCGGTGCAGGAGGTTGTTGTGATTGCGGGGCATCGTCAACATCCACAGCTTTGCGGGAGCTTGCAAGCCGCGCTACCCAGTACAACCGACAGAACGGACCTAGCTTGCGATAGAGACGGGCCCCGGCCTTAGACCTTACACGTATGTATGTAGCTCCCTATGGCGACCTTATTGCGTGGACACAACTTTCGGCACAAATATCCATATCGAGCTTGCGGGCCTACGGTTCGACGCCTCTCACTATTTATAGCACGCAGAAGCTGACGGTGCAATCGCGGTAGCAAATGGTGGTTTGAATGTGGAGAACAGCATGGTACCCTATTTACAAGAGACCTTGTCAAATCTGACCTACAGTACTGTAGATGTCTACAGTACTGTAGACACCTACAGTACTGTAGGTGTCTACAGTACTGTAGACATTTACAGTACTGTAGACATCTACAGTACTGTAGGTACCTACTATCCAACTGCTCACATACTCAGAATTTCAACAAGCGTCAAGTGGCGTTGGAGTCGCAAGGACAATCCGAGGCGAACCGCATCAAAAAACTACCCCCCTAGGATGACGAATATCCGCACTAATTTGCCTGTGTGCTCATGTCCTCTCACTACCACCATGTGCCATCCTATTTGGCTGCAGGAAGGCATGCCAAGGTTCAAGCACCCCAACCAGGGCAAATGCGTGCTCTGTTGCAAGTGCACTTGCCCCAACGTCACCAGGGTGTTCTATGCATGGGTATGGCGTATTGTCTTCCCGCTTGGAGCAGCTCCTTGCTCTCCTGTACAAACCAGCCCACATCACCAACGCAGCGTGTGAGACAGCATTGAAGCCATTGAGCAGCAGCGGCGTGGAGAAAATGAGTCCAGAACAGGTGGCAGCTCACGTCAAGGCGCACACTGAGGATTTGGACACCTGGGTGCCTCACATCACACGGGAGAGCCTGGCAGAGAGCAGGGTGGAGGACAAGGTGGCCAAGCGTCAACGCAAGGAGGACAAGCAGGCTGCAGCTGTAGCCTTCTTTGGCAAAGCATCACCCTCGCTCGCCACTGCCCACCCCTCTCCCGTAGCTGCCGCAACCCCCTCACCCACAGCCGGTGCTGCCACCTCCACATCTGTCTGCAAAAGAGGCGTGGGGTCCATCACTATCAGCCTGGCATCTGTAGAGGCACGGTCAGCCTGTGGACAAACAGCCACCATGCAGCAAGAGGAGGCAAAGCAGTATGCAGCGGACAAGGCTACAGATAAGGGCAGGCACCTGCAGGCAGTAGCTTTGTACCGCTGCAAGCTAGCTAGCAACAAGCTGCCACCAACCACCTCAAAGTTGCTGAAAAACCAGCTGCAAGAGTTGTGGGCTGTGGTGGGCAATGGCCAGCCCACCGTGAAGCCAGTGCGGAACATGCACATGGCTGACTGGTTGGATGCTCTGGCGGTGCACATGTCACCTGTCACCAGCTAGACCCATGCTTGCCATCACACACCTTAACAGAGACACCTTGGCATGCCTTCCTGCAGCCAAATAGGATGGCACATGGTGGTAGTGAGAGGACATGAGGTTGGGGGGTTGCATACCCATGTTAGTGTTGAACGCATCGTCAGCGCCACATGAAACTTGGGCTGTAGTTTCATATGGGTGCAAACATGCCAGTAGCTAAGTGGTATACCATATTATTAGTTGGCATGGCTGTGGCATGGTTGGGCGTGTCATGGGCTTGTTGTGAGGCTGTCACTCACACCTCACTTGCATGTCGCAGCAACCTTACCTATTGTATAGATGTGCTTGCTACGGACACATGTGTGTGCCAACGGTCGCGGATGGAGTCCTGGCTAGTGCCTGGCGCCAGTCACAGGAACACCGAATCTCGGTCAATCGAGGCATGGGGCATGCCGCTTTTGATGGTGCTGCGCCACTTACTAGATGTAACTAGGACTATAGATGCACCTCCCGCCACCGTCGACTGGGCAGTCACGTGATGTTGCACGGTGCTGCGATAGGCTTTCTGACCCGTACGACCTTACAACTACAAGCGTCCAGTAGCAAGCTTGCGTCTCAAGCACATTTAATGTGGAGGGCGCAACAGGGGCACAACCATCAGCGGGATACAGCGCAAGAGGACGATTGCAACGCATCAAGCGCAACTGCTATCCGTAGCCTATGGCCTCCGTTCGTCAAAATTTGAAAATTCCTCAGGGCGTGTCACAGCTGAGGGGGAGGTCGCTCCCCCTCCAATCAACCCTCCCGGTTACTCCTTGCCGATTTTCGGCAATAAAACAGGTACCAAAAACGGCAAACCCCCCGCGAGCACCCCGTCTGTAGTGTTTGTCCACGCTGGAGGCCTGTAGGTACGGCATCGCAGGCAAGAGCGGCGTCGAGCTCAATGGTGAGCCAGCCACATTTATTGGTACACATTTAGGCTGGCCCCACCGATGCTCAGCTCACTAATGTAGGCCATCCTAATGTCCGTGCTCGCTGCTAATGTTGACCGCGGTTACAACCTGCGCGTTGCAGGCGATGTCCTGCATCGCGGCCTCTGTGCTGAGAGGGCACACAAAGGGCTCAGCAACTCCTCTCAGTCCCGACGCCAACACATCAGCACCTAGACACCGTAGGCAAAAGCGCCCAGGTCAACAGCCTCCTCCTCGACAACCTCCTGCACCTGCTGCCCAGGCACCAGGCACCAAGAGGAGCATGGAGAAGCATTAGAAGACCAGCAGCAAGAAGAGGAGCAGCAGCAGGAAGAGCAGCAGCAATGGAGCAGAGCTGGAGGAAAGCAAAGCAGAGACTGGAGTGAAAGGAAGAGGGTGGAGGATCAGCACTGGACCGCGTTGAACAAGTGCATGCGGCGCTCGTACATCAGCAATGCACCACAGATGGAGGAGTGCTACTCCCACAAGCGCATGCTGGTGCAAAGCGCCTCCAGTCTTCAGTGGATGCTGCTTGGTCCAGCCAGCATGCTGTGGTGTGGCAGGTTCTTGTCAGCAGGAGAGCCTGCAGCCAAGAGATTCACTGCCTGCTGAGTATGTGAACATGAACTACCGCGTTCCTGTCTAAACCCCTTGCTGGTGGTGCACATACTGTGAGCAACAAGTCATGCCTGACTCCATCCTTGCTGGTTGCTACCCCAACTCACCACAGAGGCCAAGCCAGCTCCCAGCCTTGCGTTGCCCCTCGCCGCCCCAGGCCAGCCCTACCCCACCCCCTTCCAGCCCAGCCCCACCCCCTCCCAGCCCTGCCCCACCCCCTCCCAGCCCTGCCCCACCCCTCCCAGCCCTGCCCCACCCCCTCCCAGCCCTGCCCCCTCCCAGCCCTGCCCCACCCCCTCCCAGCCCTGCCCCCTCCCAGCCCTGCCCCCTCCCAGCCCTGCCCCACCCCCTCCCAGCCCTGCCCCACCCCTTCCCAGCCCTGCCCCACCCCCTTCCAGCCCTGCCCCACCCCTTCCCAGCCCTGCCCCACCCCCTCCCAGCCCTGCCCCACCCCTTCCCAGCCCTGCCCCACCCCCTCCCAGCCCTGCCCCACCCCCTCCCAGCCCTGCCCCCTCCCAGCCCTGCCCCACCCCCTCCCAGCCCTGCCCCACCCCCTCCCAGCCCTGCCCCACCCCCTCCCAGCCCTGCCCCACCCCCTCCTCGCCCTGCCCCACCCCCTCCCAGCCCCTGCCCCACCCCCTCCCAGCCCTGCCCCACCCCTTCCCAGCCTTGCGCTGCCCATGACATGACATGACCAGACCTGCCCTGCCCTGCCCTACCCTGCCCTGCCCTGTCTTACCCTGCCCTACCCTGCCCTGCCCTACCCTGCCCTACCCTGCCTTGCCCTGCATGTAGGTGTGTGGCAGTGCAGGCTGCAGGTAACAGCAGGCTGTAGGTGTGCTGCAGTGCATGAGCAGCAGCAGTAGGCTGCAGTGCATGTGCTGTAGTGCATGAGCAGCAACAGCAGCAGGCTGTAGTGCATGAGCAGCAGTGCATGGGCAGCAGCAGGCTGTAGGTGTGTGGCAGTGCAGGTAGCAGCAGGCTGTAGGTGTGCTGCAATGCATGAGCAGCAACAGCAGGCTGCAGTGCATGTGCTGCAGTGCATGAGCAGCAGCAACAAGTTGTAGGTGGGTTGCGGTGCATGAGCAGCAACAAGAGCAGCAGGCTGTAGTGCATGAGCAGTGCATGGACAACAGCAGCAAGCTGTAGGTGTGTGGCAGTCAGAGCCCATCAGTGCCCAGTCAGTGCCCATCAGTCAGAGACCATCAGTGCAGTCAGAGACCATCCTAAGAAGAATGTTGCATGGTACAAAAGCTTTTACAAAGGTTGTCCTGAGCTTCCGTTCAGTTCCATGCCACACAACGTGATTTGTAAGTTGTGAATGGTCAAGCTGTAATGAAGAAAACGGTGATGGTAATTAGCCGTGTATCCTCTTCACACATGATACCTACGCCCCTTGTATGGACAACACCACCACGCGGTGATGCGCTAATGCTGCAAACGTGGTAGTCACCTGCTACATACCCCTTTTGCATGTATGCATCACGATCATGCTAAGCAAGTGCAAGCCTGGCAGTGATCCACACCCGATGTGTCACAGCTAGCTAGACCACGGATGGTACCTATAGTGGAGGCTCACCACATCCAGCCACATGCTAGGGTGTGGTGCGCCACATGCCCCTTGTATGGACAACACCACCACGCGGTGATGCGCTAATGCTGCAAACGTGGTAGTCACCTGCTACATACCCCCTTTGCATGTATGCATCATGGTCATGCTTAGCAAGTGCAAGCCTGGCAGTGATCCACACCCAATGTGTCACAGCTAGCTGGACTACGGATGGTACCTATAGTGGAGGCTCACCAGATCCAGCCACATGCTAGGGTGTGGTGCGCCACATGCCCCTTGTATGGACAACACCACCACTCGGTGATGCGCTAATGCTGCAAACGTGATAGTCACCTGCTACATACCCCCCTTACATGTATGCATCACGGTGATGCATAGCAAGTGCAGGCCTGGCAGTGATACACCCAAAATGTGTCACAGCTAGCTGGACCAAATACGCACCAAATCCACCATCAACGCTGCAACTAGCACGGTCAAGGACGCTAGGTAGGTATAGGGAAAAATATAGGCGTCAATATTTTTCCATAACTCGGGTCAGTTTACCAAGGCCGCAAAGTGCTAGCAGCCAGATCCGCGTGTTCCGCAAGTGAGGCGCAAGTCGCGAGTGTGCTAGTTGCATGTATGGCTTGCACGTCGCAACTTGCAAGTCGCGAGTTATTCAAAAACAACTTCCTACCGCTACTGATGCAACCTCAACGTAGCCAATGCGACGCTACGCGATAGCTTATCGAACATATTGCCAGGCTGGCATGTCTACTTATAAGTGCCAGGCTGGCATGTTGACTAGAAGCTACGTCTTTCGTCGTTTTTCAGGTCGGAGTAAGCCGCTTAGGAGAGGGATGAGGTTATAGGCTAGTTGAGGCAGTCGATATGTGTCGACCGGCAACGCATAATGGTCGAGCGGCAAAGCATAATGGTCGAGCGGCAACGCATAATGGTCGAGCGGCAAAGTGCACTTTTTGATAATGGTCGAGCGGCAATTGATAATTGTCGAGCGGCAAAGTACGATTCTCGCAATCAGTGTCGGGAAGCGTTTATAGAGCGGCTGTGTTGAGAAGGGTTGGTGAAAGCGTTGGTCAACGGGATATACGGTGTTGGTCAACGGGGGATGGGGGCGGTTACGGGATTGGGGAACCTCAAATATACTAGATAACCGCCTTGACCTCGCGCATTATGCGAACTAATGGTCTCGTCCTCGGCTCTGCTACCATACATCCCTCGGCTGCGCCTCGGGATGTATGTCCGCGCCACCTCGGCCTCGGCCATTATTTTCGCATAATGCTCTCGGACCGCCAATTATCTACTACCTATTGTAGACCTTGATGTTCGAGTTGCAATAGCCCATCACCGGGAGACACCGTCTTACACAACCAACGTGGTGTCCATATGAACAACCGCAAATTGCATGCCAGATACATGCCTTGGCATGGAGCCCATGTCGCAGCAGTGTTGGCTTGCCACTCCAGCTTTGTGCATGCAACCAGACACACACCGCGCATGTTGCTGTCCTTGCACTGCTGGTCATGCATTATAGCCTGTTGCTGCTGTCGCTGTCCATGCACTAAAGCACACCTGCAGCTTGCAGCTACCTGCAGCCTGCACCGCCACATACCGACAGCCTACTGCTGCTGCTCATACACTGCTGCTGCTGTCCTTGCACAGCTGCTCATGCACTACAGCCTGATGCTGCAGCTGCTCATGCACTGTAATACATGCACTGCAGCCTGCATCTGCTGCTCATGCACTGCAGCACACCTGCAGCCTGCTGCTACCTGCACAGCCGGCACTGCCACACACCTACAGGCAGGACAGGGCAGGGCAGGGCAGGGCAACGCAAGGCTGGGATGGGGCAGGGCTGGGAGGGGGTTGGGCAGGGCCGGGAGGGGGTGAGGCAGGGCTGGGAGGGGGTGGGGCAGGGTTGGGCAGGGAGGGGAGGGGAGGGGCAACGCATGGCTGGGAGGGGGTGGGGCAGGGCTGGGAGGGGGTGGGGTTGGGATGGGGTTGGGCAGGGAGTGGAGGGGCAGCGCAAGGCTGGGAGGGGTGGGGCAGGGCTGGGAAGGGGTGGGGCAGGGCTGGGAGGGGGAGGGACAGGGCTGGGAAGGGGTGGGGCAGGGCTGGAAGGGGGTGGGGCAGGGCTGGGAGGGGGTGGGGCAGGGCTGGGAGGGGGTGGGGCAGGGCTGGGAGGGGGCAGGGCTGGGAGGGGGCAGGGCTGGGAGGGGGTGGGGCAGGGCTGGGAGGGGGCAAGGCTGGGAGGGGGTGGGGCAGGGCTGGGAGGGGGTGGGGCAGGGCTGGGAGGGGGCAGGGCTGGGAGGGGGTGGGGCAGGGCTGGGAGGGGGTGGGTCAGGGCTGGGAGGGGGGCAGGGCTGGGAGGGGGTGGGGCTGGGCTGGGAAGGGGTGGGGCAAGGCTGGGAGGGGGGCAGGGGCAAGGCTGGGAGCGGGGTGGGGCTCGGCTGGTGAGATGGGGTAGCAACCAGCAAGGATGGAGTCAGGCATGACTTGTTGCTCACAGTATGTGCACCACCAGCAAGGGGTTTAGACAGGAACGCGGTAGTTCATGTTCACATACTCAGCAGGCAGTGAATCTCTTGGCTGCAGGCTCTCCTGCTGACAAGAACCTGCCACACCACAGCATGCGTGGCTGGACCAAGCAGCATCCACTGAAGACTGGAGGCGCTTTGCACCAGCATGCGCTTGTGGGAGTAGCACTCCTCCATCTGTGGTGCATTGCTGATGTACGAGCGCCGCATGCACTTGTTCAACGCGGTCCAGTGCTGATCCTCCACCCTCTTCCTTTCACTCCAGTCTCTGCTTTGCTTTCCTCCAGCTCTGCTCCATTGCTGCTGCTCTTCCTGCTGCTGCTCCTCTTCTTGCTGCTGGTCTTCTAATGCTTCTCCATGCTCCTCTTGGTGCCTGGTGCCTGGGCAGCAGGTGCAGGAGGTTGTCGAGGAGGAGGCTGTTGACCTGGGCGCTTTTGCCTACGGTGTCTAGGTGCTGATGTGTTGGCGTCGGGACTGAGAGGAGTTGCTGAGCCCTTTGTGTGCCCTCTCAGCACAGAGGCCGCGATGCAGGACATCCGCCTGCAACGCGCAGGTTGTAACCGCGGTCAACATTAGCAGCGAGCACGGACATTAGGATGGCCTACATTAGTGAGCTGAGCATCGGTGGGGCCAGCCTAAATGTGTACCAATAAATGTGGCTGGCTCACCATTGAGCTCAACGCCGCTCTTGCCTGCGATGCCGTACCTACAGGCCTCCAGCGTGGACAAACACTACAGACGGGGTGCTCGCGGGGGGTTTGCCGTTTTTGGTACCTATTTTATTGCCGAACATCGGCAAGGAGTAACCGGGAGGGTTGATTGCCCCCTCATAAGGGGACCTTCCAACCGCCCAACCGCATCCCGCCCGCTGTACTGCGCCACCTTCCTGGGCACCTGTGCGCACCTGTGCGCTCGCACCGCACGCGTGCTATTGCGACTGATTACACTGCTATTGCTAGGTTGTGCAGCGTGGGCCGCAGCGCTGGCAGCATCAATTGCCACCACGCTAGATGCAACAAGCCCAGCCACAGCAGCCACAGCAGCCACAGCAGCCACAGCAGCCACCACGCTAGATGCGACAAGCCCAATTACCACAGCAGAAACCTCAGCAGGAACGAGCAGCGAGCAGCCCGTAACCGCTGATGGATTTCAGCCCGCCGTCCCCGGCTCATTTGGGTTATGCCTGCTCTCCGCAGAAGGATGAAGGGCAGACAGCATTTGAAAGCATCCACCGTCAGCACAAGAGCAGCCCCGACCTGCCAAGAAGCATGCTGGTCGTGTTGGGCAACGGGTGGCGGGATGGGCACAGTGGGCACCTGGGGCAGCTGAGCTATACATGCCTGATATGCTTGCATTCGACGACCAGCCCCAGCCCCAACAAAGGGCTGGGTCAAGTGGGCTATCAGCAAGGAGCGTTCTGACACTGCAGCCCGTCAGAATGAGACACAGCGTCGGTTTGACTATGCCGCCTCAGCTCCTGCACATGAGCAGCTTCTCACAAGCAAGAGAGCAGCCCTACAGGCTGCCATGCAGGAGCAACTTGACTTAGCTTGGGAGCAGCATGCAGCACAGCATGCAGCAAGCTCAGCTGGACTGTCACCATTGCAGCAAGTGGAGAGACATGAGGAGGTGGAGTACATCGATCTTCATCATTGCTTTTTGCTAACTGTTTGGCAGTGCACTGGCTGCAAGGAGTGTGCTTCTTTTGTTGGCCTAGCAGTCAAATCCAGATTCATACTTGGTATGACATCGGTCTCATGCGGCACTACTTCTCCTTGTTTGGTGGAGGTGTCTCCATGGCAGGAAACGCTGCCCTCCGACATGTGCTAATGTTCATGGTTCGATACCCAGCCCTGCCCCACCCCTCCCAGCCTTGCATTGCCCCTCCCTGCCCGGCCCTGCCCCACCCCCTTTTAGCCCTGCCCCACCCCAGCCCAGCCCTGCCCCACCGCAGCCCATCCTTACGTTGCCCCTCGCCGCCTCAGCCCAGCCCTGCCCGACCCCCTCCCAGCCTTGCGTTGCCCCTCCCCTCCCCTCCCTACCCAGCCCTGCCCCACCACCTCCCAGCCCTGCCCCACCACCTCCCAGCTCTGCCCCACCACCTCCCAGCCTTACGTTGCCCCTTCCCTCCCTGCATAACCCTGCCCCACCCCCTCCCAGCCCTGCCCCACCCCATCTCAGCCCTGCCCCACCCCCTCCCAGCCTTACGTTGCCCCTCCCCTCCCTGCCCAGCCCTGTCCCACCCCCTCCCAGCCCTTCTCCACCCCCTTCCAGCCTTGCATTGCCCCTCCCCTCCCTGCCCAGCCCTGCCCAACCCCCTCCCAGCCCTGCCCAACCCCCTCCCAGCCTTGCGTTGCCCCTCCCTGCCCTACCCAGCCCTGCCCCACCCCCTCCCAGCCCTGCCCTGACCTGCCCTGCCCTGCAGGCTGCAGTGAATGTAGTACGGTGCATGAGCAGCAGCAGCAGCAGCAGGCTGTAGTGTATGAGCAGCAGTGCAAGGACAGCAGCAGCAGTGGATGGGCAGCAGTAGCAGGCTGTAGGTGTGTGGCAGCAGCAGGCTGTAGGTGTGTGGCAGTGCAGGTAGCAGCAGGCTGCAGGTGTGCTTCAGTGCA
The DNA here is from genome assembly GCA_030144725.1 of Haematococcus lacustris. Lineage (NCBI taxonomy): Eukaryota > Viridiplantae > Chlorophyta > Chlorophyceae > Chlamydomonadales > Haematococcaceae > Haematococcus > Haematococcus lacustris. The sequence goes on along the minus strand of JASKMD010000012.1, from coordinate 1,055,912 downwards.
TGAGCAGCAGCAGCAGCAGGCTGGAGTGCATGTGGCTGCAGTGCATCAGCAGCAGCAGCAGCAGGATGTAGGTGTGTTGTGGTGCATGAGCAGCAGCAAGAGCAGCAGGCTGTAGTGCATGAGCAGTGCATGGACAGCATCAGCGTCAACGTGATTTGTAAGCTGTGAATGGTCAAGATGTAATGAAGACAACGGTGGTGGTCATTAGCCGTGTATCCTCTTCTCAAATGATACCTACGCCCCTTGTATGGACAACACCACCACGCGGTGATGCGCTAAGGCCGCAAATGTGGTAGCCACCTGCTACAAACCCCCTTTGCATGTATGCATCACGGTCATGCAAAGCAAGTGCAAGCCTGGCAGTGATCCACACCCAATGTGTCACAGCCAGTTGAACTACGGATGGTACCTATAGTGGAGGCTCACCAGATCCAGCCACATGCTAGGGTGTGGTGCGCCACATGCCCCTTGTATGGACACCACCACCACGCGGTGATGCGCTCATGCTGCAAACGTGATAGCCGAGGTATGTAGATGCGCAATGAGCTATGGCGGGGTGGTGTCACAGTGTGCCACAGTCACTACGGTAGTTGTGTTGGCTGACATCAGAGTGTCGGCCACACCAACTGTGTTGGCTTACATCAGAGTGTACCACAGCTGTTGTGTTGGCTAGGAAGCGGGGTGGTGCTAGCAGTGTTTAGGCTGGAAAGTCTAGGCTTAGGCGCGGCCCTTCCTATTTGGCTAGGCTATTTGGCCTGGGCTTCAACAAAGAGCTACTATTCCAACCGCGGCTGGTGACATGCATGGTATGCATAGGTTGGGACCAGGTGGCTCTGGAAGTCTAGTTAGGTCAGCTCTCAACGGTTAGGAATCACATACGCGGTTGGTCGGATAGCATTACATGACCACCATGTTACAAGGGATTACAAGGGTGTTACAAGTGGTAAGTTGTGCCCCTGCCCTCCTAGCTCATGTGCATGCCCTCAGCCTTGTATGTGTAGCCTCTGCATGTGTTGTTTGATATTGAACAACCGCCCTAATTGCAATGACTGCTGCAGCTGCCCTGACTCAGCCTCACCATGCGGCTCAGGCTCATCGCATGCCTCCTTGCACACGACAATCATGTGCTGCAGCCAGACAAGCAGCTGGCCATGCTCCATAAGCAGCAGAGCTTGCTGCTAGGTGCCCCTATCCCTGTTGCTCCAAGCTGGTACGCCAAGGGCTGCTGGGTGGGGTTGGGAAGGGGCTGCAGCGTGTGCCGTGGGGTGAGGGTAAGGGGAGGGGGGGAAGTAGGTGACTTGCTCCCCCTGCCCCATGTCCCCAAACTGGGTTGGTTGCTACTACTAGGCTGCTCAGCAGCTCAAGCAGCTGCAGCAACAACAACAACAGCAGCAGCACTAGCAGCAGCACCATCACCACTGGCAGCACCACCCGCTCCATGCTGCCCGCTCCATGCTGTCTGCTCTATGCTACTAGCTCTGGCTGCTCCTCCATAGGCTGCTAGGTACGTGGTGGGGGAGAGGAGAGGGGAGGAGGGTAGGTGGGTGGCAGACTCGGAAGTGGTGGTGGTGGGATGGGGGAGGGTACGGGGTACGGGGAGGGTACGGTCCTTGCTGGCTCCTTGTTGCTTGCTGCTCTATGCCGCTGCCGCCTTGCTTGCAGTCACCAAGCCATGCTACTGTTGTCATGCCCCAGCTATCGACAACTGCAAGCAAACATCAGCCAGCAAGCAGATGAATAAGGACATGCATGACCCCCGCCCGCCCCGGCACAGGTGCACATCAGCCCGAGCAACCCGCTAGCCTCGCGCTGGAGAGCTGCACCGCCCTGCGCAAGATTCGCTGAAAAACTGTTAAAGATCAGTCAGATAGTTATCAGCAGTGATGGGTAAATTACCCAGGGTAATACATGTATCGATACACGCAGGGCTGTGAAGACGACCAGACGAAAAGACTAGACTGTAGACGAACAGACGAAAGACGGATTGTCTACTCGTCTATAGACGACAACCGAACCGTCTGCTACAGTGATTCGTTTTTGAAAACAGCCAAGCTAATGCTGGTCACGAAGGGTCCTGGACCACCACATGGCTGGTTACGCAGTTGGTCCCGACTGGTAACGAAAAACAAGTATCGCAGCATTTTCTTATGCCAAAAAGGCATTTTTTATATATATTTTACACAAAAAAACAATTATCGGTTACGAAGCAGCCGAGGCCAGCCGACGCAAGGGTCCGTTTGGTAACGAAAGCCAGGCCTAGAAAACAAGCTTTTGGTTCCGATCGTTACGTATTACGCAAAAAACGAATCACTGGTCTGCTACATTTTCCGGCTGCATGCGTCCAACATTTTGCATTTGCTAAGCTTCTTCTGTTCTTCCTATTTACATCTTTGTAAACTTGCAGATGCTTACACGTTGATACGAACGCGATCCTCCATTTCACATCTGATGCATGAGCTCAGAGAGGCATAATGTAGACAAGCCAGAGCTAAGGAAGTATTGCAGCCCACGAGCTCTATGGCCAGTGGCTGATCTGCTTGGCTGCCATCAACAATGACCAGCTGGGACAGGACCTGCTCTGGGCACGGCAGGGCTGAACTGGGCAGGGCTGAACTGGAAGTCCAACATCTTGAAGCGAGGGTCCACAATGGCTGCCAAGTACAGCACCTGGCTGTCACCATACCGCAAGCGCGCTTTGAAAAGGGGAAGAGCTTCTGCTAGCAGCGCCCTACTGCCAGCCAGCCAAGCTTGGCTGTATTCCTGCTGCTGCAGCTCTTGCTGCCGCCCCAGCCAAGACAAGGCGATAGCCACTGGGGTGCCTGCGAGGTGTGGCTGCACGCAGAAGAGTGAGGGATCTGCAAACTGGGAGGGGGTGGTTTGCTGCTTGGCAGCCACCAAACACGCGTGCAGTGAAGGTAGCTGCCCTTGAGCCACCAACGCAGCTTGCTGTTCATAGTGCATTTCAACAGCTGTTGCGCCGAAGAACACATCTGCCATGTTTGCTGTGTCAGACAAGATGTCAACTGTGTCAGACTGGATGTCAGACTGGATGTCAGCCTGCAGCCACCAAGTAGACACCGTACAAGTATTAGTGCACAAGAAGACAACACCCACCGAGTAGCGAAATGGCAGCACAAACGATGGGTTCAAGGACGACACGATGGCTTGGAACGTTGGCGACTCCACCACGCTGAAGGGGATAGCTTCGTGCACAACCCACACGTGAACAAAGCATGGGCTGGCGTCAGGAGCTCTTGGGTCGAGCTTGCTGCCAGCTTGCTGGCCACGCAACTATCAGTCTTTGCTATTTCGGCTGCAGCAGTACTCGATACAGAGTTCATTGCGGACGATGGGCGTCTGCGTGTGCAGCAGTGGGCATGGAAGGCTGCTTCATCGCCGATAGCATCCGCCTACGCGCATTTGATGAGCCTGGCGGATCCATCGCAACGCTCAGACACGGGCCGCAAGCAGTCACAGGGACGGCCACTTGTCACACGGATTGACAGACATGTCTACAGATTGGCAGACGAAAGACGGGTGGTTGAGACGAAAAGACGTCGTAGACGACAGACGTCGTCTTTTCGTCTGCAGACGACGTCTTGTCACAGCCCTGGATACACGTGTATTTTTTGTAACGTGTATTTTTGGTATCGATACAATACAGCGATACAGAGGCTACATGTCACGCGGGAAAGGAGCAGCTAGGAGCAGCGCAGCCAGTCCCGCAGCCTGTCCTTGATGGCTGGGCAGGACAGCGACGGCGGAAAGTCAGGGCCTCCCAACTTTGATGTTCTTGCATGTGAAACCGGCACATGCGACCGACTGTCCGGGATAGGGCGCGACCGTTAATATTAACACCTGAGGTTTTTGACCTTAACACGATCTTAACACAACCTTAACACATCCTTAACAACTTTAGCCTCCACCCTGGGAACCCGGAGTGCTATGGGGGTTTGGTGGAGGTCTTGCGATGTATAATATGCACGATTATACAACAAAGAACGCTCCCGACATTTGAAGAGCCAGGCAGATGACATGTTTGAGGACATTTAGGGGCACCGTGTGCTGGTATGAGTTGAGAGGTGGTGGCAGTGAGAGGTGTTGGATGGCACGCAAGCCCTTGAGCCGGTAAGCAAGCCGCTGAGCAAGCCGCTGAGCAAGCCGCGCAGCCATTATTGTCCTTTTGTTGCTGCGTGATGTTCGACACGGCTAGTTGCGCCTAGCATAGCAAGCACACAGGCTTGACTGATATTGTAATGTGCCTATTGTAAGCGCCGTAGAGAGCCGTAGCTCCCCGGAGGGTACTTAGCTAGTCCCGCTGGTGCGGAGAGTGCTTGACTAGCTAATCCTGACTTGCAGCCGGCCCCCAAAACTACAACCAGCCTTTCTTACATAGCCTGATCCACGCAAAGTCCCATCATAGTGATACATCAGACGAACGCCGTAGTTTTGCGGATAGCTCTGCACGGACAAAAGTTTCTTTGCGGTAGGACTGCATTATTGTCAGCATCCCAACCAGGGCTGCTTCACCGTTCATCACGGCAAGATCGTGTGCAGGACAACAAGGCCGGTCTCCGGGAGCAGGCCGATGGCTTTAGCCCCGTGCGGCATGGCTTTAGCGCGGACTCTAGTTGTGGTGGCAACCAACAGCTGCTTTGAAGGCACCCACGCAACTTGCCGGCCGGCACTTGTATTTTTTAAATGAGATACGTGTATTCTTGTATTATACAAAAAGTACATATCGGTATCGATACACGTATCTTGTATTACCCATCACTGGTTATCAGGGGTGCAGCCAATGCGGGGGTGGCAGGCTGCATCACATGATCTAATGCACATGCAAAAGCTGAAACGAGCTGAAACTGCCGTACAGGGGCAGGCTGCGCAGGCTAAAGGCAGCAGCCCTGGCTAGTGACTGCAGGCGCACCTTGGTTGGAGCCCACGTTGGCATGTCACACTTCAAGATCTGCGCCCAGCTTTCGTTATTGAACAGCTCAGTCGGGCAACCCTACACCAGCAACTGCAGCGATGGCCACCATGATGCGATCCGCTGCTGCTCAGGTGCGGATTGCGACCTTGCACAATGGAGCCAGCTGTGTTTTCGACCCAGCTTGCCAAAGCAGCTTAAAAACATCTGCCTTTTGACTTGGCCGGCTGCAGTCCGTGGCTGCCAAGCCCGCGCGTGCCTCTGCGGTCCGCCGGACCGTGGTGTGCAGCGCGCAGAAGGAGAGCGTCAGCACCGCAGTTGCAGCTGCAGCTCTGGCTGCCGTTGTTGGCTTCAGCAATGTGCTGCCCGCATCTGCGGACGTCGCTGGTTTGACCCCCTGCTCCGAGAGCAAGGCCTTCGCCAAGCTGGAGAAGAAGGAGCTGAAGAACCTGAACAAGCGCTTGAAGCAGGTGAGCTGTGCGCTGCATCGCGCCTTGGGGATTCATACAGTGGTTTCGATTGAGCAGCAAAAGATGTGCGTGGGTCGGAGGACGGGCATCAGGCTGGCTATACCTGCTTGCGCAGTATGAGCCTGGCTCAGCCCCCGCCCTGGCCCTGGAGGCCACTATGCAGCGAACAAAGAACCGGTTCGCCAACTACGGAAAGGCTGGCCTGCTGTGCGGCAACGACGGCCTGCCTCACTTGATCTCCGACCCTGGCCTGGCCCTGCGCTTCAACCATGCCGGCGAGGTCTTTGTGAGTGCCCTGATGGGGGAGCACGACGACATGCATCAGGGGCTTGCTCCAGGCAGGAAGGCTCACATGGCACAGGCCTGTGCTGCACTGACGACAAGCTACCTTTGCTTGTTGTTTGGTTGCACAGATCCCCACTTTTGGCTTCCTGTACATTGCTGGCTACATTGGCCATGTTGGGCGGCAGTACATCCAGCTGGTGAAGCAGGGGGCAAAGCCCACTGAGAAGGAGATTATCATTGATGTTCCCATGGCCATCCAGCTAGCGCTGAATGGCTGGGCATGGCCCCTGAAGACCATCCAGGTCTGTGGGTGTGCAGGGGAGCAGCCATGGAGTGACCCACCCCGCCAGCCTGCCAGCCAGTTTGGACACCCACTGCTTGGGTGTCCAGGTAGCCTAGGGCAGAACAGAAGCAGGAAAGGCAAATGTTTGATGCAGGTGCACATCGCAGTAGCTTGTCAACCATGCAGGGCAGGCTGTGCTGGCAGCCCCTGATGCCTATGCGTTTTGTGATGTGTGCAGGAGCTGCGCGAGGGCACCCTAACAGAGAGGGCAGAGAACATCACGGTGTCCCCTCGCTAAGCAGCTGCTCCAGCAGGAGTTACCATGACTGTCCATATGCCCACTAGCACTGTGTCGTAGGGATGCACAGTGGTAATGCCACCCTCTGAATGTATCCTGTGTTTGTGCATGCCTTGTGGCATGTCAGTATTTTGCTAAACAGCTATATCAATTGCTTGATTGGACATGCAGTCTTGTGTGTGAATGCACTGTGTCAGCTACCTGCCTTGCCTGCCACACTCCCCTGGAACAAGGGATACCCTCACCTTGGTAGCCACAACCTGGATCATCACCTAGGCCAAGAATGGGTCATTTGCTGATTGGTGCTTTCACTGGTGAGTGACCTGCCCACTTACGGACATGAGCACGAGGTGAAGGATGTAGTGGTCATATGACGATGGTACCTCGGTGTTTTTGTCGCCTGCCTCTCGGACTGAGATGTTCTGGCCGATCGCGTTGTACTTTTGCGGGAAAACAATGCACCAAAGCTTGGACTGGGACACTGGGAGTTAGTGATGTAACAATAATGTATGAAGGTTTGGCTGTTCCCATGGGTTCGAGTCTAGCTCACACAACTCGGTTTCTCCATTCAAGTGTGGAGGATATATGCGCGTCTGATAAACGAATACAATCTGAATGGATGGTTTTGATGGCCTTCACTTCTTGAGCCGCAGCGAGGAGGAGGCGTTGTTCACCGCCTTTGTGACAAAGTGTACGGGTTTCCATGTATTCCTTCTGTATATTGCAGCTTTCTCAGTTATTGCCAGCCAGACCCAGCTTGCATCCGGATCGTCGTAAACATCAAGGCAAGCGGCACCTGACGCGGGGCCCAAAACGTTGCCTCGCGCCTGCTTGGCTTTCGCTCAGACCGGGAATGACCATCGCGGGCACAATCGCTTCCGTCGCGGCATCGTCAAGGCCCTGGCTCATCCCGGACACCGTCGGGCCCGGACACCGTAACGGTTATCGAAACGGTGCCACGGCGATGGGGCGACAGTGCTTAACACTGCATTGGACATGACATGACCGTCGTCCTGCATCGCTGCCCTGCTGAACACACGGCTCAGTCCCATCGCGCACCACACTACCCACCTGCAGCTTTTCGTTTTGACCGTTTGGACTAGATTTGGTTACCTCGCACCGGCGTTTTCGATACCCGCCTCTCGCTTTGTTCCCCTGCATTCCCAGATCCCCTTCGCCAGGTCACTACCACGTCAGTCAACGTCGTGCAGGTGCTGCATGCGGGTCGCCAGTTTGTTCTCCGGATGTGGGGGCTTGGATCTGGGATTAGAGCAGGTGCGCTGCGCGGCGCAATGCCGCTCTCGCGGCGCAGCCATCGGCCACGCCGCAGGCATTAGGGTTCGCGCATCCTGTATTTTGCGCGTCGTGTACCGGATTTGGCCCCGTGCAGGCGGGCCATCAGATTATAATGCAAGTGGAATCAGATCCGGGGGCGCAGCAGGTGAGTGATCATGTCAACCTGCCGTATCAACCCACCGGGTCAGCTTCAAGACATACGCCAGCACAGCAGCGGGTGGCGGGGCGCACATGCAACGCAGCCGGGTGTAGCTGGCCGGAACAACACGCTCCACAATATGTGGTTTGGGGTGTTTGCTGCGAGCCCGACGTCGCCGCTGCATCTCGAACCCCTGACCTGATGGTGTGCCTGAGTAGGAATAGCAATTGTTGTAGTAGTTACACCGGGCCTATACAAGCCATCCACGAGGGAAGCTACACGGAAAGGAAGCGAAGTACAGCTCTCTGGTGGCTGGAAGGCAACTCGGACCAGCAGATGCAGTGATGGGGTGCCTGCAGGTGTTGCGGCGCCATTTCCCCGGCGTGCTGCTCATCCCTGATGTGTGTGGCCTACAATCACTGCCACCAGTGCGTAGCTTGCTGGCTACGTCATCACTTTGGCAGGGGGCAGGGGGCAGGGGGCGGGGGCAGGGGCGGGGGCAGGGGCAGGGGCAGGGGCAGGGGCAGGGGCAGGGGCAGGGGCAGGGGCAGGGGCAGGGGCAGGGGCAGGGGCAGGGGCAGGGGCAGGGGCAGGGGCAGGGGCAGGGGCAGGGGCAGGGGCAGGGGCAGGGGCAGGGGCAGGGGCAGGGGCAGGGGCAGGGGCAGGGGCAGGGGCAGGGGCAGGGGCAGGGGCAGGGGCAGGGGCAGGGGCAGGGGCAGGGGCAGGGGCAGGGGCAGGGGCAGGGGCAGGGGCAGGGGCAGGGGCAGGGGCAGGGGCAGGGGCAGGGGCAGCACCCCCGCCCCCTTTCCCTCCCCCACGCAGGCCATGGTCCTGCCCTGTCCAGGACACTGAGCTCCTGGCAGCCGGCTTCCCCTGCGTGGATGTTTCCCGAGCCGGGCTGCGGCAAGGCCTTGCTGGTGACAGCAGCGGCCTGGTGCGCCACGTGTTCCGCCTGCTGGCCGACAGCAAGGCCAAGCACCGCCCCGTGCCCTGGGTGCTGCTGGAAAACGTGAGTGGAGGCAAGGCCACGCGTCAAGTGCGTCATACGACAGCGACAGCACAAGGAGAAGAACTGCCGAGTTCAAATCAATACGATGGATGACTGCCCGGCGTCCATATGCCCAGGCGTCCATATGACCAGGCGTCCATGTGCCAAGTGTCCATGTGCCCATGTGCCCATGTGCCCATGTGCCCATGTGGGGCCAGGTGGAGGCCCTGCTGGACCGCTGCCAGGGTGAGGAGGCCGCGGTGCAGCGCATCGTTGACACGCTTGAGTTCCTCGGCTACTCCTCCTGGGCACAGCGGGTGGTGTGCACTGCGGGTCAGTGGCCCGACAGCACTGGAATCACAGGGGCTGGCGGCAGGGGGAGGCCAAGGGCTGACACCCAGCCTTGACTACCATCTGCCCACCTGCCCACCTGCCCACCTGCCCATCTGCCCACCTGCCCACCTGCCCACCTGCCCGCCTGCCCACCTGCCCGCCTGCCCGCCTGCCCGCCTGCCCGCCTGCCTGCGCGAGCACTGACATCTGAGATTCCCCCTGCCACCCAGGCTTTGGCATACCCAACCGCCGCAAGCGCGTGTTCTTGGTGGCTGCCATGTACGGGGACGCGCGTGATGTGCTCCTGTCACAGGTGCCGTCCACTGACCACCATCACCTCGTGCAAGGCGCTCACAACAAGTCTAGCCATCACCCAGGCAGGGGTCACGGCGTCTGGCCCCACCCCCTCATCCTCTGGCCTACCTCCACCTCACCCTTTCCCTGCCCCTCCCCCCGCTTTCCCCTTTTCTCTCTCCCCTCTTCCCCCACCACCATCCCGTCACCCCCCTTGCCCCTGAGCCTCTCGTCCCTCTTTCTTCATGTGAGCAGGGCATGCAGGCTTGTCTGGGGGCCTGCACACGCTGCATCGACCCTGAGGGGCAGCCTGGCTCGCCCTGCTTCGAATGCTTTGACACCGAGGTCAGCCAGGACCGGCAGCAGCCGCTGGAACTGGAGCAGCGGTCGCTGGCCATGGATCTCGGCAATGCAAGGTGACAAGGCAGGCGGTGGGTTGGACCAGGGGGAAGGGCCAGACACGGGGCCGGGGGCTGGAGCTGGGGTGAAGCAGAGCAGGTCCTGGCAGAGATTAGAGAGGTGTCAGGCGGTGGCAGTATAGCTGTGGGGCAGGGCGGGGCCCTTGCATTGAGAGGGACCTCACCCCCCTACCCCTCCCCCGTCTTGCCCTGTGTGCCTTTGCCACTGCTCCCCATCTTTGCGTGTAGGAGTGCCCCGGGTGTTGATGTGGTTCCCACCTTCACCACCAACAACAGCCGCATGTGTTTAGCACTGGCGGATGGGCAGGTGGGTGAGGAGGGATGGGGCTGGGGCCTGGGCAGGTGAACACTGTGGCCTGTCCCTGGCTGCAGCTGTACCACCCTGCCCTGCCCCTGCCCCCTACTCAGGTGGGAGCACTACGCATAGAGGACATGGAACGGCTGCAGGCAAGTGCCCATGCCAGTCTAGGGGTAACAGCCCCACCCCACCCCACCCCACCCCACCCCACCCCACCCCACCCCACCCCACCCCACCCCACCCCACCCCACCCCACCCCACCCCACCCCACCCCACCCCACCCCACCCCACCCCACCCCACCCCACCCCACCCCGCCCCACCCCACCCCACCCCACCCCACCCCACCCCACCCCACCCCACCCCACCCCACCCCACCCCACCCCACCCCACCCCACCCCACCCCACCCCACCCCACCCCACCCCACCCCACCCCACCCCACCCCACCCCACCCCACCCCACCCCACCCCACCCCACCCCACCCCACCCCACCCCACCCCACCCCACCCCACCCCACCCCACCCCACCCCACCCCACCCCACCCCACCCCACCCCACCCCACCCCACCCCACCCCACCCCACCCCACCCCACCCCACCCCACCCCACCCCACCCCACCCCACCCCACCCCACCCACCCCACCCCACCCCACCCCACCCCACCCCACCCCACCCCACCCCACCCCACCCCACCCCACCCCACCCCACCCCACCCCACCCCACCCCACCCCACCCCACCCCACCCCACCCCACCCCACCCCACCCCACCCCACCCCACCCCACCCCACCCCACCCCACCCCACCCCACCCCACCCCACCCCACCCCACCCCACCCCACCCCACCCCACCCCACCCCACCCCACCCCACCCCACCCCACCCCACCCCACCCCACCCCACCCCACCCCACCCCACCCCACCCCACCCCACCCCACCCCACCCCACCCCACCCCACCCCACCCCACCCCACCCCACCCCACCCCACCCCACCCCACCCCACCCCACCCCACCCCACCCCACCCCACCCCACCCCACCCCACCCCACCCCACCCCACCCCACCCCACCCCACCCCACCCCACCCCACCCCACCCCACCCCACCCCACCCCACCCCACCCCACCCCACCCCACCCCACCCTGGTGAGCCTCCCGCTGCACAGGGCCTGCCTGAGGGCCACACAGAGGTGTGCTGGCCCATCAAGGCCCCGGGGCTGGCTGGCCACCGGGGCCGGGGGCCCTCAGACAAGGATGCAGAGCAGCACCTGCGGGCGCGTTTTGCCCTCATTGGCAACGCCGTGACAGTAGATGTGAGTCAAGTGAACAGAAAGTGTGGGGGCGGTCGGGGTCCCGTGCCCCCCCAACCCCCTGCTGCCGTGATATGAAGGTGTGGGGGGGGAGGGGGGAGGCGATTTGCCCCTAGCACAGGGACAGGATGAATCGTGCCCTCCTGCTGCCCCTAGCCAGCTGCCCCCTCATCTCCCTGCTGCCCCCTCACCCTGCCCAGCCTTCCGCCATGCCTGCGCATGGTGTGGCCTGCAGGTCGCCCGCTGGCTGGGCCTTAGGCTGCAGCAGCCCTACGCCCGCAAGTACTACTCCAGCCACAAGGAGCTGTTCATGGCCAAGGAGCAGCAGAGCAGAGTGCTGCCGCCCAGGTCAGCCTGGCCAGCTAAACCCACTATCAACCTCACCGCCACCATCAGCACCAACACCAGCAACCGCCTGTGCTGCTAGTGCTGTTATGAAAGCATGCATCCTATATGTAAGCATGCATCACATAGTGTTGTTATCTTGATATGCATGCATCATATACCGCTCTCTCCTTTTTGATTCGCGAGGCCTCGAATAACAAAATTAAGTACTCCTCCCTGACCCGAAAAAGCATTGTTTACTTTTCCTGATGCAAAAATTGCTGTGGGTGTGCTTATAAATAATCTAGACAGCCATCCCTTGCATAAGATGTCAGTCCTCCATGGTTTACACACTTCTTGCACAGGTCACCAAGTCTAGCCACCCAGTCACCAAGTCAAAGCCACTGTGCAGGGCACTGCCACTGAGCATCAACTCACCGTCTGGACTGTGCACTAGATAGGGCACTGAACCCACCCCATGAGGTCATGGTGCTCCTGGGGCTGCTTGCAGTTCCGGCATATCTCTTCATCCTCCACCATCTCTTCAATCACTCAAACTTGCGTGCCCTAGCAGTCACCCCAGTGGCTGACTTGGTGCAGCCAGCCTCCTGAACTGCTGCTCCAGCCTAGCCAACCACCCCAACAGCTGACTTCGTGTGGCCAGCCACCCGGCTGAAAACTTGCACCTGCCTACCCCTCGCTGCTGGCATTGCCATCGTCGCTGCTGCTGTTGTCGCCGCTGCTATTGCTGACGCTGCCGGTGCTAGCGCTGCTGCTGTTGGCGCCGCTGCTGTTGCTGCTGCTGCTGTTGGCACCGCTGCTGCTGCTGCTGCATCGTACCAACCGTGCCTGCTGCGTGTGGGAGTGGGCGTGGCTTGTGTTGTTGGTGCTGGCTTAGCCATTTCTTTTGAGCCCAATGGCCTGCCATTGCTGCAACTGGCTTGGCTGAAGGCTTGGCTGTTGACATGACGCTTGTAATGACAGACCACTGCTGAGCTGCCACTGAGCTGCCCCTTCCTATTTTACAGTCTACATCAGTTTATATCTATAATTCCTTAATCTACAATACTAAGCCTACTATTGTACCAGCAAATCATGAGGCCAGGCAAGGCTGTAAAACATTACCATGGAATGATCACGACAGAGTAGTGGTGCAAAGGGCACTGCACGTATGTGTATCTGCATGCATGGTAGACCTGCCCATGCGTGCCCATGCGTGTCCATGCAACCCGCAGCAATGCTGAGCTGGCAGAGCAGCGTGAGCTGCAGCTGGCACTCAGGGGGGTTCTGGTGTACGGGGCGGAGGGCCTAGTGACCCAGGCTGCTGCCCCCCCCCCCAACCAGCTGCTGCTGCCACACCCCCAAGGTGAGGTCCAGGCACTAAGGCAGCCAGATGCTGCAGAGCCAGGCAGCCCCCCTCGCCCCCTCGCCCTGGTATCATCTCTAGGGTTGGCCAGAACCGTAGCGGCGTATATACGTAGGTACGTATATACTGTATATACGTAGCGTACCCCGACCACCGTGTATCCGTAGGCAGCCGTAGGTACGTCGGTTGACCGTACAATACCGTAGGTTTGACCGTAGTTTTCACGCTTGAACCGTACACGCGACGGCAAAATCGCAAGATTGCAAAGGACGCAGGACGCACAAGTCACCGGTACTGCCGGTGTGGCCGTAACCGCGGGTCATATATAAGTCGCTGCGATACCCGGTGGCATTCATTGCGTTGGATGATGCATACGAGAGTTGTGGCGACCGTAGAACTGCTAGCCGAGCTCACAGCCATGAAGCGGAAGGGCAGCGCCAGCTTCTGGAATCAGATTGAGCCTGTGCTGCGCCAGTCGCATACGAGGGCCTAGCCAGCCCAGATGCATACGAGCGCCCAGCCCGCCCGCCCCGCCCCGCCCAGCCCAGCCCAGCCCAGCCCAGCCCAGCCCAGCCCAGCCCAGCCCAGCCCAGCCCAGCCCAGCCCAGCCCAGCCCAGCCCAGCCCAGCCCAGCCCAGCCCAGCCCAGCCCAGCCCAGCCCAGCCCAGCCCAGCCCAGCCCAGCCCAGCCCAGCCCAGCCCAGCCCAGCCCAGCCCACGCCCAGCCCAGCCCAGCCCAGCCCAGCCCAGCCCAGCCCAGCCCAGCCCAGCCCAGCCCAGCCCAGCCCAGCCCAGCCCAGCCCAGCCCAGCCCAGCCCAGCCCAGCCCAGCCCAGCCCAGCCCAGCCCAGCCCAGCCCAGCCCAGCCCAGCCCAGCCCAGCCCAGCCCAGCCCAGCCCAGCCCAGCCCAGCCCAGCCCAGCCCAGCCCAGCCCAGCCCAGCCCAGCCCAGCCCAGCCCAGCCCAGCCCAGCCCAGCCCAGCCCAGCCCAACCCAGCCCAGCCCAGCCCAGCCCAGCCCAGCCCAGATCTTCTCCAAGACCCGCAACCGCCTAGCTCTGGAGAGTGCGAAGAAGATTGCATACATCCGGGAAAACAGAAATACAGGAATGAAGGTGGTGGTGGTGGTGAGGAGGTGGTGCTTTCACAAGCATGCCTGGAGGTGGAGGAGGAGGAGGAGGAGGTGGTGATGTTGTAAAGGAGGCTGGCACGAGGGGGTAAAACCGTGGCACACATGATTGGTCGAGTAGGAGCCCATGGCTGACTACACAACTGCACCCACGGCTGCCACACGAGGGGTTTGGACACATGCTTGGCGCACATAGTAGGAGCACGTTGCTAACGGCATGCATGGCTGGCTGGCATATAGATGTGTCACGACACTGCTATTGGTTGAGATTCTGAACATGCTTATCCCTAGCGGGCGTTTCTATAGTTGTTGTGCAAACTTAGTTGTTGTTGTCCAAAATAGTTGTTGTCCAAACTACATACTCACTTTCGCAAAATGACGACCCTGCCCCTAAGGAATACCCTACGGAACTACGAGTACAGTAAATACGTATGTATATACCGTCGTTCTAGCCGCCACATACGGATCTGGCCAACCCTAATTATCTCCCTATACCTGCCTGCCAGCGGGCCCCCCCCTGAGCCTGAAAGAAGAAAGAAAGAAATCTACTCCCCCCGAAGCTTCAGGGGGCGTGCACTAAGGAACCGCGTGCCGCTTCTGGCCTTTCACACCATGGGGAGGGCCCCCGCGGTCTGACGTATGCCTTGAGGATCCCCCTAAGCCTGACCCAGGTCCTGGTCCTGGCCTGCCCTCCACCTACCCCCCTGCCCAACCGACTCTCTTCACCCCAAGCACAACCCCACGCTCCTGCCCATCCCCTGCTGCCCGGGGTGTGACGGGCCCCTGCTGCTGGCCTTGTGTGCTGCAGGGGGCGGGGGGCTCAGCACCACCACCCAGGCTGGTCAAGGCATGACAGCGGCCGCAGGGCCAGGACCAGGGCCAGGGCCAGAGGCAGCTGTGGGGGCAGGGGCGGGGCCAGGCCAAGGGCAAGGGCAAGGGACGTGGTTGGGGATGGGGTTGGAGGCAGGTGGGGAGGCAGGGCCAGGGTCAGGGTCAGGGCCGAGGGGGGAGGCGGGGCAAGGAGTGGGGAGAGGGGCGGGGCTGGGGTCAGGTGGAGGGCCTGAGTTGGGGTCAGGGGGGCTGGATCCTCCTGAGCCTGGCCACCAGGCCCTGGGCCCAGCTGGAGGTCAGGGGCCAGACAGAGGTGGTGAACAGCTGGTGGGCGGCGCCCCTTCCTCCAGTGCGGTGAGGGGGAGGGGGCAGGGGGGCAGGGGGCAGGGGGGGGGGCAGGGGGGGGCAGGGGGGAGGGCAGGGGGCAGTGGGCAAGGGGGGGGGCAGGGGCCAGGGGGCAGGGGGGGGGGGGGGGGGGGGCAGGGGCAGGAGGCAGGGGCAGGGGTCAGGGGGCAGGAGGCAGGGGCAGGGGGGTCACCTGCCGCCAGTCCGTCCCCCTGCCTGCTTGCCCCAGGAGGCTTTTCTTGACGATGCCATGGAGGTGGCCCTGGGCAGCACTGGCCTGGTGAGCTGCACTGTGGTGTGACAATTGAATTGCTCCTCTAACCTTCTTACTCTCACTTGAGTGACATATGCCACAGCCAGGTGGGCAGCCTGCTTGCTGCTAAGCAACCCCAGCCTTGAACTGATGCACGAAAGCTGTGTTTGACACAGTGAGGTGTGACCAAATGTGTAACCCAAAGCTGTAACCCTTTAGTGTGACCTTTTTGTGTGACTTTGTGTTCCCCGCCCCTCCACCCTTCCCTTTTCCATGTCTTGGATTCAGGGCCGAGTAGGGGGGTGGCCGCGGTGCGCATGGTTTGTGCGCGGCCTGGGGCCGTTACGCTGTGTGTGATGCGAGTGAGACGCCATGCAAGCAGGCCTTCGTGCCGCTGGGTGACTTCATCCACAAGGCAAGCCAGGGGCAGGGGGGGAATGTAGGCCCCGCTCCTCTCTCCCCTCACCCCTGACCCCCCAGCCCCCGCCCCGCCCCAGCCCGGCTCGACCCGCCCCGCCCCATCTTGCCCTGCCACTGCCATCTTGACCTGGCCCGCGGCCTGATTAGGCTACCTGGCGGGTTACCTGACTTGGCACCATCAGGTCCCCTGGCCACCTGCCAGTGCTCAGCCGCCTCCACCCCCTGCCCTCACCCCCCTACCCTCACCCCACTGCCCTCACCCCCCTGCCCTCACCCCCCTGCTTGCCCCGCCCCGCCCCGCCCCGCCCCGCCCCGCCCCGCCCCGCCCCGCCCCGCCCCCGCCCCGCCCCGCCCCGCCCCGCCCCGCCCCGCCCCGCCCCGCCCCGCCCCGCCCCGCCCCGCCCCGCCCCGCCCCGCCCCGCCCCGCCCCGCCCCGCCCCGCCCCGCCCCGCCCCGCCCCGCCCCGCCCGCCCCGCCCCGCCCCGCCCCGCCCCGCCCCGCCCGCCCCGCCCCGCCCCGCCCCGCCCCGCCCCGCCCCGCCCCGCCCCGCCCCGCCCCGCCCCGCCCCGCCCCCCGCCCCGCCCCGCCCCGCCCGCCCCGCCCCGCCCCGCCCGCCCGCCCCGCCCCGCCCCGCCCCGCCCCGCCCCGCCCCGCCCCGCCCCGCCCCGCCCCGCCCCGCCCCGCCCCGCCCCGCCCCGCCCCGCCCCGCCCCGCCCCGCCCCGCCCCGCCCGCCCCGCCCCGCCCCGCCCCGCCCCGCCCGCCCCGCCCCGCCCCGCCCCGCCCCGCCCCGCCCCGCCCCGCCCCGCCCCGCCCCGCCCCCGCCCCGCCCCGCCCCGCCCCGCCCCGCCCCGCCCCGCCCGCCCCGCCCCGCCCCGCCCCGCCCCGCCCCGCCCCGCCCCGCCCCGCCCGCCCCGCCCCGCCCCGCCCCGCCCGCCCCGCCCCGCCCCGCCCCGCCCCGCCCCGCCCCGCCCCGCCCCGCCCCGCCCCGCCCCGCCCCGCCCCGCCCCGCCCCGCCCCGCCCCGCCCCGCCCCGCCCCGCCCCGCCCCGCCCCGCCCCGCCGCCCCGCCCCGCCCCGCCCCGCCCCGCCCCGCCCCGCCCCGCCCCGCCCCGCCCCGCCCCCGCCCCGCCCCGCCCCGCCCCGCCCCGCCCCGCCCGCCCGCCGCCCCGCCCCGCCCCGCCCCGCCCCGCCCCGCCCCGCCCCGCCCCCGCCCCGCCCCGCCCCGCCCGCCCCGCCCCGCCCCGCCCCCGCCCCGCCCCGCCCCGCCCCGCCCCGCCCCGCCCCGCCCCGCCCCGCCCCGCCCCGCCCCGCCCCGCCCCGCCCCGCCCCGCCCCGCCCCGCCCCGCCCCGCCCCGCCCCGCCCCGCCCCGCCCCGCCCCGCCCCGCCCCGCCCCGCCCCGCCCCGCCCCGCCCCGCCCCGCCCCGCCCGCCCCGCCCCGCCCCGCCCCGCCCCGCCCCGCCCCCGCCCCGCCCCGCCCCGCCCCGCCCCGCCCCCGCCCGCCCCCGCCCCGCCCCGCCCCGCCCCGCCCCGCCCCGCCCCGCCCCGCCCCGCCCCGCCCCGCCCCGCCCCGCCCCGCCCGCCCCGCCCCGCCCCGCCCCGCCCCCCGCCCCGCCCCGCCCCGCCCCGCCCCGCCCCGCCCCGCCCGCCCCGCCCCGCCCCGCCCCGCCCCGCCCCGCCCGCCCGCCCCACTCTGTCCTGCCAGCCTACCTGGCCTGCCCCCTCACCTCACCCCCCACCCAGCCTTGACCGCCCCCCTCCCCCCCAGGTAGGCAAGCCCCCAGATAGCCAGGCACTGGCGGTGTACCTGCTGCGGCTGCGGGAGCAAGGCTGGGACATCCAGCCCACGCTGCACAAGCTGCGCGCCGCAAACGTGTCCCTGTCCCTGGAGGTCACAGGTGAGGTCACTCTTCCAATGGCAGGCCATGCCAGGTCACACCTAGTCACACCCAGCAGGTCACCTGAGGTCGACTGCCTAGTGGTGAAGGGGCTGCTGCTGCTGCTGCTGCTGCTGCTGCTGCTGCTGCTGCTGCTGCTGCTGCTGCTGCTGCTGCTGCTGCTGCTGCTGCTGCTGCTGCTGCTGCTGCTGCTGCTGCTGCTGCTGCTGCTGCTGCTGCTGCTGCTGCTGCTGCTGCTGTTGCTGCTGCTGCTGCTGCTGCTGCTGAGCTTTATGGTAGTTTACCAGTCTGCCCTACCTGCTGCCGCTGCTGTTGACCTCCTGCTGCTGCTGACCTCCTGCTGCTGCTGCCCGCCGCCGCTGGCCGCTGGCGTGCCCCTGAGCCTGGAGGTGGCCTGTGGCTGCGCAGGGGGTGCACCGCCTGCAGGGCAGCGCCAGTGATGCGGAGCGCCTGGGGGACCTGGTATGGGCAAGGGAGCCGGGCAAGGGACCGGGGGTGTGGTGGCCTGCCCAGTCCCTGGACCCCTGGAACCTGCCCCGTGACGTCACCCTCTCACACTCCCAGGTCACTCACCCTCACACCATCCCACACACCATCGAGGTCATGTGTGTGTGTGAGCTGGCATATGATTGGTTTACAAACACAAAGTAATCACACCATTCGAGTCAAACGAATCACACTCTCGTAGACAAACACAAACTTACAAAATGTATGGTACACACAAACAGGTAGGCATGGGCCCATGCAGCCAACTGAGAGCCAAGGCCTATGGGGCCCAACAGTTGACTCCATGTCTGGGCCCCCCCTTCCCCCCCAGCCTGCTGCGCCGCATGCTGGACTGCACTACAGCTCCCACAGCATCCAGCTGCCTGCAATGCGTTGCGGCCCGCCTGAGTGCAGCGGCTGAGGGGGAAGCCAGCGGCAGCCAGCGCCCACCATGGCCCGGCACTGCTGCAGCCCGCCGCCTGTTGCGCTGGCTTGATGCAGAGGCTGCTGCTGAAGGCGAGGGAGCGGGAGATGTATTTGCCCTCGGAGCCAAGTGCGGCGCAGGCGGATGAGACTGGGCCCCCTTAAGGGGGCGGCGGAAGGTCGGGGGCGGGGGCGGCGGAAGGGCGGGGGCGGGGGCGGGGGCGGGGGCGGGGGCGGGGGCGGGGGGCGGGGGCGGGGGGGCGGGGGCGGGGGGCGGGGGCGGGGGCGGGGCGGGGGCATCTCATCTCCCCGCCCCTTCCCTCCCTTCTCCTGCCGAGCCAGGGGTGGGGCAGGCCGGGCGCCCCCATGACCCCGCCCTGTGTGTGTGTCCTTCACACCTCACACCTCACACCCTCACACCTCACACCTCACACCTCACACCTGCAGGTGCTGGTCATCTACTTTGGGGACAGGCAGGCGGTGTGGCTGTTCAGGGACGAGCTGCAGGACTATGAGAGCCACAGCAAGAAGCGGCAGGAGGAGCTGCAGGCAAGACGGCCGCAAGCCTGTCCTCCCACCCCCTAAACACACACCAGAGGCCACAACCCCTACCTATCCTTTTTCCACCCCCTCTCCCCCCCTACCCCCTCCGCCCCCCTACCCCTCCACCCCTTACACTCCCCCCCCGCCTCCCCCTTCCTGCTTTCCCCCCCCCAGAGGCAGCCAGCAGCTCCTCTGTTCCGCCCCCCTCCCTCATCTTCCCTCCTCCCACTACCTCTCCCACCTCCCTCACCCCTACCTTCCCCCCCTACCCCCCCCTACCCCCCCTACCCCCCTACCCCCCTACCCCTCCCCTCCTCCCCCTCCCCCCCTCCCCCTCCCCCTCCCCCCCTCCCCCCTCCCCCCCTCCCCCCCCTCCCTCCCCTCCTCCCCCCTCCCCCCCTCCGTCTTCTTCTTCATCTTCACCACCATCATCATCAGTATCACCATCATGGCGTGGCCGTCGCCCCACTAGCACTGCCACATGGCTTGCTCTGCTCCGCCCCCTCCGGTCCCCCGCACCTCCCTCCCTGGCTGCAGGCCCTGACTGAGGCAGGCGTGATGAAGGCAACACGGCTGCTGCAGAAGGCGCTGCAGGTGGGGGGCAGCAACAGGTGGGGGGCAGCAGCAGGTGGGGGGCAGCAGCAGGTGGGGGGCGAGCGGGGGCGGCAGCAGCACGTGGGGGGCGAGCGGGGCGAGGGGCTCTTTAGCAGCAGTGCGGGGGTCGAGCGGGACTGTGTGGTGGCAGTGGTGCTGGGGGGTGCTTGGGGGCTCAGCACCTGTCGTACAGCTGGCCTGGCCTGAGGGGCAGCTGCCGGGCCAGCCTTAGCAGGGCAGCCCCCAGCTGCTGAGGGCACCCTCCCCCCACACCCTACCCTCCACACCCTACCCCCCACACCCTACCCCCCCACACCCTACCCTCCACCCCCCAACCACCAGCCGTAGCACCATCACCCTCAGCACCACAGTGATGTAGCGATAAGACAGCACCGCCAGCAGGGGTCAGCAGGCAGCCCTGGCCACACTTGCTGGCCACACTTGGACCACGCTAACCCCCCCACACACACACGCCCTTGCCCTGCCCCCTCACCCCTAGCCACACTGCCCACCCTGCTTGACCCCCACCCCCTGCCCCCCCTGCCCCCCCTGCCCGACCCCACCCTCTGCCCACCCTACCCTGCCCACCCTGGCCGACCCTGACCCCCTGCCCTCCCTGCCCCCCCTGCCCGACCCCGCCCCCTGCCCCCTGGTGTCTTGGCGGCCTGCAGGAGGTGGGTCACGCGCAGCAGCTGAAGGCCGAGCACCACATGCGCCTGCTCCAGGCCAGCCAGCAGGCAGAGGAGGGCAGGGCGCAGGACACGGCACCCAGCGGCACGGTGGCGCACACGGGGGCGGCCCTAGCGGCTGAGGCAGCAGCCCAGGCGGGCATGGCCAACAAGATGATCAGGTGGGGTGGAGGAGCCGGCTGCTGGTGCCTCAGGGCAACCCTCCGCCTGCCTTCCTGCATCAGGATGCATGCATGGCTGGTGCTGCATGGGTAGGGGTGGGGGCAGGCCATGGGTGGCTGCATGGGGAAGGCTCTGGCTTGCCTGCCCACAGCCCTCGCGCCAGGCACTGGAAGTTATAAGTTCTAGGTGCTGTGGCGTGCTCACTCGCAATAGTAGTTGCTCGATTTGTAGTAGATAATTGGCGGTCCGAGAGCATTATGCGAAAATAATGGCCGAGGCCGAGGTGGCGCGGACATACATGCCGAGGCGTAGCCGAGGGATGTATGGTAGCAGAGCCGAGGACGAGACCATTATTTCGCATAGTGCGCGAGGTCAAGGCGGTTACCCTAACCCTAACCCTAACCCTAACCCTAACCCTAACCCTAACCCTAACCCTAACCCTAACCCTAACCCTATTTGAGGTTCCCCAATCTCGTAACCGCCCCCCCTCCCCCGTTGACCAACACCATATCTCCCGTTGACCAACGCTATCACCAACCCTTCTCAACACAGCCGCTCTATAAACGCTCCCGACACTGGTTGCGAGAATCGTACTTTGCCGCTCGACCATTATGCTTTGCCGCTCGACCATTATGCTTTGCCGGTCGACACATATCGACTGCCTCAACTAGCCTATAACCTCATCCCACTCCTAAGCGGCTTCCTCCGACCTGAAAAACGACGAAAGACGTAGCTTCTAGTCAACATGCCAGCCTGGCACTTATAAGTAGACATGCCAGCCTGGCAATATGTTCGATAAGCTATCGTGTAGCGTCGCATTGGCTACGTTGAGGTTGCATCGGTAGCGGAAGGAAGTTGTTTTTGAATAACTCGCGACTTGCAAGTTGCAACTAGCACACTCGCGACTTGCGCTTCACTTGCGGAACACGCGGGTCTGCCTGCTAGCACTTTGCGGCCTTGGTAAACTGACCCGAGTTATGGAAAAATATTGACGCCTATATTTTTCCCTATACCTCAAATATGCCGTCATAAATTGCCACACATTGTTACTATCATTGGTATTATCAGTATTATTGGGTTTTATTAGGGTGCGCTTTCTATATACCGTAAAAGTAAAAGGTGTTGTTTACTGAATCGCAAAGCAGTCACACAATCATTTGACCGTCGTAAATGGCGCTGCGATGGACCGCTTCGTGCTTTCTCTAGCACGGTTCCAACACAAAAAAATGCACCATTAAAGGGCTCTCAATCGTGAAGATGCAGCTTTACAGTAAGCTACTGGGGTGCGTGCCTTGGCCAAGGCTGCAGCATGGGTGACTGATAGGGCACGCAAGTTTGAGTGTTGAGAGGAGGATGAAGAGATATGCAAAGTGCAAAGTCCAGATGGTGAGTCGATGCACAGAGACAATGCCCTTGCACAGTGGCTTTGACTTGGTGACCGGGTGGCTAGACTTGGTGACCTGTGCAAGCAGTGTGTAAACCACAGAGGATTGACATGTTATGCAAGGGATGGCTGTCTAGAACATTCATAAGCACACCCACATCCGCAAAACTGTGTTTTGCTGCAATGTTTGCATTGGGATAAAGTAATCAAATTCAAAGGGGAGAGTGCGGTATATTGATATCTAATGTGAGACCATCGACATCATTATATGATATTATTACATCAGCTTGCCGCCGGGGTTCGAATCTATTACTAGCACGCTGTTTTGGCACGGACATAACGCCATTTCTGCAGTGAGATTGAGCTCAGTTTCAGCCTCTGCACATGCTTAGGTAACACAAGGTTTAGCACACAGTACAAGCTCCGCTAGATCCAAGCACTCAACAGCTAAGCAAGGTTCGTAGGTGTGACCCCAGGCAGACTAGTTGCGCTCCGCATCGGCAGTCGTGACATGCATATGCCGCCTCTCTGACCAGGGGGGACGTAGCAATGAAGTCCTATTAGTATCATGCATGGAGGTAGCATGCCTGCAGTCCACATTATTCATTGCACGGAAAGGAGTACGCGTGAGTGCTTTTGCATCGGCGTGGTCATCGCGGGCATTGCAACCAGTACGGTCACGATCAGTGCGCCGTGGTGACACGGGCATGCCCTCGTCGCCCCGGGGTCAAAGCTAGACTTCTTATAGCCATTTGCATATATAGCTTCTAATAATCTGACTATACACGGAAACCCGCACCCTATCATCATTATCTTACCTTCCTTTCTTTTATTCATATGGGCCCAGGGGGGCTAGCAGCTCGACTGCGCTGCACCTGCCCAGTTACTTGTACTTGTCTGCTGAACCCAGGCTGAATGGCATAGCTGCTTGGGGCTGGTCTGGCCAGCAGAAATTTAGAGTGTGGCCTGCAAGTGCGAGAAGTGTGACCTGCCAGGTTTGGGAATGTGACCAAGGTTTAGGTCAGTGTGATTTGCAGGTGTAAGGAGTGTGAATCCTGCCTAACCCAGGGCGGGTCAACAAGGCGGCGCTGCTTGTTGGTGCGGGCCAAAGCAGCGGCGGCGGCGGGTCATGTGGGGGGTCAGCTGGCAGTGCTGGGCAACCGCAGTCTGGGGGCGAGGGTCAGCGTGTGGTGGCCCCTGGATGAGGAATGGTACCAGGGCCAGGTGCGGGGGGCTTGGGGGGAGGGCAGGGTGAGGCAGGAGGAGGGAGGCTGGGGGCGGGGCAGGGAGGGAGAAACGGGGGGAAAGGCAGGGGGAGGGAGGCAGAAGGGGTAGGGGGAGGGAGGTAGGGGGAGGGAGGTAGGGGGAGGGAGGCAGAAGGGGTAGGGGAGTGCAAGGGGAGCAGCACAGGCTGGGCTGTCGAGCTCAGGCTGGGCCCTGGCCTTGCCCCCGGGCCCCCCCCCCCTCCCCTCCCCTCCCCTCCTGACACCTGGCAGCACCCTGGAGCCTGGTTTGCCCCTGACTGTGCTGCAGGTGATGGACTATGATCGCATCCGAGTGCGCCACACTGTGCTCTAGTGGGTGCCACCAGCACACCGGCATGCTCGCCTGCCCCACCGCCTGACTGCCTGCCTGACCGACCAACCGACCAAACAACCAACACCGACCGACTGGCTGCCCGACTGCCCCACTGCCTGACTGCCCGCCTACTTGCATTCCCGCCCTATCACTCACCTGCCTGCTGGCCTGTCTGATACTAACCTCAGCTGACCAGGGCAGCGGCCGTCTGGCAGGGTGAGGCATGGCAACTGGGCTGTAGGGCACTCCTCAACCCTGCCTCGCAGCAAATCATGTTCACGGACCAAGACCGCCATCCCGTAAACCCAACATCGCTGTTGTCAGGCTCAGGCACAGCACTTGGCCTTGTCCTGCGCCAGGCCTTGCTCAGCTGATCTTACTCCATGACCGTGCTTGCTTGACATGCTTGCATGTGGTTTTACCCAGTGATGATGGCGACCTGGAGCTGATCCCTTTGTGGGCCCCCAACCAGCTGCTGAGGGTGCTGACCTCCCCTGACAAGTGGCCTGAGCAGGCTGCACGCATCACCCGGTACGGGGGCCAGGCAGGGCAGGACACTGAGGCTGGCTGCCAGCAAGGCCTGCCATGTGTTGGCTGCTTGTTCTTAACACACACACCAACCACCACCAACCACCACCAACCACCACCAACCACCAGCACATTACCAGGTGCTGAGAGCCGCGAACTGAACTTGTCTGCCAGCCTGAGGCGGTTTGGGAGAGGTGCTCCGCAGTCACACAACCGACAGCAGGAGCAGCAGCAGCAGCAGCAGGAGGTGCCATGACCCTGTGCCAGCCATGGCTGCTGTTCGCGGCCACTTGGGACTGCTTGGGAATGTGTGAGACTGCATGAGCCACCATGCGGATGAATGAGAGTGAGTGAGGGTAAGCATAGGGCATCCGAGTACACAGCTCGCACAAGAAAGCGGTGGTTAGTGGTGGTTAGTGGTGGTTGTGGTGGTTGCGGTGGTAATGGTTGCCATGGTGGTGGTGGTGGTGGTGGTGGTGTCCTGCAGGGACCGGGGCACTGCGCAGCGCATGGCTGAGGGGGCGGCAGCGCTGCGGCAGCGCAAGCAGGCGGAGCAGCAGGCGCAGCAGGAGGAGGCGAACAAGGTAGCCAGACATACATGTGTAGAGCAGTGGCTGGGACCAGGCTGGTCTGGGGCTGACCGCATGCACGGGGACCCAGGCCACTCTGACTGGGAGTCCATGGGGAAGTCATCATGAAGTCAGTGGGAGGGGGGGATCGGGTTTGAGCCCCCACTGGGGACACTGACCCCCTCCACCCTCCTCCCCACCCTCCCCCCACCCTCCCCCCACCCTCCCCCCACCCTCCCCCCACCCTCCCCCCACCCTGCCCTGCCTCCCTGCTCCAGGTGGAGTATCAGCGCCGGCGAGAGCTGAACATGCAGCGCAACCGGGAGCGCATGAACGCCATGATCCGTGGGGGTGGCTCCCCCCCCGCCCCTGCCCCAGCTGCTCCCCCCTCCCCCCCCACAGGCCCGGGCACACCAGGCACCTCCCCCCCCCCCGCCCCAGCCACCCCCCCAGGCGCCCCCGCCCCCTCCCCCCTGGGGCTGCAGGGGACCAAGGCCCCGCGTCGACCCCCCCGGGGAGTCAGCCAGGGCGGCGCTGCTCAGCGGGTGGGGCCAGACACTGCCACAGCCAGGCCGGCCCCGCCCCCCACTGGCAAGAAGTCCCGGGGTGAGGTGGGGGGTACAGCCAGCAGGGGGCGGGCCAAGCCAAGCCTGACCAAGAAGCAGTGTGCGGCCCCACCCCCTGCTGCCACAGCCCCTGAGGCAGCCACAAAGGTGGAGCCCACCCCCCTGCCGGCTGCTGCCCTCCCCCCGGATGCTTCAGCCGCTGAGGCAGCAGTGAAGGAGGGGCTGGGGGCCGCCCCCCTGCCGCCTGCTGACCGGGTGCTAGAGTCAGGCCTGGGACCTGAGGGGCTCCCTGCCCTGGGGGGTCCCCTCCAGAGCCCTGAGCCCAACACTGCCCGGAGGAGCATGAGCATGGAGGAGGCAGGGGTGGGGCCTGGTGAGGGGGCAGGGTGCAGCTGCCTGCCGGCCAGCCAGTCAGGAAGCTGCAGCAGCAGGCGGCGGCAGGGTCAGCAGCAGGGTGGGGGCTGGAGCAAGAAGGGGTGGTCACAAATCATGACGCAGGCTCAGCAACAGCAGGACCTGCCACAGCTAGCATACCAACAGGAGCTGCCATCTCTACAGCACACACAAGAGGAGCAGCAGCAGCAGCAGCAGCAGGAGGAACAGGGGCAGGAGCAGGGGCAGGAGCAGGGGCAGCAGCAGCAGCAGCAGCAGCCGACCCTGGCTTGGCAATTGCCAGAGTTGGTGGGGTCCTCCCCGCTCCGTTATCCCCCCCTGGACCCCTCTATCTGGGCCCAGGCCCCCCGGGGTGTGGGTGTCCCTACTGTGTCGCCCCAGCCCTTGGCACATGCCGCCGCTGCCTGGGTGCCCAGCGGTATGGTGCCCCTCCCCCTGCAAGCCCCACCCCCCCTTCCTGACCTGCCCCAGCCCCTGGCACTGCAAAGCGAGGGCTTCTTGGCCCAGCCACCCCTACCTGGACTGCTGGCAAGGCTGAATGTGGGTCCCATGACATTATGCACAGCGGTGTTCTGGATCACATGTAGTCAGACAAATTTCAAAATGTGAGCTTCTTGCTCCATGGGCACATCGACTTTCACATGCCCTCACCCCTCACACCCTCCACATGCCGCCTGACAGAATCACACTACGTCGCACTACGTCACACCATGCACTAATGATCCCATGCTGCAATGTTTGTGCAAACAACAAGTAGGGTGCTGGACGCCATGTGACCTGCGCACTTCCACGCATTCCCTCATGCAGGTGCTGCATGAGAAGCTAGCTCGCGCAGACGTCAGGCGCAGGAGCAGAGAGGTGGAGCCAGTGCAGAGCAGGCCAGTAGTAGATCCGCAGGGACCCGCGGAGACCGCGCTGGCCCGTGCGCAGTCTATAAAGCTGGCGGCACAGGCTAAGAAACAGTGCATTTGAGCTGGAACATGATGTCCCTGCTACGTCACAGCAACGTGTAAGATGAGTCGAACATACACCGACTGGTATCTATCCAAACTCACAGCTGGTCGCAACCCGTCAGGATTTGTAGAGATGGCATAGGAATAGGATAGCATAGGACATATGCATTGGCTCAACGTGCATGGTGCGTCGTAATGTGTGATTCCCATGGAGCTGCGACGCTGCGACGGCTAGGCCCCTTTCGGACGTTGGCGTAGAAGGGAAAATGGTGCAGGAGGTGAGCACGAGCTACGCAGTAGTCCTTACAGGGCCGCCATCGTCAAGTCGAAGGTCCGCGATTGCCGTGTATGCAAACGAGCTTGCAGGGCCTGTTCAAGTTTCACCAGTACCAGGTTACAGGGCGGCACTTGCCAACTGAGAATGAGCCCAACCCAACTGTGTATCGCATGAAAGTCTGGGCCTCCGACGCCGTGCGTGCCAAGAGCAAGTTCTGGTTAGTGCCAGCGTCGCACAAAGCTCCGTAGACGCGTGTAACATGGGACGAGTTTGGATTGCGTCTTGAACAAGCAGGTACTTCTTGAGGAAGCTGCGTCGCGTCAAGAAGGCAAACGGTCAGATTTTGGCCATCAATGAGGTGCGCGCCGAACGAAATCACTTCGGACTTAATGCGAGGTGCAACCAGGGCCGCTACGAGGCAGCAGGGCTAGTGCTGCACAGCAGTTTGGAACATACAGCAGCAGGCGCCACGCTTGGCTTCCTGCAGATCTTTGAGCGCAAGCCCACAACAGTGAAGAACTTCGGCATCTGGGTCCGATACCAGTCCCGGACTGGCTACCACAACATGTACAAAGAGTTTCGCGACGTGACCTTGAATGGGGCTGTGGGTCAGCTGTACCAGGAGATGGCATCACGCCACCGTGTCCGCTTCCCCTGCATCCAGATTATCAAGACAGCCACAGTGCCAGCCGCAGCTTGCAAACGTGCTAACACCCAGCAGGTGTGTCCCGCCTTCTCAGCTGCAGCCTGGCTAGTGCATTAGGGGCAGCTTACCCTTTTCTCAGCAGCACGGAGCGGCCATCAGGGAGAAATAACTAAAAGGTGCCGCCAGCCTGTGCTGTACAGCACTGCACAGGTTTGCCGTACCCAGCTACTGCAGAGCTAGGTGCTGAAAGAGGAGTAAAGAGAGTGTTCCATCACAATTGTATGGCAGCATCAATGCCCTTCAGCTCTCCTGTAGGCATGCCACAGTTTCTGGCACATTGGTGATCACCTTGCAATATGATAAGTTTGGTTTCGCCAACTGCCTCTGCTCCGCCCCTCTGCAGTTCCTCAACTCCAAGATCAGCTTCCCTCTGACCCGCAAGGTGGTGCGTGCCAGCCGCCCCGAGCTCAAGACACTGTACAAGGCCAGCCGCCCCACCGTTGCCATGTACTAGACAGCTGGGACCTGGAATCGGGAGTGGCAGCCAGGAAGGCCAGGCAGGCCTTCAGCCAGGCTCGTGGGCCAGCAGCCCATCATGCAGCCCATCATGCTGCATGGCGAGCTGTGAGCTGTGGGTTGTGGTTGTTGGCAGCTGGCATGTTGGGTATACCTGGCAGCTTTCAGCATCAGCACTGGCAGCACCCAGCAACACACGTTGCTTTGCTTCAAGCAACCCGTGCGGCCCGTCGTGCCCTACAGCACGGCAGCACCCCACAGGCTGGTGGCACTGCTGTGCATGAAGCAGCTCAATTGCAGCCATGGCGTGATGCAGCAGCCCAGGGGCTCCCAGCAGTGCCTGCAGGGAAAGCAGGTGAGCTGGCTGTGGGATGCTAAGGCGATGGCAGGGAGCATGGTGCCTTGGTTTCTAGGTGAAACAGATGAGTATCGCAAGACCCTGGCGCAAGCAGGTTGCTCCAAGTGCAGCTGGGCTGGACTGCAGGCAGTTTGTGACAGGTGTTGCAGCATAGTGCTTCTGCTTTCTGTTTCAGGCACTCCTGACAGCCCTGTAAGCTGAGAGCTGGATGGCCTTGCCCTGATCAAGGGAGGTTTGGCCTGACCTTGGCATCAAGCCCTCAGGCATAGTGCTTCACACGACTAAGGCTCACAAAGACACACGGTGGGGACAACTCCATGTAATATATATGTAATGGACCCACTTCCGCCCCACTCCGGTTGCCGGTACTCAATCGGTTCAATGGCGACCTGATGCGCACCCCAGCACGGCCACTCCGCTCGGATGATGTTGCTGAAACCCTGAGATGCCTCCGAAGAGGAAACGCAAGCGCCCCGTCTCCCCCGCACAGAGTGCAGCCGGTAAGCCACTGAGCTTGACGAAAGGGAATACCGCCCCCCGAAGCTAACTGACGACGCGACGCAGTGTGTGCCCGACGCGACATTGCGACTCCGTGCATCAAGTCCTGCTGTGCGTGTGCTGTGCTTTCCCTGCGTCTACAGGTGCCAGTGGCAGTGGGCAGCAAGACCAGGGGCAGGGGCAGGCTGCCAAGGTAGTAATTGAAGAGAGGCGCCAGGTCATCAAGGCAGCCCTGCGCGGCCTTGTGGAGGCAGCCCGGCCTGATCTCAGCCCAGCGCAAGTTGACGCAGTTGTGGCAGAGGTCAACAAACGTATGACCATGGGCAGCAAGCAGTGCTGCCTAACAGCCGTCCTGTGTCTGACTGTGCTGCTCCAGTCTTTCCTAGGCCAGCCCACTCCAGGCTTCCCAGCAACAGGTCCAGCCCCAGGCCCCCCTCCCCCACCTGACCCAGCCTGCCCTCCTTATGCTCACCCCCGCCTTGCCACACGCACCTCCCCCCGCTCTGCAGCCCCAGCCCAGCTGCCTCCCCCAGTGCAGCTGGGCATCTTGGACCCACAGCTGTTGGTACAGATCAGGGATGCCATGGAGTTGCTCACCAATGCCAGTGTACTGGAGCACCTGATGCGTGGCCCCCACCACCGTGGCATCAGGCTGTTGCCCGGTGAGGTCGCCGTGTTTGAGCAGCCCAGCAGCGCCTGGCCGGTGGCCATGCTGAAGGAGCTGGATGAGGTGCACCTGCAAGGAGATGGCAACTCCCTCAACGCCCAGGACCCCTCCCCACCCCTAGCCCAGGCTCCCCCTGCCCCTGCCCCTGCCCAGGGACCCCCCCCACCCCCAGCCCAGGCCCCCCCCGCCCAGGCCCCTCCCCCAGCTCAGGCCCAGCCCCTCCCTGCAGCACCTGGCCCAGTCCCACCACCCCAGGCCCCCTCAGGGGGCAGGTGGCTGGACCGGGACACCAACGGGTGCCTGAACTTGCAGCGCATTGGGGAGAGCAGGCAGCGCCCCATAGAGCTATGCCAGTGGGATGACCTTAAGGCTCTGCCTGCCATTGGCAAGGAGTACCAGCAGGGCTACAAGTTGGTCAATGACCGGCTGCCCAAGGTTAGGCAGAGGCTGCACCGGGCTGCAGAGTACCGGCGGGGTATTGATGGCCGGGCCCGCAACAATGCATAGGCCCTGGTAGTTTGCACAGGCTGTCAGCCTTATAAAAGCAATTACGCTGTTAGTTTTGGTGAGGTGCCCAGTGGTCAGGGGGTTTGCCCCAGGAACGTGCCACCGGAGTGGGGGCTGCAGTCATCAAGGGTGCGACCGAGGATGCTTCAACTTGATTGGAGTAGCTGAGTGAGATTACCCACAGTCAGGCGTTCCCAACATGGGGTTGGTAATCTTCATGCAACTGCGGCCCATCTACTCCATCATTTGATGTAACGTTTGCTGCGTCTGCTGCAATGCGATATTGCGCGTTTAATGTTCGACTGGAATTGCCATCGGAGTCTTTCGATGCGGGCAGCCACATGTGACCCCGGATGTGTCCCAATCGCAGACCGTGGTTAGCTACACTGGTAAGCTACGTCCTTGGCTATCCGTTAGCGATGCACGACATGTCGGTGGCGCACACCACTGAAGTCCGGCAAACATGGCTGCGCGAGCTTCTTGATGGTGCAGGCCGCATGGCGAGGATGTGAAGGAACCCCGGTTTGTGTGTGGCAGCGCTGTATCGCTGTAATGGTGGGCGGCACAGTAGGGACTAGTCACCCCCTCCAGCTATGATCCGCTTTATGTTTTGGACCATTGAACAAACAGCCTGACCTCACACATACCATTTGTAGCATACTCATTAACGCGTCCATGACACTATGCAACTCAATCATTGGGTTTGTATGTGACAAGTTATACCGCTTACAAGGTACACATGCTGATGGCTACAGGTGCACGAGGAGCCGACTGAGCTTGGCTTACCACTCCGCCACGTGGCCACCACCAACACATCCTAACCCACCACCTCCCAACCTCGTCTACCCCGCCCAGCTCCCAGTAGCCCCTCCTCCCAGCCTGCCATCAGCCTCCTGCCCCCTAACTCTCCTTCTCCCCGCCTCCTACCTCTCCCCTACCTCTCCTTCACCCATCTCCCCCCTACCTCTCCTTCACCCATCTCCGTATCCATCACCCCCCATCACCCTGACCACCGAGCCAAGCCCGTAGCCCCGCTCAGCCACCTCTTGATCCCAAACCATGAAGAAGAAGAAATTAAGCAAGGCAAAGAGTGCTCATCTCCATGCACTAAACAAGTCGCCAAGGGCTGGCTATCTGCATTGCCCTAACAACATCAAGGCTGCAGCTTGTACGGCACAAGCGACAAACCGTGATCTGCAGGCTGAGGTGCAGCGGCTGCAGGATGTGGAGCAGTCCCTTATGGGCACCGTGGATGGGTTGCAGAGCGACCTAGACGACCTGCAGGCAGCACACCAACGCCTGCAAGATGAGCATACGGCTTTGCAGCAGGTGGCATCCAAAACAGCAGCTACCAATCACTCCCTACGGGCTGCTCGACGCAGCCTCAAGTGTCAGGTGCATAACTACCGGCACAAACGCCGCCCCCACCACTCCCCACTCACCTTCAAGCAGAAGCAGCAGCTGCTGGTTTTGGAGCAGCACCCCGTCTCAGTGGAGGTGTTGAGGCGGTGTGCAGAGGCTGGCTACGGAAGGCTGGATAGCCATGGCCGGCCCATGGGCAGCATGGCAGAGCAGCTCAGCCCAGCCGGCCTCGCACTCTCACCAACAGACATCTTCATATCAACTCAAGAGGGCCCTGTGGGGAGGCCAGCAGCCAGGACTGCACCCTACAATGCTCACCACTGCTTGAGCACCGTCAGGTTGCATCTAGAGACCGGTGTCAGCCGCCGTGCCCTCTCCAAGTGCCGGCAATTCTTTGTCTCTGAGCAGTGCGTCCTCCCCAACCCACACCGGCCAGGCAACATATCCACAGTTGGGCGTGAATTCCAGATCGTGTCAACCTACATGCGGCGCAAGACCCTTGGTAAGATGCAAAGGGGAAGGCAGGGTGGCGTGGGGAGGAAGGGGCTGGGAGAGAGTGGAAGGGGGCTCTGTTCATTGATTTGCAACAGCATATGGGTCAGCTCCGTGCTGAAGTGCGGCGTAAGGAGGATGCCACAGCTGCAGCACAGCGGTCAGCAAAGGCAGAGCGCCAGATCACAGATGCAGCGCACAAGGTCGGGAGGGTTGTGATTAATGTGGGTGACCATGCGTGCCAACAGCGGCTTGCAGCGGCCCATGCCCTTGCCTTGGGGGGGCATGATTTTAGCCACACAACTGTTGAGGAGGCAAAGAAGATGACAGGAAAGCAGCTTCAATCATACCTCCAGTTTCACAAGCAGGAGGTACACACGAGCTGGAGGGTACCCAAGCTACTGAGCCACGTGTGCACCCACATCCGTGGGAAGCTTGCCGCAGCTGCGCCCCCTCAGCAGCAGCTGACACCTGCAGGCACCACCCCTGAGCTGGCTGAGCCTGCTGGTGCACCCCCTCAGCAGCAGCAACAGCTGGCAGCGGCAAGCACGTCCCGTAAGCGTGGGGCACCTGCAGCTAACAAGTCGAGGGCAGCAAAGCAAGGTGATACAACACCACGTACTGCACCTAGCACCGTGTTTAAGCGTAGTAGAGCAGCCGGTAATGCACTAGCGCCAGCAGCAGCTCCAAAAGCTCATAGTGGTATCCAGTCGTCACGACTGCCGTCGTCGCGTCCACATGCCAAAAGCAAAACATGTTCCGACTGCTGCTGCGTGTTGCAGGTGCCACTCACAACAGCGTGGCGAAGCGTGCTAGTGCGGCGCGTCTCGCATGTGGCGAAATCGCATGAATTCAAATGTGTATCTTTGGACAGGCACTGAGCACCGCTTAGAGCGAGATAGTTTTAGCTGCGTCGGCCATTTCGTAGATATGACTCTCCTCTGTTCGAAGCACTGTTTACATATATTTTTGACTGAGTGGCTGCGGAGATACGGGCTTCGTATCACAGGGGGGTGGTTTTCAGGTAGTTGGGAACGCCTGACCCACAGGCCAACATGTTGTTCCTTGTTGAATGAGTTTTGCTTGCCTGACCTTGGCATCAATTAGGTTTGGCCAGACCCTGGTCCCTCTCGTAGTGGCATGTAGACGTTGCACAAGATTCAGTGTCAAATATCCAAATTCTCCATATTACATTCTTGCTGTAGTAGGACGATACTGTTGTCGACCTCACCCCCTCATGGGCCTTTTTCTACTGCCTGTTATTGAGCACACTACTTCGTGGACCTGCTTCCCGCTTTCAGTGTGATGCCCACCATAGGTCCAGCTGGTCGTGTCGTGTTAAAGGAATGACAACCAGGCTCATAAGATGCAAGCTCAATGGCACCATGCACCAGTAAAGTGGTCACCTCACTGTTACTGCGAGAGCGAAAAAATCATCATATTCCACTCATGGGGCATGCATGCTTTTCAAACGCCCACGCCGATTTCAAACACTGGTCGGCAGACAACCAGCAGCCCTACAAGCACTGAAGGCCCATCCAAGCTGCGAGTCATTGCTGCGGTGGATGTCAAATTGCGACGGAAGCGTTCAGGGAGATTAACTCATGCGGCACCATCTTTCAGGAACAGGTCATGGCGCACCTTGCCACACCGTTAACGACCAAGCCAGCTGCGACACCAGCCTGGTCAGGCGCTGAAGAGACACAAGCAGCAGCCGGCTACCTGGCAGCAACCAAGGGGTGAAGGCAGAGCAGCAGGGGCCTACGCGCTCCTGGCTGCAATGGGCCATTCAGCTGCCCTGTTGTACCTCAGGTGTAGGCCCTTTCGTAGAACAGGATGTAGCCTGCAAGGCAGCCATGACAGCTTTAGTCACACAGTGCTGGCTGCCAAGCAAGCCGTCGTGCCAGCATCAGGATGGCCGGTGGGCCTTAGGCCAGCTGCCACCTCCACCTCTCCCTGCTGCCCTGCCCATTAAGAAAATGCTGCCTGACCCGGCACCTCTGGCCCAAGGTTGTGAAATGCCCAAAGCTGCTGAGTGTGTCGCTCCTTGCTCCACGCATGCACTGCCTTCTCAGCCCACCTCCTTCACCCCTGCAGCCTGCCATGCCCCTCAGCGGCTGGCCCACCCTGCTTGGCTGTGGTGATGCAGCCGTCTGGTCTGATCCAATCCACAGCAATGCTGCCCCACATTGCTATCTCGCTGACAGTAGCCTGAAGGAGGGGTGCAGGGCCAGGGGCCAGGGCAGGGGTGCAGGGCCAGGGTCGAGGTGCAGGGCCAGGGCAGGGGTGCAGGGCCAGGGCAGGGGTGCAGGGCCAGGGTCAGGGTGCAGGGTCAGGGCAGGGGTGCAGGGCCAGGGTCAGGGTGCAGGGTCAGGGTGCAGGGCCAGGGCTGGTTCTCACCATGATCCATGCATGTTGTGTTGAACTCCTGGGTGGCGCCATAGGTGGACTGCACTTGCGTCTCAGTGATGGACTCCACACGCTCGTCATCAAAGTACAGCCAGTTGGCCGCACTCTTGATCAGGGTCACGTAGTGGCCTGAAGTGGTGCAGGGTGGAGGGTGCCAGGGTGGTGCAGGGTCAGCGGGCAGAGGTGGGCAGGGGCAGTAATTCATAACATCTCACTCTCAATTACCTCCTTACCCTACCCCCTATCCTCCTCATTTGCCTCCTTACCTTACCTCCTTGCACTTACCCTCCACTCTCACTAACCCTCCTATCCTCCTATCCACTCTCACTTACCTCCTATCCTCCTCATTCGCCTAGCCTAGCCTAGCCTACCCTGCCCGGCCCCAGACTGTCCTTCCCCTCTGCCCTGCCGCTCCATCCCCTTCCGGGCTCTTACTACACCTAATAACTGATGAACCCAAGAACATGGCACATAGCCCTCGCTCCTGCCAACCTGCTTTCACCTCAGCTGGCCCCCTCGCTGCTGACGCCTCCCCCTTCACTGCTGCACTCCTTCTCACTCACTCCTCATTCACTGATCCTGGCCAAGTCCATATAAACATCAGCCCTCTGTCATAAACCCTAACCCTGCCCTCACCCTTCCTCTCACTCCTGCCGCCACCCTCCCTCCCTTCCACCCATCCCCTCCCATCACCCCTCCTGACCTTGCCCCTGACCCAGTCCCAGCCCTGCTGCAGCTCCTCACCATGGTGCGGCCCGCTGCCCACATGCACCACCACAGCGAACAGGGTGTACAGGGTGTCGCCCCCTTGCGCGCCCACCGTGGTGTTGCTAAGCTTGAGCTCCAGCGGGAACACCACCCGGTACATGAGCTTGCGCATCCTGCACACCACACCCCTCCACACCACACACCTGTTCACACAGCAAAGGGTGACCGGGCTGGGCCATGCCCAGGCTGTGGAACCAGCTGACCCGGCTGGGCTAGGCAGCCGCCATGGCTGCAGAGCTGGCAGCCTGGGACACAGCTGCAGCCTGGTCCAAGCTGGTGAGGGGAGGGGCTGATCTGAACTTGACTTGGCCCCAGTGCCGCTGTGCCTGAACCCACCCAACTGGACCTGTTGTGCCTGTTTCAGACAAGGCCGAGCTGGTCAGAGCTGAGGCTAGGCAAGGGCTCGGCAGAGGTGAGGGCGCTGTACCCTACTGCTGGGCTTCTCGCCATCAGGCATCACTCCGCAAGACCTGTGCTGATCTGCCGATCATTGCTGCAGCACATGTCCTAACCCTGCAGCCAGCTGCTGCCCCTAGCCCTGGCCTGCAGCCGGGCGGCTGGCACACCCCCTGCAGCCCTGTGCGAGTCTGCACAGCTCACAGCTGCAGCAGTGCTGAGCGGGTTCCCACCTGCCCTGGCTCTCCACGTATTTGAAACGCTTGAGGTGCAGGATGAGGCAGGGCGGGGCCTGCTTGATGAGCATGCGCTTCTGGGCTTCTTGAAGGCAGCAGCAGTGGTCGCAGAAGAACTTGTCATCACGGTCCAGCATCTCCAGGGCACTGCAGGCCGTGAGCAGGCAACAGCACAGCCGCAGGGGGTCAGCAGGACAGGAGGTGCTGGCCTCAGCCACCTAGCCAGCATATCATATCATGTGGCACTCAGGCTAAAGTGAGCAGGTGCCAACAGCCATGGCCCCTCTGCCTGTGCCTCTACTGCATGACTTCACCCCAGCCCATGCTTATCCTCCACACACACTTCATCTCCTTCTTGCTTTCCTTCAGCTACTGTGCAAATGTGCGTTGACTTTCCCTGCCTGCCGCCTGCCTGTCTGTTTGCCAAATGTCTGCACGCCTGTGCTGAAGGAGTAGCAATGGAGTGCTGCAGGAGGCATCACACCCATGCTGCCATGCTGTCAACTACCTGCGAGGCATCGCACCTGAAGTTGCGCAAGCATGCTGTCAGACTGGAGTTCTGGTCTATCTCCAGGCTGAGGTCCATGAACACCTCCTCCCGGCAGGTCACTGTCTCGCAGTGCAGGCACCGCGTCTCATTCACCAGCTTGCCTTGGAAGATGTCATGCACCCAGGTATTGATGGGCTGGCTGGGGGCTGGCAGCCCATGCGACCTTGCATACTGCTTCGCCTCCTCTTCCAACAGCTCTGCAGCTTGGTTTAATAAAAAGTTTAGGAACTCGTGAGCATCCTGCACAAGGTGGCAGCTGCCTGGTTCAGCATGCACCTCAGGCAGGCAGGCAGGCAGGCAGGCAGGCAGGCAGGCAGGCAGGCAGGCAGGCAGGCAGGCAGGCAGGCAGGCAGGCAGGCAGGCAGGCAGGCAGGCAGGCAGGCAGGCAGGCAAGCAGTGATGGACGCCGCATCTCACTTGGTGCATGTAGCCGTTGAAGAGCTCATTGTCTCTCTTCAGCTGCTGCACAAACTTTTTAGGTGAGATGACCCCAGTTTTCTTTTTTGTGGTGTTGATCTGCGGCTCGCGCATCGCTGTTAGCAAATCGCCACATGCGCACTGTGCAGCAGCTAACACACCTGGGCGAACAAGTCCGCAAGGCAGGTAAGCAGGTTCTCCGTGCCTTCGTTCGGCAAATTAGCCTGATACTGCAGCAGCTTATCACGAAATGGCTTGCAGAAGTACAACGCCTGGATAACTGAATTGCAGTAGCAGGTGTTTCCAAAGTTCTCTAGCCCGTAGAATCGCTCGTCCTGTGCGCTTTCCGCGAGGGCCTTTTCAAGTCGACTGCTTCCATTGCCCATAATTCCCAAGCACAGCCTCATCGAGGTTTCCCTTCACAAACCCCATTCGCATCACACTCAAGCATGGCTGCAGCTCGTGACGTGGAGGCGCACACAGTGTGGTCGACATGCTTCAGCCTTTACATTTGCTTCAGGTCATGCACAATCCATTTATTTGCTGTATCGGGTATCTGAAATTAAGGACCCATCCGTCACTCTATGCACTGTCCATTAGTGACCTCCCCACAACCTGCTTTCCTGCTCTTCCGCTTCTCTTTCCCATTCTCCTGCCCGCCCTCACCGTCACCCATGACGATTCCAAATCAGATGATGTTGTCCCTGTTGTTGTTGGTAAACCTTGGTGGTGCCTGATGGGGGCGGTGACTGCACTTCTTGTTGTTGACGCGGACATATGTCACCTGCACAGGTGATTCTAAGTCAATTCCTCAGCTTGATGCCTTACCAAGGTGTGCATCACAAGTTCCAACATCCTGGCTGGCAAACTTGCAAACTGCTGCTATGTAGCTTCCCAGTCTAACTGTACAATGCTTCTTAATGGCGAATGGTGCTGGCATGTGCATGTACGCATTTTTTGGTGGCATGCTTCGATCCGCGCTCCT
Organism: Haematococcus lacustris; assembly: GCA_030144725.1. Taxonomy (NCBI): domain Eukaryota; kingdom Viridiplantae; phylum Chlorophyta; class Chlorophyceae; order Chlamydomonadales; family Haematococcaceae; genus Haematococcus; species Haematococcus lacustris. Next base: position 1,018,072 of record JASKMD010000012.1, on the reverse strand, counting down.
CGCTACTCCAACATAGCATTTTGATTGTTGCTGTCAGTACACTGCAACCCAGCGGGCTAGGACACCCGAGAAAGGCGTAGGCTGTGGAGGAAATGGCTACATCTATCGGTACCATCCACCGCAACTACAGCGCGGCTGGCTGCTCGCGCTCACGTAAGCAACGCACGAGGCCGTATTCAATTGCGTGCAACTCTCACCACAGGCCTTTTGCCACCACATACTCTGCAGGCCCGACAGCGTTCCGCAAGGTTGGCTTAATGGCAGCAATGCACTGAGGGAATGCTGCATTGTGTGCAGGACCAAAGCCCTCGAGCCTGATCTTTTTTGCGTTGGGTTGCAGGCTTCGGTCCTGGTCCGCGCGTCTTCGGAACTGAAACGACCCGAGCTGAAGCGACCTGCCCCCCCAAAGCTAGCCGAACCCCCCAAAAGGCCAGCTGAGCCTGTCGCAACCGCGCCAGCTGCAGTCGCGGCCCCTCCCGCGCAAGGTCACGCAGCAATCGCTGCTCCTCTCCAGCACAGCCCCCCACCAGCTGCAGCTCCAGCGCCAACAATTGCATCACCCTCAAAGTACGACAAGATCAGCCAGCTACCCGGCTCATGCCAGGACCCAGGCTCACTGTTCAGATATATTGCATGTCTACCTCGTGCTGCAGGGTTGTGACTGTGGAGTACCAGCGCATGCGAGCCAAGGAAATGACCAAGTACTTCCAGAACTTGAAGCTAGCGGAGTCTATACAAAAGGCGCAGTGAGTCTCACTACATGGGCAAGGGTAGTTGAGCAAGCATTTGAAGTGAAGACATGCAACTGAACAAGCCACATGACAGGCCATGTGTTGCAACCACTAGAAACACCGCTGGTATCTTGTTACCAGAGATGATACCTGACGTGTTTCTCAAACCCGCTTGACTGTGCAGGGTGTTTGGTTGGACTCCAGCCAATGAGATCTCAAACGGTCGGTGGGTCATGTTTGGCTTTGCCGTGGGGCTGCTCACTGAGTACGCCACTGGAGTGGATTTCCCAGATCAGTTCAAGCTGGTGAGTGCGAGCAGGTTGAGTTAGGGTGCGCTAACAAAGCTGACCACAACACTGCATATCAGCATGGCATGCAGCACAGCGTAGTGTCCTCTCTGTTAGATGGATACACCATCTTCTTTCACCACCATGCTGTGCAGATGGTGTCGTACTTGGGGTTGGCCGACCTGGACTGACAGATGACAGCAACAGCTGATCAGCAGTCATTTATGAGCAGCCAGCACCAGTGGACCTGGAGCTGTGGCCAAACATGGCCTACACGTGACCCAGGCCAACGTGGCCAGGACCTTGCCTAGTCTGGCCTTTTAGCCATTGGAATCTAAGGCTTATCTGGCCTTGGCCGCCTTCTGATGCAGTTTGCCCCTAGGGGCTGGCTGTGTGGTGCGCAAGCCCTCGTTAGGCACTGTAGGGCAGTTTTCTCAGCGGTCCCCGTTTTGGCTTTACCTTGGGTGCTGCATTAACCAAGTGTACTATATTGTGGTTGGTGAAGAAAGAGCGCATGTTCATCAGCATCCCTCCTGTGCCGTAGCTACGAATTGACTATGACTACCTCACCCAAGCAGCTGCCCGAAGCCCACCGCATCGCAATATGGCATCTTATTAAGCCGAACTCCTGTCATCGGGACTGAGCACGAAGGGGGTTGGACTGTGCACGAAGGGGGTTGGAATGCACGAAGGGGGTTGATCTGCAACACATAGTACAAGATGGCGTACACCGCTCAAGTCGTCAGCCACAAGGCTGGTTTGCAGCATCACAACCGTGCTTTAGGCCAAACACACTACAAATGTGGGGAACCTGGTAGCGGTGTGAAGATTATTGGATCCACGGCAATCATTCAATCCCAAGCCAACACTTCTACACTCGTATGTTCTCTCCGCCGCCTCTGCACTCACATACTCACAAGCACGCATTGTGATAGAAGGTTGTAAGCCCGTGAAGGTCTGCAGCCACAGCACACAAGAAATGGTTAGATGTACGTAGATCCACAGATACGTAGATAACAAGGATCCACAGATACGTAGATCTTATGAACCTTTTCCATGGTTCTGACCGTGTCACATGCACAAAGGACATTCAAGTCGTTAAGCACCACGTTGTACGCAAAGCTGCCTCGACTCCTATACGGCAACAACGCTATAAATATAGGTATATATATAGGTAACGAACAAACCTGACAAATTTTCTAGTATTTGTGATGGCTTCACGCTCTTGAATTCTATGGCTTAAAAAAAAAGACGGCTGTTGCTGCTGCTATACCTGACCTTACACATGTGTGCCACTGTGTGCTGTACCATGTGTGGCTGCAGGTCAAGAAGCAGGCACAGAAGGGGTGGCCGGACCGCATCCTGGCCCTGGCCTATGGGGCAGCTAGCTTCAGCGGCAGCGGCAGCGTTGGCTGCAGGGGTGTCCCAGTCAGCCAGATGCGGAAGGAGGCAGTGAAGCAGTTCGGGGCAGGGCGTGTGGTGCTGGTGGAGGAGGTCCGCACCAGCCGGGTCAGCTCAGCCTACAGCAGCCCCAGTGAGGCGCTCCCTGGACAGCCGCCAGAGTCCTTCAGGTGAGAGGGTCAGTGGGTGATGGTCGTTGGGTCAGGGTAGTACTGGGAGGTGGTGGAGTCAAGGTGGCTGGGTAGGGTCAAGATTGGGAAGGTAAGGAATGAATCTTACAAATGTGCATTGCCCCATGTGTCCATGCAGGTGGCTGCGGCCAGTGTACAGCAAGGCGAAGCGCTGCCAAGTCAGGGGCTTGATGAGCTCAACAAGCCACAACATCAGGTAAGCACTGACCAGACACTGCACATGTGCATGGCTGCAACATATCCCACATGAAATGACACATGACATGGCACATGACTTGACTTCATGCAACTCCCACACCATGTGCAGGTTCTATGACCGGGACGTGTCAGCCGCGCTGAACATCCGCCGCTGTGCAGTTGGCCCAGAGCCACGCCCCACTGAGCTGTGCTACTGGGCAGGCCGCCCAGCCATGCCAAAGCGAGGCAGGCCAGGCCAGGAGTGGGTGTACCTGCCTGACAAGGCCCTGTTGCGCAAGTGGCGGCGCAAGTGGCAGCGGTAGCCAGCAGGAGCAAGACAATCCAAGAAAACAAGATACCAAACCCCTCACAAAAGGGATGTGTGTAAGTAAGAGCTATAGCGTAGGGTAGGGCTCTTGCTAGTAGTAGACCTGGAGGCACACACACCAGAAGGCTGAGCTGAAGTGGGCAATAGGCACACTATCAGTAGCCTTTACAACAGCGATCTCGCAGCCTGTGTTTGATTACAACTCATGAGTTGCATGAGGGCTGTAGGGATTAAAACGAAAAGAGGGTCGCATGGATAAAGTTTCATCTTTTTCTAACGGTGGTAAGCCCGCGTTTGAGGGGCTTGTGATCATAGGTTTTAGGGGCAAGTGCAGCCTTACAATGCCTCTACGATGCTCAGCTGCGCGGTGGCGATGTGGGCAGCCCCACCACACGAGCACCATCAGGCGGGTGACCACCCCGTGAACGCACATTCCATCATCATCGCAGCCAACATCATCTGGATGCAACATCGTGCAGGACGACTGCAAGGTCGCGGCTGGTTGTGCGCGCGGACGTCAAGGACAATGGCACAGGGCGCAATGGCACAGTGACGCTGCGAGGTGATGACGCGTGGCCGATGTAGCGCGGGCTGCTGGATTTCTGGTGTGCGGTGAATGTGACTCTGGGATCTCCGTTACCTGCCGCCCCCGCAGCCACCTCCCCAGCTGCGCGTGCTGTCAGCCCTAGCACCGCATCTGAAAAAGGAGGCACGTCATTTCTGCAATCTTTGAGCGGGACATTCACCCGTAACGGCAGCGCCGCGCCTGCGTCCGGCGAAAAGACGGTACGCAGAGTTGAGCCACGCATCGCGGGCATCGCAGGTCATGCCATCACGGAGGGTGCCCTGAGTCAGGCTCCCCTGTGGCAAGCGCGTGCTGTACAGGCTCGTGCGCACAAGCCTCAACACCTAGAAGCACACCGAGCCATTGGCTGTGCTGCTGGGCCCTGTAGCTAGAAGCCCAGAACGCCTATCAGTACCCCTGGCCCTGGCCCTGGCCCTGGCCCTGGCCCTGGCCCTGGCCCTGGCCCTGGCCCTGGCCCTGGCCCTGGCCCTGGCCCTGGCCCTGGCCCTGGCCCTGGCCCTGGCCCTGGCTTTAAGCTGTGCATCACGCCTGCATGCAGATCTTTGTGGCAGGAGCTACAGGCCGCTTGGGCGCCCGTGTGGTGCGGGAGCTGCTAGCTGCTGGCTTCAAGGTGCGGGCAGGCGCCCGTGATGTGGAAGCTGCCCAGAAGGCGGTGGATGTGGCCGAGGCGTACGGCCTGCTGTCAGCCAGGCAGCTGCAGCAGCTGGAGATTGTGGAGGTGGACATCACCCAGCCAGACACCCTGCGACAGGCCATTGGCAACGCCAGCAAGGTGGGCCACCTCCTGGATGGTCAAGCAACCATGCATGGGCTATGATGATGGGTGGTGGCTAGCAGCGGCAGGTCAATGCCAGCAGCAGCAGCAGGAGCAGCAGCAGCAGCAGCAGCAGCAGCAGCAGCAGCAGCAGCAGCAGCAGCAGCAGCAGCAGCAGCAGCAACACAGGGAAGCAGTGGAGGGCACAGGCAAGAAGATATGATTGGGAGGTAGCGCTGACTCTGACCCCTCCCTCCAGCCCCGGCCTCTACCTGGGCAACTGGGCAGTTCAGCACTGTCATGCAGCCCAGGCTTAGGCCCGGGCACAAAAGGGGTGCTAGGGTGCTGCATGTGCACTGTGATGCATGCTGTCCACTGAGAACTTCTTCCTTTTGTTGCATAACACCAACCACATCGCTTTTGGTGCCCCCCCATCACACTTTCCTCCCCTGTCACTCCACCTGCCCGTCACACCTCCCTCACACCAGGTGGTGTGTGCTGTGGGTGCGCCTGAGAGCGACGCCCTCAATGTGGCGGCGCCTAAGCAGATTGACGGGGACGGCACCATCGCCCTGATCAACGCAGCCAGCGCAGCAGGGGTGCAGCAGTTTGTGCTGGTGACCTCGCTTGGCACAGAAAAGGTGGGTCGAGGAGCAGCAGCAGCAGTGAGGCAGGTGGGTGGGGTGGGGTGGGGTGGGGATGCCCCTGGTCTGGCCTCTCCCCTGGCCCCTCCCCTGAGCCCTGGTCGCCTCCCCAGCACCGCAGCACGGCTGCTGAGTGCCCTAGGGAGGGGCTGGGGCTGGGGCTGGCCTCAGGGCATGGGCTGCAGAGACATGTGCCGGCTGGCAGCAGGGGAGGTGGGGGCCTCAGTGCTGGGTCCGGGTCCAGGCCTTGCCTGACTGCACCAGGGGTGGTGAGGAGGTGCCGGCTGGCTGAGGGGCGGTCCCCTGTATGGCAGCAGCAGCAGCACCCTGACGGGTGTCGGGGCAGGGCAACGCAGTCCAGGGTGGTACCCTGATCTTGGCCTGATGTGTGCCTGATCTTGGCCTGATCTTGGCCTGATCTTGGCCTGATCTTGGCCTGATCTTGGCCTGATCTTGGCCTGATCTTGGCCTGATCTTGGCCTGATCTTGGCCTGATCTTGGCCTGATCTTGGCCTGATGTGGGCCTGATCTTGGCCTGATCTTCGCCTGATGTGTGCCTGATGTTGGCCTGATGTTGGCCTGATCTTGGCCTGATCTTGGCCTGATGTGTGCCTGATCTTGGCCTGATCTTGGCCTGATCTTGGCCTGATGTGTGCCTGATCTTGGCCTGATCTTGGCCTGATCTTGGCCTGATGTGTGCCTGATCTTGGCCTGATCTTGGCCTGATCTTGGCCTGATGTGTGCCTGATCTTGGCCTGATCTTGGCCTGATCTTGGCCTGATGTGTGCCTGATCTTGGCCTGATCTTGGCCTGATCTTGGCCTGATGTGTGCCTGATCTTGGCCTGATCTTGGCCTGATCTTGGCCTGATGTGTGCCTGATCTTGGCCTGATCTTGGCCTGATCTTGGCCTGATGTGTGCCTGATCTTGGCCTGATCTTGGCCTGATCTTGGCCTGATGTGTGCCTGATGTGTGCCTGATCTTGGCCTGATCTTGGCCTGATCTTGGCCTGATGTGTGCCTGATCTTGGCCTGATGTGTGCTTGATCTTGGCCTGATCTTGGCCTGATCTTGGCCTGATGTGTGCCTGATTTTGGCCTGATGTGTGCTTGATCTTGGCCTGATGTGTGCGGGTCCCTTTCCCTCTCCCTCGCCCTCACCACATGCTCCTGCTCCCCTCCCCAAGCTGCTGAGTGGGTGAGTGAGGCAAAAGGCTTGGCCCACTACCTGGCTCTCGACATCAGCTGCATGCCATGGCAATGCATGGCACTTTCCATGCATGATGCCACCAGTGGTAGTGATACCACTGCTGGTGGTGGTGGTGAAGATGCCAGTGGTGGTGGTGGTCATGGTGATGATGCCAGTGGTGGTGTTGGTGTTGGTGTTGGTGGTGATGGTGATGGTGATGGTGATGATGCCAGTGGTGGTGTTGGTGATACCACTGCTGGTGGTGGTGGTGGTGATCATGGCGACCACTTCCAGAGCGTGGGTTGTTGCTGCTGCTGACTGGCAGGTGGGGTGGCCTGCCAGCATCCTGAACCTGTTCTGGGGCGTACTGCTGTGGAAGCGGCAGGCGGAGAAGGCACTGCAGGCCAGCGGCATGGCATACACCATTGTCAGGCCCGGTGAGCAGCAGGGGGAGGAGGATGCAGGGCAGGGAGGGGCAGGAGGGTGAGCAGCAGGGGGAGGAGGATGAAGGGCAGTAGCAGGGGGAGGACATCAAAGAGTATGCAACCAACACTTGCTGCTGCTGCTGCTGCTGCTGCCGCCGCTGCCGCTGCCGTCACTGTTGCTGTTCCTTCTGCTCCTGGCCTTTGTCACTGCTCCTTGCCTCTGTCACTGCTGTCTGCCATGGCCACGGTGGTGGTGGCTGTGGTGGCAGGTGGCATGGAGCGCCCCACCGACACCTACAAGCGCAGCCACAGCCTGGTGCTGTCCCCCAAGAACACCCAGTTTGGGGGCCAGGTGTCACGCCTGCAGGTCAGCAGCAGGGGACTCGGGGGAGCGGGGTGGGGGGAGGAGGGGGTGGGGGTATAGGAGGATGCTTTTCACAAGGCCCGGCCTCCAGGGAGGAGCAGTAGGCAGGAGCTGCTGGGGCAGTTGGGCAGGGGGAGGGCGCGGCTGGGCTTAGGAGGACTTGGCCATGGCAGGTAGCGAGGTGCAGGGCAGCTAGGGTCAGGGCAGGTAGCGAGGGGTAGGGCAGGCAGGCAGGGGCCAAGGGGCAAGGCAGGGAGGGGCACTCGGTCAGGTCCCTGTGACCTCGTTAGGGCGTCTGGGCAGGGGGAGGATGGGTCAGGGGCTGCCAGGTGACCCCAGTGGTGGGCAGCCAGGGATGGAGTGAGGCATTACGCCCCGCCCTGGCGCTGCCGCCTCCTCCCCCCACCCTTTTCTGTATTGAGCCCTTTGGCACAGCATGAGAGCGAGGAGGTGAGAGGGGGAAGGATGGTGGTGTGTGATGTGTGTGTACTTGTGTGAGCGTAGGTGGCTGAGCTGGTGGCGTCCATGATGGTCACACCAGAGCTGGCCGCTAACAAGGTAAACACCACTCTCTTACGTTGACCTCACTCCTGGTCACACTGACCCTGACCTGACCCTGACCCTGACCCTGACGCTGCCCCTGACCTTGACCCTGACCCTGATCCTGACGCTGCCCCTGCAGGTGGTTGAGGTGACGGCTGAAGCTGGTGCCCCGCAGCTGACCTTCCAGGAGCTGTTGGCCAGCGTGCCCTCAGAGCGCAGCCAGGAGGAGCAGGTGGGCAATGAAAGGGGCTCTGAAAGACCAGGGGCAGGGACAGGGACAGGGACAGGGACAGGGGCAGGGACAGGGACAGGGACAGGGACAGGGACAGGGACAGGGACAGGGACAGGGACAGGGACAGGGACAGGGACAGGGACAGGGACAGGGACAGGGACAGGGACAGGGACAGGGACAGGGACAGGGACAGGGACAGGGACAGGGACAGGGACAGGGACAGGGACAGGGACAGGGACAGGGACAGGGACAGGGACAGGGACAGGGACAGGGACAGGGACAGGGGCAGGGGCAGGGGCAGGGACAGGGGCAGGGACAGGGACAGGGGCAGGGACAGGGACAGGGACAGGGACAGGGACAGGGGCAGGGGCAGGGACAGGGACAGGGACAGGGACAGGGACAGGGGCAGGGGCAGGGACAGGGACAGGGGCAGGGGCAGGGGCAGGGGCAGGGGCAGGGGCAGCGGCAGGGGCAGCAAAGAACTGGGATGGGCAGGGGGCGGCATCAGAGGGAGGGGCTGAAGCGAGGATAAGGCGCAGTACGCAAACAGGACGGCGTGCCTTCAACAACCTTTCCTTCCCTCCTCCTTTTGTATGGCTCTTGTCCTGTCTGCACCCTCCCCCTTGTGGGTTGAGGGCCTGCTGAGGTGCTGGTGGCTCTCCTCGTCTCCTCCCAGGCTACTCCCCAGCTTTCCTTCCTCCATGCACAAACGCCTCACCTGCCACATGGCTGCATGGACGAATTCCATACTCATGCTTGCATGCAAGTGCTGCATGCGGTGTGGCAGGTGCGCTTGCGTGAGGCGTCCCTGGAGGTCATGGATGAGATTGAGGAAGCCGAGCAGAAGCTGGCTCAGGCCAAGGAGGCCGTGGCGGCAGCTGAGGCCAGGACCAAGGAATTGAATGCCAGGCTGCAAGAGGCGAAGGCACAGGTCAGGGCGGCTGACAGCCCACAGCCTCGTGCCACCAAGGGCGGCGAGGGCAGGGCAGGGCAGGGCAGGGCAGGGCAGGGCAGGGCAGGGCAGGGCAGGGCAGGGCAGGGCAGGGCAGGCCTGTGTGCGTTGCAACCTGGACTAGACTGTATTCACTCACCTGCAGTATGAAGTCACACAAGGGCTGGATGGAGTGGGGTGGGGTGGGGCGTGACGAGACATCTTGTGTGCGTGCCAGAAGTTTGGCCAGGCTCTCCATTTTCTGGTCCCTACCAGCCCTGATGACCATCCCTGATGACCAGCCTGGCCACCTGCCTGTGTTGGGGTGTGACCACTGCTGCTGCCACCCGGGCAACTTGGCCAGGCTCTGACCTGGACCTGGCTAGTCACCTGCCTGCTTGTGGGCGTGCGTGGCCCGCTATATGGCTCCCCCTCCTCCCCTGTGAGGGGTGTGCAGACCCCCTGGCGCTGCCCCTTTCCCCTTGAGCCACTTGGGCAGTCTGGCTAGGCTCTCACCTGCTCCGGCCCTCACCGGGCACACCACCTGTCTGCTGGCTGGCATGTGTACCCCGCTGACTGGCAACTCGCTGACTAGCCACCCACCCACCCACCCACCCACCCACCCACCCACCCACCCACCCACCCACCCACCCACCCACCCACCCACCCACCCACCCACCCACCCACCCACCCACCCACCCACCCACCCACCCACCCACCCACCCACCCACCCACCCACCCACCCACCCACCCACCCACCCACCCACCCACCCACCCACCCACCCACCCACCCACCCACCCACCCACCCACCCACCCACCCACCCACCCACCCACCCACCCACCCACCCACCCACCCACCCACCCACCCACCCACCCACCCACCCACCCACCCACCCACCCACCCACCCACTCACTGCAGGAGGCTGAGGTCAGGGCCAAGTTTGCCCCGGTGCTGAAGGACGGTGCCGCGGCAGACAAGGCACTGGAGGGCGCCCGGGCAGCAGCCAAGCAGGCGGTGAGGGGCGGGCTGGCCACAGCAAAACATCAGCCTCGAAACATTCTGTTATTTGTGCTTGTGCTGACATGTCATGATGGTGAGGGTCATGATGGTGAGGGTCATGATGGTGAGGGTCATGATGGTGAGGGTCATGATGGTGATGGTCATGGTTGTGAGCTTCACTGCCCTCACCCCCTGCCTGCCTCAGAGCCTGCGTGAGTCCGCTGCCAAGGCGGTGCTTGAGGCTGCGCGCAAGGCAGGAGCGCAAGGGCAGCTGCTGGACAAGAAGCAGATCGCAGCCGTGGCAGAGCAGGTGCGGGCTGAAGCCGACCCCACCGCCCTCACAGCTGCCCACAGTGCTGGCAGTAGACCAGACACCAGGCAGTCAGGGACCTGATCAGATTAGAGTAGTGAGGCCGTCAGTGGGGCAGCCAGCCCACTCTGCCAGAAGAGGTGTATGTGGAGGGGCAGGGGCACTCAGGTGGCAGCCAGGCAGCCTCCCTCACAGCCCTGCCACCTCACCCCTCCAAGTTTATAAAGATGTTGGCTGGCTTGATGCCCCGGTGCACCTGCAGCGCTAGCCGCAGCAGGCAGCCTCCCTCACAGCCCCTGACCCTTTACAGAGCGTTGCTCAGGCCTGGCATGATGGGGTTGTACGGCTTGCCGGATGAGACACAGAGCAGAGGGGTGCAGGTCGCAGCCAGCCCCACCTCCCTGGAGACTGTCAGCTGATGTGTGTGACTGACAGCTGGCTGCTGCACACCTGTATCCTAATGATGGCTGGAGACATGACAGCGACTGACAGCTGAGACAGCTGGGCCAGATCCAGCCCAGGCCAGATCATCAGCACAGCACAGCACAGCCATTCATTGTACCTTGTTGGACCTTGTTAGACCTTGTTAGACCTTGTTGGACCCTGACCTTAAGCTTGCCTGGCCCTGACCCTGGCCCTGGCCCTGGCCCCCCTCCCGGCCACAGGTGATGAACCCCCCTAAGGCCGCCCCTCCTGCACCCACTGCAGCTGCCAAGGCCACCTCCCCAGCCCCTGCTGCCACCAAGCCCCTCTTTGGCTTCTTTGGGGACGCAAAGGTAGGCCGGCTGGCTGGAAGAGGAGGCTGCAGGGGCGGGAGGGGGGCCATGACAAGGGTTCATTGGGTTCATTGGGTTCATTGGGGTGGGATTAAAGAAAGAAAGGTGAAAGAAAGATTAAAGAAAACAAGGTTAAAGAAAGAAAGGAAGAAAGAAAGACAGACTACGCCCTGGCCGAGGGCGTGACCCTATTGAGGGGAACTGTGACCCTACTGGGGGGAAGGAGGAACACCGAAGAAAGAAAGGGGCGTGAGTTAGGGAAGTTGGCGCCTCGGGCCTGGCGCTCACCTTGCCTATCCACCATGCACAAGTAGTTATCTTATGTCGCTAGGTAGGATTGAACCCCGGTACCAACTACCAACCACCCCGCATCAACTGAGCCACCCGATGCATGACGGGGCGCGATGGGGTGGGATGGGTTAGGATGCTGTGGTCGTGGGCAGATGGGGAAGAGAGGGCTTTCCATGCTGTGGCTTCTCAGTGGCACTGTTCAACTGTGGCTTTCCATGTTGGAGCGCTGGACAAAGCGCTGAAGTCAAGCCAGCGTTTTGAGCCCTGGTCGTGGTCCTTGCCTGCAGTCCAGTGCCCCAGCCAGTGAGGAGCAGCAGGAGGAGGAGGAGGAGGCGGCGGCCCCTGTGCCCCGCCTGGCCTCCCCTCCTCCCCGGTCAGCCAGCCCCCCCGCCTTCTCCCTTGGCCGCCTGTTCGGCAGCCAGGAGCCTGAGCAGCAGCCGGCAGAGCAGGTGGGTAGGCGGCAGCACCCGGGCCTGTGTGCCCCTCACCCTCCGCCCCCTCCCACCCTGCTGTCCCCCGGCTGTGCAGCGGACCACCCAGCGCTGTGTCCACACCCTGTGTCCACCTCCACCATGGCGGCACCCTGTGCTCTGAAGGCGCTCCTAGACCCCCCTAGACCCCCCTAGAGTGCTGCTAGGTTCCACTTGGTAGCATTTGGTGCATTTTGGTGCATGCGGCCTCACACGGTGCTTGGCTGCTTGCCTGCTGCTCACTGTGTGCGTCGACTGTGACCTCACCCCCCTGCCGTCACCCCCCCTGCTGTTACCCCCCCTGCCGTCACCCCCCCTGCCCTCCCACCCCTGCCCTCCTTCCCCTACCCTCCTTTCCCTACCCTCACCCTCTTGCCCTCACCCCCCCGCGCTCACCCCCCCTGCCCTCACCCCCCTGCCCTCACCCCCCTGCCCTCATGTCTTGCAGGAAACTGCAAAGGCAGCCGCCCCAGCCCCTGCCGCCATCTCTGCTCCCGCCCCCGCCCCAGCCAAGCCGGCTAAGGCCGCTCCTCCCCCCCCAGCAGCCGCAGCTCCTCCCCCCCCTGCTCCCACAGCAGAGCAGGCCAAGGCAGTGCCTAAACAGGCCAAGGCAGCAGTCAAGGTGGAGCAGCCAGCGCCTGCCCTTGCTGAAGAGAAAGAAGCGCAGGAGGAGCAGGTGGAGGTGAAGGGGTGATTGGGGGAGGGGGGGGCTGGGCCGCACCGTATTAGCCCTGCCTATCTTGAACACCACTCTTGTCACTCCTTGCGCTTCCCCAGCCTATCTTGTCAAATGCATTCTTTATTGCCTGCCTGTCTTGTCAACTCCCCCTCTTCTCATCACAAAGGACTGATTGACCTGCTCTGAAGTAGCCTTGCTCATGCTTGCCTGCAGTTGCACGGGCGCGCCTTGCAAATGCCTGACTTTGCATCATACTTTGTTTGTTGCCAAACCTGGCCTGGTGTCGCCTAATTTGGCCTGGTGTTGCCTAACTTGGCCTGGTGTTGCCAAACTGATCTAACCTGGCAGGCAGGGCCCCCTGGTGGTTTCCTGGCCAAGCTGTTTGGCTGGGGCCAGGCTGTGGACGCCAACCCTGAGGCCCCCGCCACGCCCCCTGCACTAGAGCAGGCAGCAGCGGCTGCCAAGCCTGTTGTGTCAGCAGCGGCTCAGGCGGTGAAGGAGGCCCCTAAGGCAGCAGTGGCAGCAGCGGCACAAGCAGCGAGCCCTAAGGCGGCAGCGCCAGCCGCCACTGCACCGTCGGCGCCCACCATCAAACCCGTGACTCGCTCCCCTGTGAGTGTGACATGGTGTGACACCAGGTTCAGGGGTGTGATTTTGAAGTTTGTATTGACGCTTCAAGGTGAATGGGAGGGAGGTTGGCATCATTTTGTTCCAATCTTGCATATCAGTGCTGCAAGGGCGAAGGGAGGATGGGCCCGGTCTAATGGATGTTGTTGCTGCTATGTGTCGTTGTTGCCAAACGCTATTGCTGCTGGCTGTGGCGTGATGCCAGCTGTTTCAGGGGCTGTGTGCGACCATTGGGCATGCAGGAACCGGCTGAGCCACCTGAGCTTGTGGAGCAGCGCGCACTGAGCGCCTTGGCGCAAGAGAGGCAGGCCAAGGCGGATGCAGTCGCGAAGGCGCGCGCGAGTGTGGAGGCGGAGGAGCTGAAGGCGCTGAAGGCCGCAAATGTGGCATTGGCCAAGCTTACTGCTCCCTCTCGTACTGATCAAGTGTCCGTGCCCAAGCCCAAGAGTGTCGAGCCGGCATCGGAACCCAAGCCAGCTGTGCCAGTGCCTGCCAAGCCAGCTGCGCCTGTGGCCGCCAAGCCAACTGCGCCTGTAGCCGCCAAGCCAGCTGCGCCCGTGGCTGCTAAGCCGGTTGCGCCGGTGGCTTCCAAATCAGCTGCGCCCGTTGCGCAGGACGATGCTGAAGCGAGGAAGAAAGAGGCGCAGCAATGGATCGCCGCTTGGAAGGCAAAGAAGGCCGCCCCAGTCACCAAGGCTGCACCGAGCAAGAAGTCTGGCGACTACGATGCTGAAGCGGCTGCAGCGGCACAAAAAGAGGCAAAGGCATGGATTGATGCGTGGAAGGCAAAGCGATCGAAGGCATGAAGCATTCAAACTTGAGCAAGTACGGGTTTTGTAGGGACGGGGGCGCGGGCGGATTTGATGCAATTCATCACGGAGGCTGAAGCGGAGGTTGTGCGGGTCAAACACGATGTGTGCGGTTGTTGCGAGGAACTTGCTGGCTGTGAGATGTGGTACAGAGCTGCAAAAATGCAGTGGTCTTGGCAATGCAACTGGTCAGAGATTCATCGGGCTGTTGGCCATCATTAGAATATAAATATCGTTATCTGTACATCGTAAAAATATATGGTATGGTCATAAATTCCAGCAATCACACAGTCGATAACAAAGCGACGATCAAGCAGCAACTCACATTGCGCTATGGCTAAGAAGAAGCGGAAGGGCGGAGTCAAGGAAAAGAAGGGCCCGCCAAAGCCACAGAAAGGTTCGTGTCCCTAGCCGACAGTGAACTCCGTGAGTTACCCGTTGTGTAATAGCCCGTCGCTCATGTTCGCAGCGTCTCGTTCTCTTCAAGCAACGACAGGAGCGTCGGGATGGCTGGAGCAACCAAAGACGTCAGGTGACAGGTCGGGCCCACCTTGTGTGTCCCCGCACTGTATGTGGCTACCCCTCCCATTGAACCACCACGTAAGGGACATTTGACTTTGCGGCGTGCCTGGTGAGAGTTGAGCTGTCATTTTAACGCGGAACGCCTTATCTTTGCGTTGCGCTTGCGCCTGCGCGCCCGAGCTGCTGGCACCCACGGTGACCGGCAGTCTGCCAGGCACGCGAACGGTTCCGCTGTGCGCAATGGGCCTTTCAAGTGCTGCCTAACAACACCCACAACGCGGGATGCAGAGTTCTCCGCTGCGGTACACTTTACGCATGGAGCCCAGTTTTCTCAACATCATCTTACACAGCCTCCCCCTCCACATGAATTTCCACCCAGCCAGTGCTGGCAGCTTGCGTAGACCTCACACAACACGTACAGCGGGCAGCCTGGCCCCCCTGCCGTTTGCAGAGGTGATATTTCGGATGTCGGCATGCTGCAGACATGTGCACACGCCATCTTCTAAAACCCCTCTTGGGAAATCTTGGGAAGAGTTGAGACTTTGGCAGGGGGTTCACAGTTGAGTTCCCTAGCTAGTGACGCAGGGCTGGAGACTTCGATTCACTTCGATGGTTGCCAGACTGGCATCAGCATAGTGGGCAGCATGGGGGAGGTTTAGTCCACCTTTATGGAGCTTAATTAGCAAGTGAATGATGCAGTTGCCCCTGCTATGCTCATGCCGTGGTCTCCTCCTAGTTTCAGAGCCCCTGAGCCTAGTTTCGTCGCCTCAGAGCCAGCGCATGTGGGTAATTATGTTAGACATGAGGTCGGGCTCCTCGCACATCGCGCACTATCCATCGCGTTAAACAGGGACTCAGTGGTACTGGGTCAGCGTACATCAAGTCCGCAGGCTCGGTAGGGTCGGATACCCGGCAACATGCCCGACCAGCTCAGCGTGTGGCTCAGCGCGGCCTCATTCCGACGCTTCAATCCGCGTGTAAATCCGTGCAGAAATGAGTCCGGAAAAGCCGTTGTCCCTTATCGTTAGGGGGGGTGGTGGTTCAATGGGAGGGGTAGCCATGTGTCCTCGCATTGTGTCTTGGCCTGTCAAAGTGGCCTATCAAAGTGTTGATTGTGCTGGTCCGTAGGTCATCAAGGTCCCGGAGGGCGCTGTGCTGCGCGGGTGCAAGAAGACTAGGCGCAAGCTACGGGCGCACCTCCAGCTGCGGGCTGAAGTGCACTCCCAGCTCCGCGTCATCGCGTCGCTGTTTGTGTTGCGGATTCTTCAGACCTGCCTGGTGGGCTACCCCACCCCGGGGTACCGTAGCGCCACTCAGCCTCCAGCCATGCACCCCCCCCAAGCCCCTAATGCACCTCCCTTACCCCCACTCCCCCGGCGTGCCCCTGCCCAGCCTGTCCCTGCCCAGCCTGCCAACAGGTGGTGGGTTTGCGTGACTGGCTTAGGCTCTGACTCTGACTCCGAGTTAGATTGTGGCTCTAAGCCAGAGTCACAGTCTGACTCGGAGTCAGAGTCACTGTCACACTCCATGCTGGCAGGTTGGGCAGGGGCAGGCTGGGCAAGGGCACGCGGGGGGAGTGGGGGTAAGGGAGGTGCATTAGGGCTTGGGGGGGCTGCATGGCTGGAGGCTGAGTGGCGCTACGGTACCCCGTGGTGGGATAGCCCACCAGGCAGGTCAGAAAGATCCGCAACACAAACAGTGACGCAATGACGCGGAGCTGGGAGTGCACTTCAGCCCGCAGCTAGAGGTGCGCTCGTAGCTTGCGCCTAGTCTTCTTGCACCCGCGCAGCACAGCGCCTTCCGGGACCTTGATGACCTGCGGACAAGCACAATCAACAGTTTGATAGGCCACTTTGACAGGCCAAGACACAATGCGAGGACACATACAGTGCGGAGACACACAAGGCGGGCGCGACCTTTCACCTGACGTCTTTTGTTACTCCAACCATCCCGACGCTCCTGTCGTTGCTTGCCTTGAGGGGTACGGGACGCAGCGATGGAAGCAACAGGAGCGACGGGCTATTACCCAGCCAATGCGGGGCCTGATGTGGTGCCCAGTAGTGCCCCCCCGCAAGCCCCGTCAGGCCCCACGCAGCAGCCAGGCAGCAACACCGGCAGCAGTCTCCGAGCGAGGGCCCAACACTCCCCCGTCAGATAAGCGCAGCAAGCGCACCAAGGTTGAGCAGGCAGCTGAGCCCACCGGTGGCACAGGCAAGGGCAAGGGCAAGGGCAAGGCTGCCAAGCGCAAGCCAACACCACAGCCAGGCAGGTGGATGGACAGGGACTGCAATGCAGCACTGAACATGCAGCGCATTGGGGAAAGTAGGTGGCGGTCGCCGGAGCTGTGCTACTGACCAGACCGGGGAGCTCTGCCCGCCAAGGGCAAGGAGTACCCTGGCCTAGGCTACAAGCGGGTGCGAGACAAGCCACCCAAGGCCTAGCAGCAGCAGTCTGTTGTGGCACAGTAGTGTGTGCCCCCCCATCTAAGCTGTTATCAGCTTACATTAGCGCATGTTTTGTCATGCCAACTCTACACAATAGCCATCAAGGGTCAGCAACGATGTAGGTGGTAGGCACTCATGCACCATGTCCATGTGCACTGGGTATGCTCCACACAACCCAATAACACCACTTGAGTCGGGCTACTAATGCCCACTAGTAGTCCCGCTAGTGGTCCCTATTGGTAACTACTGGTCCTGCTAAAATGGAGGCCCTAGTGAGGGACAAGGGGGCTGCAACGCGGCCTAGGCAATTTGAATGCATGTCAAACATGTCAAAATATATCTCTTGGACGACTTTACGGCGATCTATGCTAAGCGATTAGCCTTTGGACTCGTCTTGCCTACTTGCATTACCTGTGATGAGGGACACGAGCAATCCCATCGTGTACTTCGACATCAGTATAGGCGGCGAACCAGGTACAACGCAATGGCACGTGGTTCTAGCGTTTGTACAGGCATTGCGATGCGGGGTACCGATATGAGAAGTCTCGCGAACATGCACTGCGGACGCAGCTGGCCGCATTGTCATGGAGCTGTACAAGGACCTGGTTCCAAGGACTGCGGAAAACTTCCGGCAAGTGGACCTCTTCTGCCTGCTGCAGTGACACTGCTCCTGGGAGCCTGGCCCTGGCCCTGGCAAGGACCTGGGATGCCTGACACTGACACTGACACTGACACTGACACTGACACTGACACTGGCACTGATCCTGACACCCTTGTCTTCTGCTGGGCTGCTGTCAGGTGGAATGCTACAGCACGCTCCACCCTCTATCAGTTCCACCACCCTAAACAGCATTGCATGATACAGAAATGCCACGCCTGATGTCCATGCATTGCTTTGGCCTGAACTATGTGTAGCTTACATGCACAGTTGCAACCCAGAGGCAGTGCTGCAGGCTGGGGATGCTGATCATGAAAGGCGCTCCCACTGAGTCCCTGCTGAGTTGGTGACTGCACTGTAGGCAGCTATGCACCGGCTCTGCTGGGGTGGGCCAGACCACTGGCATGCCCCTGCACTACAAGGGCAGCACCTTTCACAGGTGCATCAAGGTGTGTCTGGCTGCCCTGTGGTGCCTATTGCTTGTGGTAGCTGTGTGCGAGTCTTCGACCCAGCCCAGACATCAGCTGACTGCCCCCCATGCCCTCCCTGCATGTCCATGAGGTCCATGGCTAGATAGCATGCATGCTCCACTCCTTGATCCATGTCGCCGGCTTACATTTTTGAATATCATAGGGAGTCACATGACATGACATGGCATGAGCAGGCACATGAGGCCCCAGGGGAAACATGGACCTTGAACAGGCCTTGTTATCAGTAAGCGGCAATGCCGGGGCCCCCTGTGACATCCCTGCTGCTGCCTTTGCCGCTGCAGGACTTCATGATCCAGGTGAGGAGGGCCTGGAGTGAGGGGTGTGGTGCCCTGTCTGGGATGCAGGGCCACGCAGCCGCACAGCAGCAGCCCCACAGCCCCCCCTTGTGCACCAGTAGCGCCAGCAGCGGCAGGAGAGTAGCAGCAGGGGGCGCTGTCACACGACAGCAGCGCAAGAATTAGCTCAGGCACCAGAGCACAGCCAGTGTGGCATGAGCTATGGGCAACCAGGAGTGGCCATTAAAGTGCAGCATTGGCATTTGCAGTGCAGCAGCAGCAGGCAGGCAGGCAGGCAGGCAGGCAGGCAGGCAGGCAGGCCCTGCCTCCATGCTGCCACCCTGTGCGTCGCTGGCTGGCTGCCCGCTTGCCCTTGCATGTGTCTGCCTCAGGGCGGGGACTTCACCAATCACAACGGGACAGGTGCGCTGCGCTGCTGCTGCGCTGCCGCTGCTGCTGCTGCTGCGCTGCTGCTGCACAGCTGAAGCATAGCTGCGGCCAGCCACCAGCCGTGGCAGCAGCCTCAGTGTGCAGCAAACATGCCCTAACCAACCAGCCAAGTTTCCCCAACCAATCAAGCTTCCCTAACTAACCAACCAACCTTCCCTAACCAACCAGCCAAGCTTCCCCAGTCAGCTGTAGCCGTTGAGAGGCACTGCACTCGATCAGCATGGCGTTCATCAGCACATAATTCCCCTACTAATAGGTAGGAGCTGTGTTATCTGTAATCCGAACTGTGTACCTGAGACAAGCAGCCGGTACTAATACCAAGTTTCCTACCCCCACCCCCTTGCGAGGGTCGGGCGATAGATGTTGGCATGAAACACATGCTCTGATGTAAGCAACAGCTTCAGCATTGCCAGCATGCGACTGTGATACAGGCTGCTGGGCTTGGGCCTTGGGTGCTAGGTCTCGCAGCTTTTTGAAGTTCACCAGCGCACAGACAGAAGGGCTCAGGGCCCTGTCAGGGTCAGTGGCTTAGATCCATACAGACTGCGATGATGAAGCAAGCCCAATGCCCTCCGAGCACTCCTAGGAGGGGTGTTGCTGGTGGACCGGGTTGGCGGCTAGCTGCACGCCTGCTGTGCTCTGCTGCAGGTGGCGAGTCCATCTATGGCGCTAAGTTCGAGGACGAGGGTTTTGAGTTGAAGCACGAACGCCCGTTCCTACTCTCTATGGCCAATGTGAGAGCACAGCTGCAGCTGCCTCGGCATACCCCCTGCCACCTGCTGCTGCAACCTATGCCTGGTCTGGTCACCTGGTCGTTTGATCAGCTCATTACCTCACAGTATCACACTATCACAGTATCACAGCACAACAGTATCACACTATCACAGATCATGGGAGAGAACAACATACATTGTAACGCCACTTTGAAAGCCCACCCGCCCATTGGCCTGCTTCTTGCCTGCCTGCCTGCCTGCCTGCCTGCCTGCCTGCCTGCCTGCCTGCCTGCCTGCCTGCCTGCCTGCCTGCCTGCCTGCCTGCCTGCCTGCCTGCCTGCCTGCCTGCCTGCCTGCCTGCCTGCCTGCCTGCCTGCCTGCCTGCCTGCCTGCCTGCCTGCCTGCCTGCCTGCCTGCCTGACCGCCTGACCGCCTGACCGCCTGACCGCCTGACCGCCTGACCGCCTGACCGCCTGACCGCCTGACCGCCTGACCGCCTGACCGCCTGACCGCCTGACCGCCTGACCGCCTGACCGCCTGACCGCCTGACCGCCTGACCGCCTGACCGCCTGACCGCCTGCCTGCCTGCCTGCCTGCCTGCCTGCCTGCCTGCCTGCCTGCCTGCCTGCCTGCCTGCCTGCCTGCCTGCCTGCCTGCCTGTTCAATGCTTTGGTAGGCTGGAAAGAACACAAATGGGTCACAGTTCTTCATCACCACTGTGCCCACACCCCACCTGGACGGCAAGCATGGTGCGCAGGGCCAGGCAAGCAGGGTGGCCACCTCCATGGCCGCAGGCCTGTGCTCATGATGTCGCAGGAGGGTCAGCAGTAGGGGGAAGGGGGCTAGGGGCGGGAGAAGGGAAGGGGCGGACATGTCAGCGTGGTCAGGAAGGCTTAACATGAGCCAAGGACTGCAGGCAGGCTGAGTGGTTTGCCGCTGTAACACTGGCTACGGCCGCTTGGGCCAGGATGAGACAGCAGCCTGTCCAGTAGCTGAAAGGTGACGAACAGACATCCCGCCATGCTTGTCATTGAGCGCATGGCTGATGGCTGACGCATGGCCGCATGGCACCTGGCAGGTTCAGCAGGTGATGCTGGAGGTCACAATGGTGTAGGATGGTGAGCAATGGTGCAGGGGATAGGGGTTTAAAAAAAGGGAAAGGCCAGAAACGGACAATGGAAATGGACAGTTTAATGGTCTGCAGCACCACCCCTCCTGTGCAGGTGTGCAGGAATGAGGGTGCCCAGGCCTGTCTGCTGAGCTTGCATGGTTATGCAGAGGGCTCTGCCTGCCCAGCTGTAGACCCCGCTGGGGCCGTGCTGCTGCGGTGCTGCCTGCGCAGTGGTGTTTGGCTCAGTGCTGCAGGGGGTGGGGGTGGTCAAGGCTATCGAGGACTCTGAAACAAATGAAAACGACAAGGTGGGCCGGGGCGGGGTGGGGCGGGGCGGGGCGGGGCGGGGCGGGAGAGGAGAGGAGAGGAGAGGAGAGGAGAGGAGAGGAGAGGAGAGGAGAGGAGAGGAGAGGAGAGGAGAGGAGAGGAGAGGAGAGGAGAGGAGAGGAGAGGAGAGGAGAGGAGAGGAGAGGGGTCAAGAGCCAAAGGAGTGACCCATGTTACTGCTTCTGCTACTGTCACTCCTCCCCTCCATGTCAGTGGTTGCAGCCTGCCATGAGTGGTGCTGTGGGTGCGGCCGCAGCCCCTGGCAGCCTGCGTGATTGAGGAGTGTGGGGAACTGCCTGCCGGCACTGACCTGGCAGCCCTGCTGGCGGCACAGGTAGGCCGACACGTCCCCCTGCACCGCCGCCTACTCCCTCCCCCGGACCCAGGTGGCACTGAGATTGAGACACCTAGGCTGCCCTGACCCCCCCACCTTGTAGCCTCTGACTGTGGTTGGGGCCTAGCCCTAGTCTGCAGCACCCCAGGACCCTACCCCACCCCTCTCACACAACCCTCGGCACCTGCTCCTGCCTCCCTCCTGTTGGAGCAAGGTATGCTAGGCTCAGCCCGCCCATCAGGGCTTGAGCTATTTGTGTCTTACGTGCTCCTTCTGTCATAGGCTCTGCTCAGTGGCTTAGTGCCTTACTGTGTTCACGGTGAAGCTCTGCTGAATAGCGAGGGCGTCTTTTTCCCTCACCTCCCACCTCCTCACCCTCTCATCCCCGCCTCCTGCTGCTCTGCTTTTCCCTGTGCGCCCACCATCACAGTGTGTGAACGTTTGAAACCTGTGAGTGAGATTAGAAAAGGGCTAAGTGCATGCTGTGGCATGCAGGGCACGTACCCTGACTACCCTGAGGATGCCCAGCTGCCGCCTGGCCCTGAAGCCATCCCAGCTCGCCTGGCAGCAGCTGAAGCCATCCGCCTCGAAGGCAACAGCCTCTTCAAGCAAGGTGCAGCCCGGTCAGGGCAGCTGCTGAGGGCCGAGACCAAGCAGCCTGCCGACCATGCAGGCTGTGTCGCATGATGCTGTGCCATGCAGCATGGCCATGCCAGCCTTTCAGGCTGTGAGCTGCATGGCATGCGCCTGGGTGCTGGCTGCAGGGGATGTGGCCCAGGCTGCTGGCCTATACTGCAAGGCTCTGCGCTATGCCAGCATTCGCACCTATGGCCAGGACAATCCGCCGCAGATGACGGAGGAGCAGCAGGCGCAGGCTGCGCAGGTCAGGCCCTGCAGCACATTACCACCATCACATTATCAGCAGCAGCAGCAGCAGCAGCAGCAGCAGCAGCAGCAGCAGCAGCAGCAGCAGCAGCAATAGCAGCAGCAGCACCACCACCACCAACATCATCTGCTGCAGCAGCAGCAGCGCCCAACATCATAGCCAAAATGCAACACGTTGACCAGATTGCATTGCTGCAAGCCTACCGCCACATACACCAGTGATCCAGGCAGATGCCAACCAGCGAAGGCAGCTAGAGCACCGCCCCACTTCCCGGCATCTAAGCCAGAGTAGTCTTCATCTTCTGCACAGCCCCACTCCCAGTGGCCATTTCGAAGCCAGTGCATGTGATGTTTGTGTGAGAGTGCAAGCCAGCAGGCCAGGGCCAGCAGCTGCAGGTGGGCCTGCTTGCTGGTGCAGGTGGAGCAGGCATGCGTCCTCAATCGAGCTGCATGCCGCATGAAGCTCGGCCGCCACCAAGCCGCTGCAAGTGACTGCAGCAGCATCTTGGAGCAGCAGCCTGACAATGTCAAAGCTTTGTTCAGGAGGGGGCAGTGCCTCGTGGCCCTGAACCAGGTCGAGGAAGGTGTGAAGGACTTGAAACGCGCCCAGCAGCTGGAGCCGAGCGATAAAGGGATTGCAGGTGAGAAGGGTGTTTGCAGCCGAGTAACATGTGCCAGGTGTAACGCACCATGTGCCCGGTGCCATGCGCAATGAGCCGGGGTCGGGTTGAGTGTCAGATTGGGGGCGACGTGCAGGTCGAGGGTCTTGTGCTTGCTTGCAGCAAGGGTTGGCGATACCACCTGTGATGTACATTTTGTGCTGTGCAGCTGCACTGGCTGCGGCGAACAAGATCATCGCAGCAGAGGTCAAGAAGCAGCAAGCTACATATGCCCGCATGTTCAAGTGAACCCGCATTACAACCCCCTTGTCCCTCACTAGGGCCTCCATTTGAGCCGGACCACCAGGGCCCACTAGTGGCCACTAGCGGGAATACTAGGGACCTATAGTGGGCAATAGTCCCCCGACTCAAGTGGTGTTACTGGGCTGTGTGGAGTATACCCAGTGCTCATGGACATGGTGCATGAGTGCCTACCACCTACATCGTTGCTGACCCCTGATGGCTATTGTGTAGAGTTGGCATGACAAAACATGCGCTAATGTAAGCTGATGACAGCTCAAGAGGGGGGGCACACATCACTGTGCCACAGCAGGCTGCTGCTGCTGCTGCTGCTGCTGCTGGGCCTTGGGTGGCTTGTCTCGCAGCCGCTTGTAGCCCAGGTCAGGGTACTCCTTGCCCTTGGCTGGCAGAGCTCCCTGGTCTTCCCAGTAGCACAGCACCAGTGGCCGCCACCTGCTCTCCCCAATGCGCTGCATGTTCAGCGCTGCATTGCAGTCCCTGTCCAGCCACCTGCCTGGCTGTGGTGCTGGTTTGGCTTTTGCAGCCTTGCCCTTGCCTTTGCCTGTGGTTTGGCGTGCTCAGCTGCCTGCTCAACCTTGGTGCGCTTGCTGCGCTTGGCTGGCGGGGGAGTGCTGGGCCATGGCTCTGAGACTGCTGCCGGTGTGGCCTCCTGGCTGCTGCGTGGGGCCTGTGGGGGCTTGCGGAGGGCCACTACTGGGCACCACATCAGGCCCCGCACTGGCTGGTCATGCTGCTGGCTCCAGGCTGGGCGCACCAGGCGCTGTTCCACCTGCCCTGCTGGTGGCTTCCAGCCTGTAGGCCTTGTGGCACCGAGTTTGTTCAGCTCCTCCTCACACGGCTGCCTGCCATTCACTGCTGAGCTGACTCGGGTGGTGCGGTGCTCATCCACAAGCACCACCCTGCCCCGCCGCTGGCCTGCGCCCCTGGGCCTGCACACCACCTTGCAGCAAGCACGCAGCACCGCATCAGCACCTCACCCACCCCCAGTGCCAATGCCAGCTGCGCCAAAGCAGCAGGCTACATATGCCCGCATTACAGCTACCCTGCCCAACAGACACAAACCAGGCTGGCTGCTTAACAGTATGAATTAGCCAGAAACAAGGGCAGATACAGCTAGAGTTGCGGCGCTTGCACTACAGGCAGCATGCAGTGCATGCTAGAATTCCTAGATCTGTGTTCCTTTTCCTGTGCATGCCATGCAGATGTGGAGGGTTGTCGAGGCCAATTGTAGTGTCACATTGCAATCAGCATGGGTGCAGCTGATGGAGCTGGGGTATGTGCACTCCCCATTGATGATGCAGTTAGCCCAGGTCATGCTCCTCGTACCATTGCAAACTGCAGTGGTTGAGAGAGGCTATAGCATCCACCGCATCATCAAGCACCGGCTCACAAACAGGTTGAAGCTGGCCACTGTTGACTCTCTCATGCGCATCAGGCTCATTGGGCCCAGCAAGCACAGCTACCAAAAGGAAGAGGCTTTAATTGCACATGCAGCGAGTGCTATGGATGAGATCTTGAAGTTGAAGGCAGCGGGGAAGCCCGAGGGCATCCTAGCAGCTCTATCTGAAGCGGCACTACCACTTACAGTTGAGCAGCCTAATGTGCTACTAGACCTAGAAGGGGATATGGAGGAGGTAGAATCTCTATGGGGGGAAGAGAGCGAGCAAGAAGAGTGCGAGCATAAGTGATGAAGTGGATGAGGCCTTGTTTGACACGGAGGCAGGTGGTGTCCCAGAGGACACCTTTGAAGCCTCCTTGTTAGCTGCTGTAAGGTAGTATGCCTCTTCCAAGCCGGCCGCAGGCCGGCGAATATTTGTGGGGTATGAACAATGTATAGGGTCCCCGTAGTTTATCCTGACATCAGTTAAGGGCGCCCTTAGATCAGGTATCACCAACTGTCGAACCCTGGTGCATGGTGCCGCCTCTTGACATCTGTCGACTTGCAATGCTCATGACGAGGGCCATGCGAAGACGCCACGACAAGACAGCTCTGTGCCAACAGGGCCAGTTGGCCGCATACAGCTCTGTCCCTGACCAAGCAGTTGCAAGGCAGGTAGCAAATAGGACGAGGATATGGGTCTGCCAATCCCAAGAGTCATGTGATAATCCTCCCAAGAGATTCACAACACTTCAAAATACCAGGCGCCTCTGGCTTTCTGCTTGGGATCAAGGGTTGCCCCCTACCCCAGCCGACATTTTGTTATTATGACTGCAACCAGGCTGCCATTCAGGCCAATTGCTCTATACCTGGCGCGATGGGGAATATAGACCAGCCAGGTGGTACGCTGCAGCTCAAGCTCCCTGTGACATGTCATGATGCGGACTAGGCAAGCAATGAATACATGAACGTAACAATGAATACATGAACGTGAATGCTTCGTCTTGCGGACATTGCATGTGCTCTGGCACGCAATCAGCGGGACACAATGAGCGAAATGCTGAGCAGATTCTAAAGGAAACAGCCTGACAAGATGGACCTGGTTCGCGTCCTCCGCGCTTATGTCCTTGATGCAGTCTCAGGCGGAGGGTACAAAGCACTCATTCTCGACAAGGACACAATGCGGGTATGCAGCACAATGTTCGGCCGGTCGGAGCTGGCGGATATGAATGTTGTGCACATTGAGCGACTTGATGGTCCGGACCCAAAGGAGAACCATCCAGAGTTGAAGGTACGCACTTGCACCTTTGGCAAACAGTTCGTCAGCTGCACCGTACTTGCCCATCACCTTCGTTGCAGGCTGTTGCTTTCATTCGCCCAACTCGAGACAACGTTACCTTGCTGAAGCGGGAGCTAAAGGCTCCGCGCTTTCAAAGCCTCAGCCTCAGTATGTTCCACTCCAGCCTGCAGCCACCATGCAGCAAGCACCCAGGGATGGTGCTGCATGCCCAGGCCTTGTGTGCTGGCTGTGGTGCAGGCTTCACCAACCTTGTGAACCCCATCCACCTGCAAGAACTTGCTGAAGTTGATGCCGTTAAAGAGTTCATATCAGAAGTACAGGTGGGGCTCTCCTTACAACACTCAGTCTGGGCTGCGGTGCAGCCATGCTTGTGGTTCCCATGTGTGTGGTCAGTGACTGCAGGAGCTGTTTGGAGACTTCTGTGTCATTGACAGCCACCACTTCATGATTCCATGCCATCGCAATGACATCCTCCTCGCACCATCCACTGCAGCTTCCTCAACAGCCATCATCCAGTAAGCATGGATGTAGCAAACGATGCTACTGGACTACCGCGTGTGACAGCTGCCCTGGAACCATGCACGCATCGGAGGTTCTATGCTCAGCCTGTGCATTGTTCATCGTGCTGGTGCTGCATAGACCCGCACCCACATGACCGTCATGCAAGGCTTGGCTGGCAGAGAGCGGTGTTCAAAGCAATTCAAGCACCACAAGGCACACCTGGACTTTCAGCAGCTGGGTCAGAATATATCGATGTGTTGTGCAGGGCTGAGATGCTGGACCGGATGGTGCAAGGTCTGTCTGCCCTGTTCCTGGCTGTGCGGCGACGGCCAATCATCAGATACCAGCGCAACTCAGAGCAAGCCTCACGCCTGGCAGACAGCCTGTACAATCTCACCTACAAGCAGGTGGGGTTATGCTGCAGTTGAGATCTGGGCGCAGAAGTGAAGAGTGACATTTCTGGCGTTTCAGATTGGAAACATGTGCATGTTACCTCTTCATGCATGCAGCAATATCAGTTGTTTGACTTTGGTGCTCGAGGCACTCCAGTCCTGCTGATCCTGGATCGGCGGGATGACCCAGTGACGCCCCTCTTGACACAATGGTCCTACCAAGCCATGATCCACGAGTTGATTGGCATCAATGACAACACAGTCAAGCTCACCAGCCCCAAGGTCTGTGTCTCACTGCCGACACACACAGTGTAGCTGGGCCAAGGCAGGGGCAGAGGCAGAGACAGGGACAAAATCAGAAAGAGGCAGGAACAGAGGCAGAGACAGAGGCAGTGACAGAGGCAGAGGCAGTGACACGGGAAAGGGCAATGGCAAGGCTATAGGGCCCTCAACAACCCATCTCTCCAACATTGCAATTATGGTACAGCTGCAGCCACTGTAGCTGCCCCACTTTACACACTTGGGTGAAAACTTCATGACGCAGGTGCACAATGCACCATGCCTGCACGCCCTGACCCCATCCTGTTTGCCTGCTTCCCAGGTGCCTGAGGAGGACCGTGAGGTAGTGCTTGACCCCAGATCAGACGATTTCCTGCTGAAGCACGCCGCCTTGAACTTTGGGGAGGTGGGCCTCAGCGTGAAAGCGCTGATGGAGCACTACCAGACTGCAGAATCCAAGCACAAGCAGGTGAAAGGGGGCCAGGGGCTGAAAGCAGATGAGGCAGCAGGGAGGGCGCAGGCGAGGGTGTGGCTGGCAGGTGGGGCGGCAGGTGAGGGGGCAGGTGAGGAGGTGGCCGGCAGGTGAGGCCCGTGCAGGTGAAGCGGCAGGGAGGGGGGCAGCGGGGCTGGCATGGGAGGGGTTTGCTGAGCTGGCACTTGTTGAGCAACCTGCGGCGACCACTCCTAAGGTAGGTGAACAATGGGTGGGACAAGTCAAGCTACTAGAATGGCAACCAGTCCAGGATGTTGGAGAGTGGCAGCTGGAGAAGGCAGCCAAGACCAGGCATGTTGGGAGGTGCAGGATGACTGGCAGCAGTGTGTGCGGGCGTGCTGGGTGAGGCTCAGGATGGAAGTCGTCTGGGTTGCCTGAGTCACGTTGGGATGTGGCAGCACTGGGGCCTTGCTAGGCCTCTGCAATGTGATGTGAGGGGTGGGGTGGGGTGAGCAGCAGCTGGCCTGCTGTGCTGGAGTTTGGCATGGGCAATTCATGGCTCCAGGATCTCATGGTTGACCTCTGAGCATGTAGCCTGGATTGTACATGCATCCCCAGTGTGTGACGAGGTGTGACATCAAAAACAGAGTGTGACTCACCCAAAAAGCTGTGACTCACCTTACCAGCTGTGCCTGACCTGGCCTGGCTGGTCAGGTGGAAACGTTAGACGACATGCGCCGCTTCATGATGGAGCACCTGGACTTCAAGCG
Organism: Haematococcus lacustris; assembly: GCA_030144725.1. NCBI lineage: Eukaryota > Viridiplantae > Chlorophyta > Chlorophyceae > Chlamydomonadales > Haematococcaceae > Haematococcus > Haematococcus lacustris. The sequence continues at coordinate 990,146 of JASKMD010000012.1, read as the reverse complement.
CATGCAAGGCAATGTCATCAAGCATGTCAACCTCATGAGCCAGCTTTCAGACACCGTCAGCAAGCGGCGACTGCTGGAGGTGTCTGAGGTGAGGCTGGAGCCGAGGTCTGGTGCACACCAGTGTATTACCTTTGTCTGCCCACATGCATGATTTGCAGCTCAGACTGACATGGCCCGTGTCCAATAATAATAAACCCTCAAATCCATAGCTCAACCTTAGACACTTAGACACAGGGCTCAAGTCAAAAGTCAGCAAAGGGAGCAAAGTATTGCATTCTATGGCGAGCGCAATTCATAGCGCTAAGCAAAGCACTGGTGCTCTCACCCGACTCTTGGGTCAGCCCCGGCGACAAGGCCAGGCGCAGTGCTGTCGCTTGCTGCACTGGCACCTTTTGTCCAGTGGCTCTCTGGCACCTGGCCATGCTGTGAAAGACCACGCTCTTACCAGCGGAGAAGGGTGTGACCCCTTGCTGCCCTCACACTAGAAGCCGTCCGGCTGTGATACCAGGCACCAGCACCCATGTGGCTGATGCTTGATAGAGTTGGGTGCTGACGAGTTATCAGGAGAAGCTGTCTGGCATCTGTGCTGGGTAGACTTGCCGTGTACACTGCCACCATGTTGACCTAGGTGCTGGCAATAGGGGTGTAAACCCTATTGCCACCTTCCTCATTGCTGCGTGGTAGATCCGCGTGTGTCCCACATCCCGCCTGTGCTGCGCTGGCTACAGCTGGAGCAAGAGCTGGCCAACCCCGCCACCGGCACATCTGCCAGCTCCTGTGCGGAGGAGTGTGCTCGCATCATCAGGCAGCCAGACATCACAGACTTTGACAAGGCAAGCACCGGCCACGCACCAGCTCCCAGGCCTTGACCCTGACCTTAACCCTGGCCTTGACCCTGGCCCTCCCTGACCCTGACCCTAACCTTGGCCCTGGCCTTGACCTGGGCCCTCCCTGGCCCTGACCCTCACCCACAGGCCTTGCCTCTCATTACCCTGACCTTGGCTCAGGATGTAGAAGTCAGCACCCAGGGCTCCATTGCTGCCCTTGAACCTGAAAACATGACCATGGACTGCATGCACAATGCTACATGATGCCGTTGTTGGTTTGCACCGCTGAGCCGTCAGCCGGGTGTGGCTGCTGGGCAGAGACATCCACAAAGCTGCACCAATAGAGTAAGGTCATCAACGTGATGACAGCCAGCCATCTGAGTAATGGCAATAACATGACGCTAGCCGGGCACTTGAACACTGATGTACACTAAGGGGTGGTGGTGTGACACTAACTGCTGCTCCTGGCGGATGCAGGTCCGGCTGGCTATGCTCTTTGCGCTGCGCTATGAGCCCGATGGCCTGCGCATAAGGCAGTTGCTGGAGGAGCTGGCAGCCGCTGGGGTGAGGGACAGGTGAGGGCCAGCAAGAGGGCCGCTGGCATACCACCCAGCCATGGCCTCGTCATGGCAAAGCTGGTGCAAGGCGATGGCTCATCACCTGCCCAGCCTGCCCAGCTTCAAGCTCTAGTCTTGATGAGCACTGCCGTGTTGACCGCACCCTTGGTGCACCCTTGGCCTGCCACAATGTGTTCTGTGTGTTGTGGTGCTGGTGTCTGGGTGTGTACCCGAGCCATGTATTTCGACCTAGGCCAAGTTAGGCCGAGCTATGAACGTGAGGGTATGAGCCTGAGCCTTGTCAGTCGGCGCTATGACTTATGCCACTCTGCAAATAAACCTGGTGTGCTGAGTGTGTGTGTGTATGTGTGTGTGTGTGTGCGTGTGTGTCGCTGGCGTGTGTGTGGCATGTGCGGCCATTGCCCTGCCACTGCCCAGCCATGCTGATTGCCCTGCTGCCTGGCAGGGAGGCCAAGCTGTATGGCGCTGTGGAGGCTGTGCTGAAGTGTGCGGGAGCCAACAGCAGGGCAGGGGACCTGTATGCCAGCCGCTCCATCATGAACAAGGCCAAGACGATGCTGCGGGGGCTGCAGGTCAGGCCTGAGCACATGGAGGCATGCAGGGCCATGAAGGGCTGCATGCATGCCGCCGGGGTAGCTTGAGGGCGGAGGTATATTCATTGTAGTAAACGTGTGGCCTGTATGGTGGCAAGGCATGAGACTCCTCCTCCTCCCTCTCCTCCTCCTTCCCCTGCAGATGAGCACATAGCACTTCAGGTGCACCTTACCTGTATTGCAAGACCCTCCTCCTCCTCCTCCTCCTGCGCTCATTTGCTGTACACCAGTGGTTGGGCAAGCAAGCAGTGCACCACACACTCCGCCCACACACATTCTCTCCTGCACATTTAGCAACACCTAGCATGACTGGACATCCCCACACTGGCAGCACCAGCAGCATCAGCAACAGTCGTACATGCAACAGGAAATGCAACACAGCAACAGTAGCATCAGCATTTCCACCACCACCACCACCACCACTAGGCAGCCTGGTGCACAGTGTATGCATGTATGGAGCGGTGTTCCGAGCAGTTTGGCCCTGCCCTGCCTTGCCCTGAGGGCTGCTGCAGGGGGTGGACAACGTGTACACGCAACACACGCCCCTGGTGACCGCCACCCTCACCAACCTGCTGACGGATAAGCTGGACAGCGCCGCCTACCCTTACATGACGGCAACCCAGGTGTGGTCAGGACCTGCAGCAGCCATCATGAGAACCTTTGCCCCTGCAGTGCATGTAATGTTTGTCTTCAAAACTCCGCTGCTAGTACCACCATGTTCTTATGTAACTAGGTGTTTGGGCAGCATGAACTCTGTGATACCGCAGGGTTGCAATATGTTGTGCTTTCACTTAGATCTTGCTTATCCAAAGTGTACCTCCATTGGTTTGAGCAAGCGGTCATCACCCAAAGCATAGCAGCATTGTTGAACCCTCATGCAATGGCACCGAGCTGAAACATCACCTGCTGACCTTGCTCCTCGGAAGGCGGTGCCTCACTCACTGGCATATCCTGCTGTGAAGAGATGTGCTGTTTAATAGTCGTAATGCAGCCTGCAACTAATTTTTTTTATGTCACCAAAATCTTTAGCACTTCGATCTTTGACCTATGCACTGACATCAAAGAACCCCTACTTACGAACCCTGATTATAGTGCATCATAATGGCCATCACAAGGTCAGCAAATCAGCAACACATCATATCACTATGATAGATCAAGGTGCTGTCTGTATCAGTAAAAGTGGGGAGATGCCACCTTTAGCCAAGATGCTCCGTGTGCTGCGTCCGAGCTCACTGTGTCGGTGAAATGTTTGTATTGTGAGCAGTACGGTTGCTCGGCTTGAGACAGTATGCTGGCTGCGCCGTATTCATTCCAGGACGAGGCCTTCTCGCACCAGATGACCTTGCGGCGCACCCCCCCTCGCGAGCTCATCGTCTTCATCGTGGGTGGCACCACTTACGAGGAAGCCAAGGCCATCGCGGACTGGAACGAGCGCAACCCGCACATGCGCGTGCTGCTAGGCGGCACCGCCGTGCTTAACGCTTCGGCCTTTGTGGGGGCGCTGGCAGGAGGGGGCACGGAGGCAGGCCCCGTCGTCATCAGCGTCCAGTGACGGGCCGTAGTCGAGGAGGCACAGTGCCGTGCAAGCTGTACTGTTGTGACATGATGTGCTCTGTTGCTCTAACATACCCTGCTGGGTGAGCAGTTGGGTTTGGACTGTATTTTCTGACACGCCCTGCCGCTGCTTGCCAGAGGTGTCCCAATGGTTTGGTGGATCTGTATGCCTGCCGTGCCACTGGGGTGGGATCTGTAGTTGTCAAGGGTGCTCAATGGATGAAGCGGCTGTAGTGGAGGCCACTGGCCAATACCTTGACTTGATATGTCGATCTTATGAACCTTTTCCATGGTTCTGACCGTGTCACATGCACATGGGACATTCAAGTCGTTAAGCACCACGTTGTACGCAAAGCTGCCTCGACTCCTATACGGCAACAACGCTATAAATATAGGTAGATATGAAGGTAACGAACAAACCTGACAATTTTTCTAGTATTTGTGATGGCTTCACGCTCTTGATTTCTATGGCTAAAAAAGAAAGACGGACCGTGCATAGGCCAGTGCCGGAGGACCTAGACAGTGACATTGAGGACCGCGACGAGTAGGGCGTGCCGGGTATTACGCCGACGAGGCACTAGAGCCAGACCTCACCGAAGCGGAGCGCAATAGAAAGACCTCCGGAGAGGCCCGCGCTGCCCGCGATAAGGACAACACATACCACGGCAGGAAGTGCAAGTTGGCCCACCTCACCGACCACTTGACGCAAGAGCTTTGGGATGCCTTCCTGGACGAAGCTGTGCAGCCACGCGTGGAGGCCTGCAGCGAGCGGGCGGTGCTCGCCAGCCTGCTGTTGGGCTTACTCGTGCGCGGCTTGTTTACCATTCGCGTAGCCGACTCGCTGGGCCTGCACGACCAGCCCGTGTACACAGACATCCCTGTCTCCCAGGCAGCCATCCCGGACCTGAGCTGCCGGAACCTGTACCTGCAGCTGTGCCGCGGCCCGCCCGGAAACGGCGCGAACACTCAGCCAAACGCGGCAGTGGCTGCAGGGGTGTCCCAGTCAGCCAGATGCGGAAGGAGGCAGTGAAGCAGTTCGGGGCAGGGCGTGTGGTGCTGGTGGAGGAGGTCCGCACCAGCCAGGTCAGCTCAGCCTACAGCAGCCCCAGTGAGGCCCTCCCTGGACAGCCGCCAGAGTCCTTCAGGTGAGAGGGTCAGTGGGTGATGGTCGTTGGGTCAGGGTAGTGCTGGGAGGTGGTGGAGTCAAGATGGCTGGGTAGGGTCAAGATTGGGAAGGTAAGGAATGAATCTTACAAATGTGCAGTGCCCCATGTGTCCATGCAGGTGGCTGCGGCCAGTGTACAGCAAGGCGAAGCGCTCCCAAGTCAGGGGCTTGATGAGCTCAACAAGCCACAACATCAGGTAAGCACTGACCAGACACTGCACATGTGCATGGCTGCAACATATCCCACATGAAATGTGCCAACTCCCACACCATGTGCAGGTTCTATGACCGGGACGTGTCAGCCGCGCTGAACATCCGCCGCTTCGCAGTTGGCCCAGGGCCACGCCCCACTGAGCTGTGCTACTGGGAAGGCCGCCCAGCCATGCCAAAGCCAGGCCAGCCAGGCCAGGATTGGGTGTACCTGCCTGACAAGGCCCTGTTGCGCAAGTGGCGGCGCAAGTGGTAGCGGTAGCCAGCAGGAGCAAGACAATGCAAGAAAACAAGAAACCGAACCCCTCACAAAGGGGATGTGTGTGAGTAAGAGCTATAGAGTAGGGCAGGGCTCTTGCTAGTAGTAGACCTGGAGGCACACACACCAGAAGGCTGAGCTGAAGTGGGCACTAGGCACACTATCAGTTGCCTCGCAGCCTGTGTTTGATTACAACTCTACAGTTGCATGAGGGCTACAGTTGCATGAGGGTTCTTGGTACCGCTATAATCTCAATACAGCAAGTTTTGTTACGGGAAAGGCGAAGATGCGGGGCTTGAAATGTAATCAATGAAGCTGCGCCGATGCTACTCGTGCATGTTTTCTATTGTGCGCTTGCGGGTTTGGCAATGCGAGTCTTTTGTAGCCTAGATTGATTACCTGGAGCTTGCTGACCTGCTCGATCAATCCCCCCGCAGAGTCATTGTCGCTCTGCGTTTTTGGATCCCCTGGCGGCCTTGGCCGTCCTGTGATTCTACTTGGTGGGAAATCCCTGTCCTGGAGAGCTGCAACGAAACTGGGCACAGCCCCGCTCCACCACTCTCTAGCAAGGTCACCAGACGTTGGAAGAGGAGCAACAAGAGCATGGTGGCAGCAGCAGCAGCAATGACAGCATGCACTCACTGTGGCAGAGGTCCAGCAGAGATGCGCTGCTCGGCATGCAAGTGCACTCGCTACTGGTGAGAACAGAGAGGATCGTGCCTGGAGAGACTGCTTATGCTCCACCCATGCCTGTCTGCAAACAGCATAGAGATGTCTTGCATGGAATCTGAACTGCGCGAGCAGCTTGTACTGCCCATTCATTGTTTATACCTCTCCCCACCCCTCAGCCATCCTCCATCCCTCTCTAGCAGCAAGGCCTCATCATCAGGCATATGTGAGGATGTCTCATCACCATCATCCTTACATGGCGTTCGCTGATTGGTAAATGCGTTCTATTAGATGCCGCCAGCGTGAGGATGCCTGATGGCGTGTATTGCCGTGTATGTGTCTGGCATGTGTTCGGCTGTGGCTGTGTCCAAATCGGTGGTTGTGGCTGTAGCTGAGTGTGAGTGTGTGTGTCAGGCGTGGGTGGCGTGTCACACTGCGATGGGTGTTGGTGTGCTGTTCCCCCTGCAGCTCTAAGGAGTGCCAGGCCCGAGCCTGGAAGCAAGGCCACAAGCAGCAGTGCAGCCTGCTGAAGAAGCAGGCGGGCGCAGGTGCAGCCAAGGGACCTCACAGCCAGGCTGCAGGGCTGCTGCCCACCCAGCCAGCTGCCAAGGCACCTGACCCCCCAGACGAGGTGGCGCCTGTGCCAGACCAGGTCAGGTCAGGCAGCAGGGCGCTGAGGTGCTGCCGGCCTGCCTGCCATGCTTGAAGCTTGGGCAGGCATGCGGAAGCAGAGGATTGGGCAGGCGAGGGTGGGCGAAGCAGGTAGCAGAGAACAGACCAAGGTACTGGGCAAGGAACAGGGTCGGGCGCCAGGTGTAGGCAGGGCTGTGTGGCGGCAGGTGGGTAGGGAGGAGGGAAGAGGGCCCAATAGCTAGCAGGCTCGCAAACTGGCTCACCACCACCACTGGCTTACGAGGGTCTCCACAGCCTGTCAGCATTGCAGCCGTAATCTAGTGTAGGGTCAGGCCTTGCTCTAATGCACCTATGCTAGCTCTGTAACAGTTGAACAGCTTGACAGTTTGCTGCAGAGCGGTACACCAGTAGCATTACCGCCCTCCCAGCCCTCCCAGCTCCTGAGGTGCTGCCCTACTTGACCAGCTACTGCTGTGACGGTGCGCTGCTACTGCTGCTGCTGCTGCTGCTGTCAGGTGCTGCACCCCTATGAGGATTACCTGCGCCATCACAGCGTGGGCTGTGGGGCAATGCAGCCACCTGCAGGTAAGCTGTCCTGGGCATAGCGTCCGCACAACACAGCTACAGGATATCAAAGCTGGAGCAAGGCCAGGGGCAGGGCCAGGGGCAGGGCCAGGGGCAGGGCCAGGGGCAGGGGCAGGGCCAGGGGCAGGGCCAGGGGCAGGGCCAGGGGCAGGGGCCAAGGGCATATGGTGCTCCACGGGCTAGGTGTGCCACACCCCTCACCTGTGTTACGAATTTGGTGTAAGGGGAATTACTAGCACTAGCACAGGAGCAATAACTCCGCTGCTTGCAAATGGCATGACTTGCAATCTGCTGAGTGCGGTGCCAAGCCTTGATCAACTTGACCTCATGCGCACCTCTGTCTGTGCGCCTCATCCTGGAGTGCAGCAGGTGTTGAATTCCTTGGAGAGGGAGAGGGAGGCCAGCCAAGCAGGCTCAAGGCCCTCAGTGGCCTTGTGCTCAACCTCACTCACTCTCACACCATGCCAATGATGCCTGCAGGGCTGCACAATGTGGGCAACACCTGCTTTGCCAACTCCCTCCTACAGTGCCTTCTGGCTACCCAGCCCTTGATCTCTTTCTTGGGGTGAGTGGGGCGTGGTGCCATGGGAGCCTAAACAGGCAACCAAGCAGGCTGTCAGGCAGGAGCTAGCAATACACCGTGCCAGCAGCATGTCCAGTGTCAACGGTCTGTGCCCTGCTGGGTTGCTGTCACTTCTCTTTTCAGCCATACAAGCCCTGCTGCTCCTGATATTCACACTGACACTGGCCCTGCCTTGGACCTGGTACTGAACCTGGGCCTGAATATCAACCTGAACACCAACCTGGGCATGAACATGAGCATGAACCTGAACCTGAACCCACATCTGACCTGGCCCTGGCCCTTGGCCTGTAATGTGGTCCTGAGTCAGGGAGGAGGAGCACAGCCATCACTGTGGACGGCCCACTGCGCAATCCTGGTGCTTGGTCTGCGAGATGGAGAGGCTGGTGGGGCAGGTGCGTGTGAGGCAGGGCATGAGGCTGGCAGTCAGGGCATGAGGCGGGCAGGCAGGGCATGAGGCAAAAGCAAGCACACGTAGCAGTCAGTCATTGCCAGGGATGAGATGATCACAGCCAGCTGTCTGCCTGCCTGCCTGCCTGCCTGCCTGCCGACTGGGAAGGAGGAATGAGAGAAGAATGGAAAAAGACAGAGGCCAGAGAAAAAGGGAAAAAGACAGGGAAAAAGACAGAGGCCAGAGCACCACAAACAGAGGCCAGAGGCCAGAGCCAGAGGAAAAAGAGAAAAAGGGAAAAAGACAGAGGCCAGAGCACCAAGGGGAGGGGCGGGCAGGCACGCAAAGGGAGCGAGGGGTGGGGAGGGAGCAGGTGCAGTGCCCTGCTAGGTGGCGGCGAGGGCAGAAGAGAGGCTGGCGCATTATGATGGTCAGGGCCCTTGATGCAAGTGCGGCTCAAGGTTCTGGTCAGATTAGAAACTCAGTGCACCAGTGTATGACAGTACAGCCGCACAAACGCTTCATAGTGTCAGACAAGGACAGGCAGCCCCTCCATGGTCAGGAAAGCTGCAAGACCTCAGCCAACTGCCTGCCTGCCTGCCTGAGACATGAAAGAGACATGTAAGAGCGAGCACTTGCAACAGGCAGCAGGCAGTGAGATGATGTCAGCCAGCTACCAGCCTGCCTGCAATCCGGCTGGCCTGCCTGTTCAGCAAAGCTGGAGCTCCTTGCTGTCCACTGCTGCTCACCAACCCAACCTTGTGTGGTGGCCTACCAGCGCAGACAGCTGCTTCCAGTGGCCCAGGAGCAGCAGTCAACCCCAAGGCCATCACTCGCCAAGTGCGCCGCATTGCCTCACACTTCACGCCCGGCCGGCAGGTAGGTGCTGCCGTCCCCTCCTCTACCCCTCCACCCCTCCTCCACCCCTCCTCCAGCCCTCCTCCAGCCCTCCTCCACCCCTCCTCCAGCCCTCCTCCAGCCCTCCTCCACCCCTCCTCCAGCCCTTGCAGTCCCAGCTCGCAGTGAGCTGCCACCCCTCCTCCACAGCCAGGCCCAGCCCCTGTGCCACATCCTGGTCGGTGGGGCGCAGAGGCAGGCCTGACCCAGGTAACAGGGAACAGGAGTGGTCTTGGTGTAGGGGGTGTAGAGCCAGGCCTGGCCCAGGAAGCCTACAGGAATGGAATGGCACGGGTGGAAGCTCCGGGTGGGCGCTGCCATGCCCCCCTGCACATTGCAAGCTACACTCTTCCCCCTTTCCCCAAGTGCTGCTGTGTTATGCTGCGCTGCGCTGTGATGTGATGTGATTTTCCTCTTGGGCTGGGCTGGGCTGGGCTGGGCTGGGCTGGGCTCTTGTGTTTCGTCATGGTGTCATGATGGGTCTGTGACGCCTCTGTGATGTTTTGTGCCACCGGTGCTCAGGAGGACGCTCACGACCTGTACCTGGCCATGCTGGCCCAGATGGAGGGGGTGCTGCTGCATGGGCTGGGGGGCCGTGAGGCTCACCCCGACATGAGAAGCCGCGAGACTACCTTCATGGGTCACTGCTTCCTCGGCTATGTGCGCTACCAGGTGAATTGCTGTAGGCAATTGACTGTAGGCGGTTGGCGATTGGTGGTTGGCGGTTGGCTGCAGGCGGTTGTGTAGGCACTGTGAGCTGGATGAGCTGCAAGCTTCCCATCCAAGTGATGCCTTACATATGATGTGCATGTAGCTCTCATTGGTAGGGCTCCTTTGTGTACGACCCCCTCCTCATCACCACCTCATCACCACCATTCCTGCTTAACAAAGCTGCTGCTCTGCCCTCCTCCTGCTCTTCCTCTAACCGCCACCACCTGCTGTGGCGGTCGCCCTGCAGACCATCTGCACGGCCTGTGGAGCCATCTCCCAGCGCTTTGACACCAAGGTAGTGTCTCAGCTGCTGTTGGCTGCCCCTGCACCTCATCAACAGCCACCGCCCCCTGCCACCCTCCACCCACCCCTGGCCCTGCCCATGGCCCGCCTCTTCGACCGCTGGCATTCGCCGACGTCCAGCTTGAAATCTGTCACCACCAGTGCTGCAGCAGCACACCAGCACCAGGGGCTGCCTGCTGGCTGCCCTCACCCTGTGTGTCGCCTGCTTCCTCTGCGCCCTCCCCATGGCCCTGAGGCGGCTGCTGCTCCCCTGTCGCCGCTGCCTCTGCCTGCAGTCAGACCTGGAGCTGGAGGTGTCAAGTCGCACTGACAGCATCGAGACGGGCCTGGACGCCTTGTTCTCAGACGAGCAGCTGGACAGCGACAACCTGTACAAGTGCGAGCGGTGCAAGCAGAAGGTGTGGGGAGGGGTGGGGCTGGGGTGGGTAGGGGTGGGGCTGAGGTTGGTAGGGGTGAATTTGAGGGTGGGTAGGGGTGGGGGTAGAAGTGGGGTGTGTCATGGAGCATCAGGCGCCTCCACCTAGTAGGAATTAGTCAAACAATTAGTTGACCTTGACGAAAGTGCCAGCAATGGACCAGTTTGTGGTCCGGGGCATCAGGGCCGCCGACGCAGCTGGTAATCTGCACCGCGAGCTCCTTATGCACGATGAACAACACTTCCAAATGTCTCTTGATCGTCAAGCGGCAATTATTGAGAAGCGACTACCTGGGACCACTAATTTTGGGCCTTCTCCACGCCTCAATCTTGCCGCATCGCCCAGCATACCTTCTGCTCTCGCACGCACCGGCAAGGCGTATGAGAACTGGTGGCAACCTGCTAGGATTC